>OY720192.1:12095065-12515065 GCA_963082885.1 Parascotia fuliginaria
GTTATAGAATGTTAGGCATAGCGAGCGAGATTTTTTAGTCCGGACTAACTAGGGAAGTTTTAATTTTTTTGTTAAGTACATCTTTGTCAAAATCCTCGTGAAACTATTATGTACTTATGTGGCATAATATACATATATATAGTCTAAGAAATAGTTTGTGCAACAATCACGACGCATTCTTTTCGTACAATATCTACTCTTCAGATCAGTTAATTTTTTTTATTGAAGTCTAGAAACCGATTGGAAAACACAATGAATTCCACAAAAGTTGAGTACAAAAACCTCTTTTTAAATTTTAATCTTTCAGGTAGGTACATAAATTTTGGGTTACGTGTATATGTACCTACCTACCTAATTGTAGTATGATTTAAAACCACAGAATGTTTGTTTAATTTTCCAGATCAAGGAAAAGCAGTGTAAAGGAAGTAGGCGGTTGTAATACTAGTAATGGGTTAGACTGGTTACTGGTTAACCACTATTATATTTTATGTAGGTAGGTAGCCTAGACTAGTTCTTATTTATCTACTATTTGTGGCATTTAATTTATTTAGTATAACTGTAGTAAATGTCTTTAAAAATGTTTATTGAAAAATGTATTCGTGACAAGAAAAAGGAAATTTCGTGTCAAGAACTAGGTTTCCGCGGTGCGGTTTCACCTGCGTCTTTGCTTACTGCTCTGCTCCCGTCGCCAGTAGCGTGATGTTACATAGCCTATAACTTTCCTCAGGAACTGAACTATCATACGCAAAAAAAATCAAATCCTACTGGCAGTTCCAGAGATTAGTGCGTTCAAACAAACAATCAAACAAACAAACTCTTTCGCTTTTTATAGTATAAGAAGTAAAGATTATTCTAGGTACTTTAATTACACAGGTGATATCACTTGGAAGAAGGTAAAGTAAATCATATGAGGCGTCATAACACCATTATCTCCAAAAACCTAAGTATTTAGTGAAGTGTTATATCCACATTTCATTGCTGTCTAGGGTGCATTTTAAACAATTAGTGTATTTATTAATAAATAAGCCCTTAGCGTTTTGTTTTGTATGAAAATCACAAGCTGAAAAACTCAAGTAATTTTATAAGTAAAGAAAGAAAACATATATGTAAGCAAACAAAATAAAACGACGTACAATGTTTCGTTCCGACTTCAGTTCGGTAAATGGCCGACCGTTTTCTAAAAACACGTTAAACCTTTAAGTTACATTTTTGGTTACGTACTGATGTTACATACTGTATAACCTTGCACAAGAATTGGGCTATCAAACGCAAAAATAATTACTTAAATGCGACTGGTGGTTCCAGGGAACAATCAAACAAACTCTTCAGCCTTATATTTTGGTGTATAGAGAAACACCTAGACCAATTCAAATAGTTAATAAACCTTTTTCTTTTTTAAAGAACTCGTTCCACCTGCTTAAATCCGCGCCTGTAGGATTTCCATGAGGTGCGAAATCGTTATGTTTACACTCTTCAGTTTACTTAACACCTTTAATAAAGACATATTTATATTTGCGATAACATTTTATCAGCGAGCGTCTGTATTTCCCGGAATTATTCATACGTATTAAAAAACTTTTCGTCCTGACTGAATGACTGACTGACAGACTACAGACAACGCACAGCTGGTCGCAGCGACTTGAAATTTAGAGGGTGTGTTAACTTGAATGAGTAGAGGCAGGCTTGAATGAGTAAGAAAGGATTTTTTTTTAATTCATTTTTAAGTGTGTGAAAAGGGATGAAAAAGTTTGTATGAAACTGATTTGTTTTTAAATCTACTTTTTTTAATTTGTTTTTGAATACTTGGATCATAATAAAAAAATACATATATAGGGGTGGCTTCAGAAAGGTAAAATTAGAGATAAAACATTGTATAAAAAAGATCTTTGTTTTTGAAGTTAGCGGCTTGAAATTTGGTTGGTGTGTTTGCCTCAATGTCTAAAAGTGTACCAAGAAAAAGTTTTTAAAAATATCAACCCCTAAGTGCCAGAATAGGGATAAAAACGATTCTATGGAAAAATTGTTTCAAAAAATTTATAGTTTTGAACATTTGTTTTGGCATATTACTATCAAAATAAAAAGTGCTCTCATTAATATTTTTGACATGGTTGACTTTAGAAGCCTGAAACTGGGGATGAATCGTTGCATGGAGATATCTTTGTTTTTGAACTTATTGTTGTGCGAAACAATATTGGGATACGTGAAAATGTTGTTTTTAATAATTTTGATAGGTATGGATCTAGTGGGTGGAATATTAATTAGACAGTACCTTGTTTTTTAAGTTATAGTTGATAAAAGTTATTATTTTGATGCTTTACCGAAATGTAAAATGCTGTTCTAAATATTATTTGACTATAGGAATAAAACATTGTATCTAAAATATTTTTTTTTAGTGATCAAGTGCCTATAGTGAATATTTGCATTTGGGTACACAATGTATATATTTTGACAGGGATATCTTTAGGTAGGTGAAATGGGGGATTGTATGAATGGAGATAAGAAATAAATAGTATGGAAAACAATATATATAACAAATTGTATAAAATGTTTCATTCTTTCTTTCATATAGAAAAACAATATCCACGCGAGCGAAGCCGTGGGCAAAAGCTAGTGTATTACGTAATTCGTTAAGCCTTTTTATTGCAGTAGATCCTTGTTGGTTTCAGCGTGAATGGGTCGAATCGACCGGGGCAGTAGGTACTACCCTCTCATAGAATATCGACGTAAGAGTAGTAGTACCGTTTCTCTGCGCGTTTATTGCGTTTCGTTCGGTGAGTGAGAGCACCGAAGTGAAGGCCCAATTTTTCGCCCTTCTTTTTTCCTCACCTCCTTTTCAATCCCTTCACCTACCCCATTCTCTTCACAGTAGGCAGCTGTTTCGCAGAGTCCCTAGCATTGCAGACAGCGACAGTTACCACTTACCATCACGTGGTCTGTTTGCCACTGTCAGCAATAATAAAAAAAACATCTACGTTGTCTTACTGTGCCCTACCTCAAGGGTGTAGAAGCTAAAAGTCGTAGCTGTCTTATACTAGATTTCTTGTCCTAGGATACCTATGATATAAATATAAAACATGACTATGGTTTTGAAATGCCAATATAAAACGTCAAGATGCTCAGTGCACTTATTTATTGTGCTAATACGACTCCAAGTTTTACATAAGTTATCTATTCGTTTGTTAAATGCTTCCTGTGATACTTGGATTAATAGGGAAGAAGCATGTTGACAGTTGCCGGGCACAATTTCAAACTTCGGCCTGGAGAATCTCTCGTGGACGTCTGCGCACACACATCACAGAACATGGGCGCCGCCAGAATTATTTTCAGGGGAGAGCATCTGAACATAATCGGATAGACGCTTTAATTCAAAAACTAAATTTAATAAATAAATCTAATCTTTTCTATGTATTTTAGCTTGACAGGAGAGTTCAGTCCAGTTCACTTCCTTGCACCATGCTGCCGGCGCCCATGTCACAGAAGCATTGAGGCAGAAGCAGTTCAGACAGTACCTATACATTGAATTTTGTTTTTATTTACTGTCCGTCTGCGTGTCAACAGAGAATAGAAAATAACTTACATCTTCCTGGATTCCTGTCCTCTCTAAACCTCGAACTCTTCCGTTATATAACAGATATTAAATTTGCCACCGTAACTTTTATCATTTTTGCATAGTTTGTTACTAATAATCTCAACAAAACAAGCTATTCATTTGTTCCGGACGTGTGCTGCCATCTATTATCAAAGTTTGAACTATTTCAAAAAAATATTTAAGCTGAAGTTTAACAATTTCAAATCACAGTTACTATGTATTTATAGGAGGACTAAAAGAATCCTTTGCAACCATTTTGTACATAAAGATCGAGCTGTAGAGAACTGAATGATAAAGATCGAACAAAATTAAATAACCCGTTTAATATGGACATAACTATTTGCATTGGCCTGAGTGTTTCTATGTATTAAAACCTAGGTACCCACATAACATGTAATTCCATATCATTAACGTAATCCGTAAAAAATATCTTTATAGGTAACAAATTGCCTTGTAGCCGATCCTATCCGAAATGGAAATTTTTATGTACCAAGGCAAGAGAGGAATACGCGCGAAGGCATCTTTCTTTTGAAGTTTATCTAGTTGAGAACTGAAAAAATCATTTCAGATCTTCGTACTACTAAGGTGGAATATAGGTGCCTTAACAAATGTTAGGTAGATACATCTAACTTTACATTTCTTTTTCTAGAGAAACAAACCTTCATGAAAAAGAGTGTGTGTACTCATATACCTACGCACGTAAGAAGTTATACTTCTTTGGCGTAACAATCCAAAAATACCAAATAATAACACAACGCATACATACATAAATATACATAAATAGCATGCAACAATAATGAAAAATCATAAAACATAATTAAAATAAAAGAAAACAAAAAAAATATTTATTAGATAATAATGTGATAATTTACAATTTGCAATGTAAATAAATTATACATACCGACAGTTAACCTCAAATCTATAAATGCACTTAAAACAGTATATTTAAACCACTTTCACCACTAATATTCAAAATAAATATTTTTACTGATAAATGATCAATAAAAAATTTCTATCACCGTCATAAATATAATTGAATTGATATAAACGCCAATATATTTTTTATTTATTCACACTGATTATTTGTACTGATACGACACACAAAGGTTCGCAACTAACTTCAGGGTGTAAAAGGTTCGCAACTAACTTCAGGGTGTTGCTTTTTTCTGTCGGTGTGCGCGCGCATCGTGAAAATTCACTCTCATCATTTTTCCCAATCGCGCCAAAAGAAGTATAACTTCAAAAAAGCAAAATATAATAAATTCATAGTTAGGTAGCATACAATAGGTACTTACATCAAATCTAACAAACAAACAAAGTACGTAAAGCCTAATGTAGAAAGTCCTAGAAAACGTCAACTATGTGTTTATTATTCTGTTATAATACTTACCTCAACATAACTACATCGTATTAATTATTTGTTTTACAATATTTTTAACCGACTTCAAATTGACCGTATAGTCCGTATATTTTATTGATATTGTAGTTAATTCGTTTTATATGTCGCCATCTATTTTCAATTTTTTTTTTAATTTTAAGCATTGAACAGCGCCATCTAGAATTACACACATAAACAAATAGCAGATTCAAAATACATAATCGTTGACACAGACCTCTGTTTAAGAAATCGATTATTTATAAATTTAATGATATTAAAATACGTATATCTTTTTCTGTGAAGCAACTAAAATAATTATAACATAGCAAAACTTTTTTTGCTCGGCAAATTTATCGTTTTTTTAGTTATGTTGTATAGTACAAATAGCAGTCTACATTACACATTTAAACAAAAAATTCAAGGTTACAAATCGCATCGCATTTCTTTTACTATTTTTATTTACCTTCTGATTTTATACGAACTGTAATGTAAAAAGTAATGTAATACTGTGTAGTCAGTACTTAACTGACCTAGTCCATAGTTCAAGTATATATTATCTATGGATCTAGTCTCTACCGTCTATGGTCGACGCATAGTCTGTGTGGGTTGCAGAGTTGCCAGTATGTTACTTTTTTGTAACATTTTAAGGAATAAATATTTTTATTTCTTTCTTTCTCTTTCATCCATACTATTATATAAAGCGGAAGAACGCGCTAATCTCTAGAACTACCAATCAGATTTGAATAATTATTTTTGCGTATGATAGCCCAGTTCTTGAGCAACGTTATAGGCTATGTAACATTACGCTACTGGCAACGGGAGCAGAGCATTAAGAAAGACGTGGGTGAAATGGCGCCTCGAAAAGCTAGATATAAATAATGTTCTTCTTTTCTCCTTAGTATGACAACTGCAATTTGACAGCGTCAAGTGTAAAATAATCGTTAATGATTATAATGGTATACTACAATGATAAAAATAGAAAAATGTGGATGAAGATAAATGATAACCATTTTCCGTGAAAACAAAAGCAATCAAATCCATGTATAATGTTACGTTGGCCTCGAAAATGCTACTTTTTGAGCTGTCAAGTGTAACTTTTGAAATTTTGTCACTGGTAACACTGGGTCGACGCCGACTGCCGAAGTGCCGCCGAATCGCGCATGCGTAGCATCTCTACCAGTATAAGTGTATAATCTATGATCTCTACCTTGATCTGTGAATCGCGCACGCACGGAACTTGCTACTTAGTCTGTGACGGAAACGGAAGGTCGACTAGCGTTGCAGTTTGCGGTTAAAAGCCGTTTCTTTCTGGAAGAGAAAGCAAGCAAACAGAATTTGTTCAACTTGTTCTCTACATAATGTGATTTGTAACTAGGTTCATGACTTCATGCTCGTGATAAGAAAACTTTTCAGTTGTAGTATATGTGTAATTTATCATAATTCTTTACAAAATTCCAACGTCGTTAGACATCGTTTCGTTTCTCAAATGGCAAGAAAAATGAAGGTGTGAGTTATGTTATTTTATTATTTTTGTTATTGATATTGTCATTAAATAAAAAACAGCACAAAATTAACTAGTAAATTTACACTGACATAACCTAAACCGCTACCTACTTAACTTATATTCAAATTAGTTCGTTAGTTTTTTTCTTACAATAATAAGTCGAATAACGGATCAAAGTTTATTCTTTACATATTCCAGATCGGAACTCATGATGGTGTTTTTCACTGCGACGAAGTGCTTGCGTGCTATATGCTCACTAGCCTGCCAGAATACAAAGACGCGGCAATTGTTAGAACTCGCGAAACAGCTAAACTAGACGAGTGTGATATCGTTGTTGACGTCGGGGCAACGTTTGACCATGAAAAAAAACGTTACGATCATCACCAGAGAGAGTTTACTGAAACTCTTAGCACATTGAAACCTGAACTTGGTGATAAGTATAAAATCAAGTAAGTACTTATGCAATTTTAGTTGTTTTTTTTATACTAGTACTTGTATGCAACTCAAACATAACTATTGCCCATCATGATAAAGAAGAGTAAAGGATATGGAAGATAACTAAGAAGGTTTAATGTAATTAATAAGTTGTTTAATGTAATTTGTGTAATTTTGTGTAAACTGCAAATAAAATTTAATTTATATTGTAGTGTATAGTGTTAAATAATGTTTGGCCTCGGCACTCATTAACTGAACAAACATTCAGTAATGTTAAATACCTGCAGATAGTTCTATAGGTACACCAGGTTATAAGTTGGTTGCCATCAAACTAGGCACCATGTCACAAATTATTACATTACACAAATCAAATTACATCTAGAAATTACTAGAACACTTACAATTGCCATAGAACATCTTATATTGCCGTTGTTCCTATTACTGTTCAATATAGATATTGGGAGAGGTATATGTCCAGCAGTGGACATCTTTTGGCTGATGTGATTATGTTGACAACCTATTTAATTTTGTCACTATTTACAATTATTTGTTTTATATTTCAGATTGAGTTCAGCCGGTTTGGTTTACGCTTACTATGGTGATAAAGTAATAGAGAACTTAATACCCAAAGAATCACCAATTAGTAAAATCGATCTTAACGTAATATATAAAAAAGTCTATGAGAACTTTATACAAGAAATTGATGCTATAGATAACGGAGTTCCTATGTTTCCTGGTGAGCCACAGTATAAAATTAATACACATATTAGTAGACGGGTAGGGAGATTAAATCCAGAATGGAATTCTAAACAAGCTGTGAAAACTGATGAATTGTTTAAAAAAGCAATGACTTTAGTTAGTGAGGAGTTTTTGCATCTCGTCAATTATTTTATATCTGTTTGGCTACCAGCGAGAGTATATGTGACATCTGCATTAGAAAACCGGTTTAAAGTGCATGAATCTGGACAGATTGTTTTGTTCACTGAACGATTTCCATGGAAGGAACATCTGTTTGACTTGGAAGAAGAAATGAATATAGAACATGAAATAAAATATGTTATCTTTAATGACAAACCAAACTCTTGGAGGGTACAAGCTGTACCAGTTAACCATACAAGCTTTGTAACCAGGTATGTAACATAAAGAAAGAGAGAAAAATCTTTATTTGCAAAAAACACCATGCACATAGTACATGGGTGTTTCTCTGCTATTTGGAAACTCATCCATACAAGACTGTCCTAAGCAAATTTTATTAAATGTTGAGAATGTCTGTCAATACAAAGAAAGGCAATAGTATATCAAATATATATATTAAAGAAGCCTACACATTTTCCACTTGGTTTTTGAGTTATGGACAGTTTTGTGCAAAATTCAGACAGGGGAATGATTTTAAGAACAAAAACTAGTATTTTTATTAGTTTAAATAATAAAAGCTTTATTTTTATTACCACTTACAATGTGTAATTATTACTTAAATAATCAACAAGATCATAACGAAGAACACTTATTAAATAAAGACATTTTGATAACATTTGTGATAAACTAACTAAAATCAACTTACTTTAACAGTCTTTCTAAAATACAGATTGTATGACATATTAGCTTTTAGAATGTTATTAAAAATAATATAAAATAATAACAAAATAAACATTACCTCTTTTAACTAATTATCACAATAAACATTTTGGATTACAACTAGAAAACACTTGTACTTTTCAAGTAACTTAAAGTAATCATCAATGGCACAGTATATTACTAAAAATCAATCTTACTATCCAGCATAATATCTCTTATTTCTCAAAGACCGATACTGATTTTGGAAAACTATAAAATAATCTACTTCCTTGTACGGTTACCTTCGGATCAGGCAACTTTTCCAATATTTGGTCAAAACCGACATCAGACATATCATTCTCATCAATTCTGAACTTGTAGCTCTTGTTATCACAAATTTTCATAAAAGTCACTGTTAATTCGCCGTCCTCATTATCTACTTTATTAACAACAGCAGCATAACGATATTTCCTGTTTCTGACAATAAACTTAACTAAAACATAATCACCATTATTATAATATGATTGCTGTTGGCCACTTGAACTAGGTTCCGCAGTATTCTCAAAATCAGTCTTAGAATTTTCAAATGGTCTTGAAAGGCCAGTTTCTGTAATGCAGTCATTATTACGTGTGATATGAGCTAGCGGGATTTCGTCTTCGGAATCGGAGTCTGTGTAGAGATCCTCGACGCGAAGTTTTGCCACTTCGTAGTTCATTACTCCTAGGTTAAAATGCTGGCATTCTTCTTCACAAGGGCAGCTTAAGCTTTTCATTATAAGTTTGGCAGTGCCTTGTGGCAACCCCAAAGGGCTTCGTGATATTATCCCTTTAATTTGATGTATTTTAAGAGTCCCATTGAAACTTTTCAATGTTTTGGAGTCTTTCAGAATATTTTTAGTCATTTTTTTAATTGCATCATCGTCAACTGTAAATAATGTGATTGAAGGACATCTTTGACTCACAGAGTCTATAAAAGATTGCAAACTATCGATATCTCCTGCAGCGACAACAGCATCAGCAGATCTTTTGCACGTGGCGCCAATACCATCTGCTGCACTCTTGCCATGACCACTCTCTGAAAAGTTCCAGGAGAACTTTTCTACATTTGGAACCTCCACATAAAGCCTCGACGCTAGAATATGGAACATCGTTTTATTCTGATACTGTGTAACGGGTCCGTCGCTCACAAAATGAATGCCGGTAATATGCATCGGTAAAGTTTTGAAAATAGGCTTCAAGTGTTCCCAAATAGCAGCAGGTGAGTGTGTAGTATTTTGGGAAACAGTACAATAAGATTTTATGGTATTTTCACTGTAAACAACAACAGTGTGAAGGCTCAGCTGAAGTCTAGACCCTCCAAAATGATAGGCCTGTATCTCCTCATTGTACTTGGTAGAGTAATTCTCGGAAAAGTCCATAAGTATAACAACTTCATTATCATAAAGATTCTCTTTTAACTCCTATATAGCTTTGTATTGATGAAATATAATTCTTTCGTGGTTGTAATACGCATCCAGTTCATCGTGTAGTTCTTGTCGTTGTTTCTTCGTTGTTGTCGTTGTTCTTGTTGTTGTTTCTTCTCACGCGGACTAACCGTTAATATTCTTTTTACATATTTTGTTATAGATCGTACCTTATTCATCTTTGGATCTTTGTAGTCTTGCTTTTCAGCTATCCATTTTTTAAACAGTATAGGCTTGCTATTATTAAACTCTTGGTAATCAGGATTCTTATTGAAACAACGCTGGCATTCCCGAAATAAACATTGCTCATCATAACGATTACAGCAAGTTTTTTCAAGCAATTTATTGTGATTATCGTAGCGCAAAATCTTCCGGCAGTACAAGGCAGACAATTTCATATCAATATTTGCGTGTCTGATACAATGTATCCCGTTCGTTTATTTTAGGTGTTACAACCCAGAATGGACGCAAACGACAGAATGTCTGATAACTGATTAGACCAGAGTTATTACTCTTAAATTTCTGGTACAAATTGGTCATTGTGTCTAGTAAATATCTCTTTTGCTTTTTGACTCCGTTTCTGGTTATACATGCCCGTTTTCCTGCACCAATTCTACTATTATCATCATTTTCATAAAAAAATTGTACCGACTTCACAAGTTCGGATGCAATGAGTGGTAGACGAGTCCGTGTTGTGGCTAATAATGACCGATTTTTGATTTTCTGAAGCCACAGCACTTTCTTGGCTCCTCCATAACTTATATTTTTTCACTAATTCACCTGATATAATTTTTCCGAAAATTTGTTTCTCTTTCTGTGTTTTTAAACCTGCATAGTTTTCTTTTAATTGTTTATTCAATACTTCACCAAAAAGTGCCTTTTTAACAACGTTTTTGCGAGTTGATGGAGTGTCACACATTCGTGTTAGTTTCGTTTGAGGTGTCTCATCCTTTTTACTGTTTTTATTAAGTTTTTGTTCCAACCGTTGCAATCTCTTTTTAAACTTTTCCAGTCTCTGTTTGTATTCTTGAATCTTATTGTCTTTGTCTTTCAATATCTTCGCACGTTTCTTCTTAGCCTGTTTCTTTCTTGCCGCAACAAGTGCATTTTCTGACGACCTTAAAGGCGCCGGGCATTCTAATGTTGATCCAATAGAATCAGGTGTATTTTCCCTCACAAAATTATTCGTTATTTCCTTCATGGCTCTTTTTTTTGGCGATATTTAGAACAGTGCTCTTTCCAAGTCTTTTTAGCAGCCTTATGCTCGCGACGACCCATATCCTTAACCGACTAACTGCTACCTTTTTCTTTCATCTTTTGGTATTTCAGCCTTTCTTTTTCTTTAATTTCTTCTTGTTTTTGAGGGTCATTTTTAAGTCGTTGATATCTCAAACGTTCAGCTATACGTTTTTGTTCTAATATTTCTTCTCTTGTTTTTGGGTAGTTTCTTTTTAGGTGGCATTTTGAGCAATTCCCTACAAAAAAGAAGGATATATTATGATAACGTTGAAGCAGATTGATGCGCTGTCTAGCATATAAGTCTTTACAAAACTTGAAAAAACAGTCCCCTGAGATCAAGAACAGTCCCCTGTGCAATGAAATGACAGGGGACTGTTGACCAGGGAACTGTTCTTTTTTGCTTGAAAACTAAATAACACAAAATCTTTAAAACATATCACATTTGTAAAACAGATGTGAAGACATACTCGTAAATAAACTATTTTAAACAAATGATATTAATTAAAACTCTTGAAATAGGAAAACAAATACTCACCAGTGGACTGTTTCTACTAACGGCCGAGACGCGTGGTTCACTACAAAACGCAGTGGTGCCAACTGAGAAAATGGCGGTTGTCTGTTACCTATACATCCGAACGAATTTCACACCGGTTGCGTTCCATTTCACGATCGTAATGTTTCGGACCAATACCGAAAGTGAATTACGCGCCGTTTTGAAATTTTACCAGGGGACTGTTATAATAATTTAAGGGCAGCCTTCGTACATATTTTTTTTAATAAATTAATATTATAGACATAATTTATAATTTTAAAAGATGCTTACAATCTTCTTAAACAATATATGATTTATATATATATATATTATTCAGTTATAAATGGCAAATTATTAAATATATAGGTATCAATGCTTGTAATTCTGGAAAAAGGGACATACCAGGGGACTGTGTTTTGAGGTGTTTAACGTTTTTTTTAACTTAATGAGCAATGGTGAACCAAGAATACCACATTTTTGTCCATATTAGTCCCAAAAAAAATGGATAAGATGGAATTAATTATATTATAAAATTTACTTGGGACAGCGATTTTCCATTTAGTAGAGAAATGCCCACATATAGGTTAATTGCAATTCCTGCAGTAGAAAACTATGAAACATTTATCTGCATTTATCTCTTAATAAATTTTTGAATCATGTAACCACAAACCAAAGGATGCAGTTTGAGCAGGCATCTCTTGAGGTGGATGGGCAACCTAATAAGGGTGGTGGGCAACCAATGGCTGAAGACGCTCTATATTCAACAGTGGACCTCTTTTGGCTGATATGATGATAATGATATTTAATTTTGTTGTTTATTCATAATAATCAATAATTATGTATAATGGGTTATTAATTTATTTATTTGTTTACAGAAAGCCATTAAACAAGAAGTGGTGGGGAGTAAGGGATAATATATTAAGTGAAACAGCTGAGATAGAGGGCTGTGTATTCTGTCATGCAACTGGGTTCATAGGCGGCAATACTACAAAGGAAGGCGCTTTACAAATGGCAGTTGCAAGCTTAGAAGCTGAATTATAATAAAATAATCATAATAATACCAGCCTGTTACTGTCCCACTGCAAGGCAAAGGCCTCTTCTCATATAGAGAAAGCATGACTATTGAATGCCTCATTTGCTCAAAGTGATTTGGCAATGTCAGATTTTTTTATATACTTTCTAAGTTTATCAGATATTTTGTGTATTATATTAATTTGATATAAAGTGTATCTTACCTACAGTTGATATCCCTAATAGGCCATCACTTCAATCTTTTGGGATATATGCTATGCTTCTCCGTTTTTATTCATACCCTAAGCCGTCCTGCAGAATGAAGTCATTTTGTTAGGCTGATATAAAAAAAAAGTTTCAGAACAGTATCATAAATATTTAATTAGAAAATAATTTAAATGTACACTATTTGTGAAATTTAAACCTACTACCTACTTGTGGATTCGTATATCATCCTCTTGAATAGAGCGTATTACATAAAATTAAAAATTATTATCTAAAATATAATAAATTTAAAAAAAAATGAGTTAATCGAAATTGTACAGAACAAATTACATTAAAACATCAAACATTAAAATAAAATAAATATTATATATGTATAAAAAATTACATTATGTATAAATTTATAAAAAATTACAATATGTATAAATTTATTAAAATTAAGATTTACTAAACATACAAGAAATACAAAAAAAAATATTAATTTTAAATTTTTCTTTGCTAAACACAAAAAATACAATAAAATAAATAGTTGCACTGGATTTTTGTAGCTTGTTCTTCAGACATAGAGGTCTGGCTCTTTTTTTTCTTTCTCTTGATTGTCAGTGGTTTTCTTAAACTCGTCATACGACATGATTGATTTACCTCTTCCACATAGTATTATGTCGATTTCAGTCTTTACTCATTAGCCATGAGGCCTGTCCATCTCTAATATAGAATTTGGTATTGGATTGTATCCATCTTGTTACTTGTTGGTGGGCTCGTTGTCCGCAATTAGACCTCTTGGTCCGTTTTGCGTTGGATTTCACATCATCTATAGTTTAAAAGAAAATTCGATAGATTTCTAGATGCTTTTAAAATTAATAAACTTCTGAATTCCAAAATAAAAATATAAAAAGCATATTTTACTGCATGTTTAAACCTCTCTCGTTTTTTCGAAATGTATCCATTTTTTGTACAATTTTTCGTGTTGATCACGAATTTCTCTTAATGGAAAAAAATATACATTATATACCTACTCAGTTTCTTCTTGTTCTTATTTAAGTGCAAATAGAAAAAAAAGATAAAAAAACAGTGGAATAAATTCAAAACAAAAATGAGTTTATTAAATATTGATTAGGTTTTAGCAAAATAACAATTTACTTCAATGACTAATAAGATAGTAATAAAATTACATTAAATAAAAAAAACTAAGAAACTAATAAGACTTTTTTAAGGAACTATTTTTAAATATAATATTTTTATATGTAGCTCAGAAGCTAATAAATAGATGATAAATTATTTATTTTGTACAAGTAACAAGATAATACATTATAACTGCATGCAAAATAATCGAAAGGATTAAAAAAAAATTATAGACATATGAAATTGGGTGTTTCTATGTTAAATATACATGTATTTACAAAAAAAAAGTATTTACAAAGTATCGACACCTCCTACGTATATTATCGTAACTCCATTTGGTCAACTTTACAGTAGGGCGATTCAAAGATTTTTGAAATATTAATTAGTGATCACACCTACAAACAGCCTCGTATGATTATCAAAATTTGCGGCTACTTCCCATTTGGTAAACTTCCCATTTCGTAAACCTCAAACTGTACCTACTAAAAAGTTGCGTTTGGTAAACATTATACATTTCATACATTTAGTCCCATTTCGAAAACATTTCAATATTTTTTTGTGTTATATCCCATTTGGTAAACTTTCAGATTTAAAAACAGAAATAAAAAGTGGGGTGTACA
The DNA here is from genome assembly GCA_963082885.1 of Parascotia fuliginaria. Classification (NCBI taxonomy): domain Eukaryota; kingdom Metazoa; phylum Arthropoda; class Insecta; order Lepidoptera; family Erebidae; genus Parascotia; species Parascotia fuliginaria. Next base: position 12,109,735 of record OY720192.1, read on the forward strand.
AATAACTTTCAAAAAATTTAAGAAAAATCACAGTTCGATTTGACTATTTCGATGACAAGTTTTATTTTTTTAATAACATAAGTCAATCTAGATGCGAAATCAACTTATATAAAAAAACAATAATCATAGATTTGGTACTATCTTTTTATGTTAATGTACATTAACATAAAAAAATACATACGAAATCAACTACTTATAAAATATAAAAATAAACAGTCACTGATTTGGTACGTTAACGTAAAAAAATACATACTAAATCAACTATAAAATATAAAAACAATAATAATCACAGATTTGGTACAATAACATAAAAAATACATGCAAAATCAACTTTTAAATATAAAAACAAATAATAATCACAGATTTGGTACATTAACATTAAAAATTACACACAAAATCAACTATAAAATATAATCACAGATTTGGAATATTAACATAAAAAATTTACTACCTACACTACAAAGTTAAAAATCAATAAATAAATTATAAAGTGATACAAGCAATTCTTGATAATTCGTTCAAACAATTTTCCAATGATATTTTTCCACTTTTGTAATCGCCGAGAATATTGTTAATTCGTATATCATTTTGGATAGATTTTTTTCTTCGTTTTGATATACTTTCTCCATTATTATAAAAGCTGTAAAAAATTGTTATGATTAATTAAAGTAATAATGTATAATTTTTATCATATGTGTCGCCTAAAAATACAGGTCATTGAAACAAAAATATGTACCTTTTCAGAAGATTTTCATAATGTTTAATATTGCCTGATATCGTTTCGAAAAATAAAAGAATTGATGGCCTTTTTCCAATTTCACTATTGAAACTCCAATTCCAAGATTCCATGAGGTTTGTAGTGCGGTGTCTTTGTGCGTAGCAGCACCAAATATTCATCATATCTTCATTTTCCAACCACTGATCCACAAAGTAATCATTGAATTCAGTTATAGCTTTTTCTTCAAAACTGTAACAGAATTAATTTGTTGAAGATTATGATACGAAAAACCATATATTACCTAGTTTCTAACGCATAAAAATGGCTGTAGAAAATGGCGGTAGAAGAAATATCCAGAACTAAACGCGTTCATTTCAATACTGCAAAATTAATTTACCTTTGACTCATAACGTATAGCCATCCATCGTTTATGTCTTCTTTTGGTAAATGTGCCAGAGCCATACATAGTTTGACGTGATAGTGAGATTCTTCATGTTGTAATAAGCCAAGAGATTTTGCCTTTCTTAATAGCGCTCTGCCAAAGTGAACAAAACACCCCTTAACAATTATGTTTGGAAATGTCTTTTTAATTGCATTTATTGGAGCTTTTTCGAAATCCAAGGTAATAATATCGGCTGTCCACTCTGGTAAATGAAATTTTAGTTTGTAAAACAGTCTTTCATATGTAGTTTCTTCTTTGTTTGTCAACACTGCATAAAAAAATGGTACAATATTTGTCCCAGTTTCTGTACTTCCTATGTCTCCGTGTACAACGTATAGTTGAAGAAACGGCTTTGCACAACATTTGAACGTTCCGTCCGCAAAGTAGTGACGGACGTCATTTAAATGTGCAATTGCACTCTTTGAACCAAACACAATCATTCTATTTTCACCGTCAATCTCATCAAACAATAAATTGTCTTTAAAACGGTCAGGGATCACGATTTCTGTAGAGTTAGAGTGCTGAGATTTTGTGATTCCTAGTTGTCTATTTCTGTGTCTATACAAACTGCTTTTAACTTTGTCAAAATTTGGTAATTCTTTAATAATTTCATAACCATTATCTTTCAGCTTTTTAGTACATTTCCTGTATGTAGCTGGAATCGGCTTCAGATCTTCACATATAGTTTGTTTACATTCTTCGATGGCTACTTTCACTTCATTTTTTTCAAAATTCGGAATACAAGAACTGCAGTGAGCATTTTCTCTTAATACATGGCTTCGATTTGAATTCAAAGTTACACTTGCTGAACATCCATCTTTTCTATTAACACAGCGCCACCAACTTGAGTCCTTATTATTTTTCTGTTTATAATATTGATGCCCAGCGCGTAATAAAATTTCACCGCCTCGTGTACTATTAATAATTTTTAAATTCACTGCACCACTAGAAGATCCCTCACCCGACATTGCAACGACCTTGCACTATGCATAAAACGAGTGAACTGATAAGTTAAACCCGGTAATAGATATAATTTACGTATACTTACTTATGTCTATCTCATTCACACCTTTTGTTTAAAACGATGGTAAGGACAATAAATCCCTACCTGAGAACCCGCTCGGTGCTTCTTTTGCGGGAAAAGCACGTGGTATTTTTAGTAGCATCGTGGTATTTTTACAGACTTTAATACGTTTTTTTTACTTCTTCTTGATCAGCCATTCTTTTTGATGGTCGAGATACTATCTCAAGACTGAAGCATTTAAAAATATATACATCTCTAATTTAATACTAATTTGACACTGACTGTACCGTACAAAAATAACAATACTAACAAAGTTTACCAAATGGGATTAAATGTATGAAGTAACGAAATGTTTACCAAACGCAACTTTTTAGTAGGTACAGTTTGAGGTTTACGAAATGGGAAGTTTACCAAATGGGAAGTAGCCAAATTTGCATGTCAGCATTATAATAGGTTCTGCACACTACTGTGTATAAGGTTTTTTTAAATTATCATTACTTTTTAAGAAAAGTCACATACTATATTTTACTTTGGAAATTATTAACAAAAAATTATCGTATGTCTTAGTTACTATACTTTCCGTGGTAAATTATGAAGTAACCCATGTATCTTACACTTACTACATTTCTCTATGTAGTTTAGAGAGTAATATTTATTGTAACTTATACTTGCGATACTTAACTACGGTATTAGCTTGAAGTGGTACCCTAAGTTACAATATTTTACTGGGAGAGAAAGATTAATAAAATGCAGTAAGGACAAAGTAACATGTTTTAATCGATAATTAAAATCAACAAGTAAAACGTAAATTAAATTTAAATAAAATTAACCTTCTGTCTTCTTAAGTATCACAATATTATGGCACATGTTCCTAATTAAAGTTTAAACATAATAATAGTAATCAGTTTTAACGTAATCATATTGAGCCTTTTCTTATTTATCGACAATAAGTATTTATTTTAAGCTTCTTTCGCTTTACAATCATAACATACTATAGCGTTGTGACATTTTGTATGTCAAAGCTTATAACAAAATTAAACTATTAAAGAAATTAAAAGGTTTGTAATAATTTAGTTTTACATGGACACGAATAATAACTATTTATACAATATGCTATTCCGTCGGGCTTCCCGCACGAACACTACGACGGCACACACGACCAGAGCGGCGAGGTGCAGAGACCGGGCTTGTCATATATGACACACGTCTACTAGTGATGTTCGCTACATCCTCCCCCTCCAAGTCACAAGTACGACCCGTTTGTGACTTGGCTGGTTTACCTCGACGCCGTGGATGAACAATTCTGCCGTCATAACTTAAAAGGGCACAATTAACATTTTGCAAATCAGGACAAAATCGAGTTTAAAATATTTCTTTGTTATTGGCGAAAAAAAATTACAGTATTTTAGTTATCGAAAATCTATAAATGGAAAAAGTAGCGTCTAAATGAATTCTATAAGATGATTTACTTCATTTTTTTTATTTTAACTGCATTTGTTAAATTATCTACATTTTCCATTTCAACGTAACTTAAAAAAAATAGTAAAAACATTAATATTACGTATAAAAGGCATAATTAACCAAATGTGACTTTCCATTCTAACATTTTGTGAAAAAAAGTTAAATATTACAATGAAAAGGCACATTTATGCAATTGTGCCTTTGTATTCTAGCTTAAATAAGTTAAAATGATTTAAATAGTTAAATTAAAAAAACAGGTAGGATATAATAAAACTTTTATTAAAAAATATTGTGGTACCTAACTGTAAATTATCATCTAATAGCAACTAAAAAATGTTTATAATTAAATGGCACTTTTTCTTAGGTTTCACAGTTATCACAATTCACAAGAAATTAAAAGAAAAAAACAATTTCAAACTCTTTAGAAGTAAAAATTATACCTTTGGTCTCAAAATAACTGCCGTTATACATAGTTATCACAATAATGGCACTCTTAGTATATAATTTCAATCAAAATTTGTAATATGAAATTCAGTCTTGTTTTTAGTCTTCATAGGTTTCAGTGAGATCAGCTGAGCTATCATTTACGGGTAATGATTCCCCAAAAAACACTTCTATTTGTAGGCATAAGCGGAGCAAGCTTGTTAATAATAGCAGATTTTCTGTCACTCGCAATGCCCCTCGGAGCAAGTTTTTGGCATGGCGGTGGAATACCTAATTTAATATTTTTTAACTTCAGAAAATCTAATTCGAAGTACTCTTTAGCGTCATGGCTATTCTTGTAAAAAATGGAATTGGACCTCCTTCTAAAATTTGCTTCACAAATTCCATTCATGTAAGCTCGAGGTTTAGAATTTTTCAGTTTGGATGTTGAAGAGCAGTCCTCAAAACTACAAAAATCTAGAACGGTCATCTTTTTAACGGTAATGTTATGGCCAGTATCAGATACAGCTTTGCAGAAATCGTCAAAGTCGTATATGCGTTTCTTAGTTTTAAGAGATCGTTCCACTCTATGGTGGAACTCATCTGCAGCCATGAAAGTGTGACCGACTTCTAAGTAGCGTAACGTAATGCTTTCAAAGTTAACTTCAGCAGTGTTTACCAAATATGTTAAATAAGAATAAAGCGCCCAAAATATTTTGATCAGCACAGTTATCGAACCACTAAATTATGTGCTTAAAGTCTCGGTTTTCTATAAAAAAAGCCCTGAAGCAACTTATAATATCCTCTTTTTTTCTGCCAGATATGCCTTCATGCCATAAAACGGCAAAAGTTTTACCCACCTCATGCATTTTTTTATCGCCAACCGGCACGAAACTCTGGTTAAAGACAATAAGTCGCGGGCAAAACATAACAGTTTTAAATTCTTCCATACGAGGTAACATAATAACTTTTTCCAGCTCTACAGCAAAAGTAACAGTGTCGGTGCTATTCTTCTTTTGAGTCTGGTTATCAGCATCTTCTTCATACTTTTTGCGAGCTAAAATATACTTTTCATGATGTTCTTCGTAATCTTTACATTCTATGCAACGTCTGTGTCTTATTTCTTGGTTAGGGTTGTGAATGATAAATTTTTCACAAATCTTACCAGCGCAGCTCAGACAAGCGTGGACTCGTCGAAACTCGTGAGGCACAACTAACGCGAGAGACTTCGGTACCTCAACCCCCTCACCTCACCTCTATTCAAAAATGTTTGGTAGTAAAGGCACAGCTGACAGTTGTGCCGTTTCTTTTAAATTAAATGTTTGGTGAAGTGCTCGTAAAATTTTAAATGAAAGACCACATTTGCCACATATGCCTTTACTATTTAAAGTAAGTCAATTATGCCTTTCCAATTAAAAAAAAAATATTATAAGTTAAAATAAAATAACCGCATCTATTCACTTGTGACCTTTTCACGTAATCTAAGCTAGATATGCCCTTTTTATAAACTATCACAAAAAAATTGCTCAGTTGTGCCCTTTCAGGTTAAGGTACTTTTGTTTATCGTGTTTGTAAAATTATACAAAAAATATTAGCAGATAGGCCTTTTTCTCCTGATTCCAAATATGTACATAACTCAATTTCGAAAAAAATGTTTGTTGTGCCCTTTTGTGTTAAGACGGCAGAATTGCTGTCGCTGACCCCGCGTATGGGGTGAGAGCACTGGCATGGTACTTACCCTTAACTTGACCGTTGTCATCTACTACCATAAAAGAAGTCGGTCCAATGACCTTAGAGATACGATAAGGACCTTCCCTTCTCGGAGCAAACTTGCTTGTATAACCTTTTGCAGCGTTACTCGACAAATGGGTTTCCACGAGTACCAAATCACCTTCTTTATAAGGTGGAGGTGCTCTTCGTTGACGGTCAACTTGATCCTTACGGATATCTTGCTGGTTCTGAATACGCTCTTTGACATTCACCAGAACTCGGGTGAAATTTTTCAGATAAGGCGTAATCTGTGATACAAAATTCTGTTGAGCAACAATAGCTCGTATGTCCGTATGGACTGCCATAGGAGATCGTAACTCACGAGCAAAAGTGAGATAAGCTGCAGTATGTCCCGTTCCTTGATTATACGCGCTGTTAAGCGCGAAACGAACCGTCGGGAGTATGGTCGGCCACTGTCGATGCTCTTCTCCTATCAGAATTGAAAGAAGTTGTTTCAACTCGCGGTTCTTGCGTTCCGCAGGGTTTGCTTCAGGGTGATACACCGGAATCAGGGATTGTTCAATACCTAAGACTAGCATAGCTTTCTGCATCACAGCAGAAACAAACTGAGTTCCGTTATCTGACAACACTCGACGAGGCAACCCGTAGCGTAAGAAAACTTCTTCAATAAGAGTTTTTGCACACGTCTCTGCCGACGCATCCTTAAGCGCAAAAATCTCTACCCAACGACTGGCTGTATCTTCAACGAGAAAAATCCACTTCTCTCCAGCATCACCTTCAGGTAATGGGCCAAATAGGTCCATGGCGAGTACTTCGAATCGCTGCTGAGGCACAGGAGTTTGAAGAAGGCCGGCGGGCTTAAGGTTAGTCACTTTATATTTTTGACATAAGTCACAGGATTTAAGGTACTGAGTAACATATGCTCGCATATTCTTAAAATAGTACCTTTCCTTCATTTTCCTTATAGTGCGTTCCACACCAAGATGTCCTGCAGTAGGGGCATCATGGAGCTCTTTCATAAGCTCATCCTTCAGCGCATCCGGTATGACCAACTGGGGTTCTTCAGACTCCCAGTCCGGGTCGCATCGAAACAACACGCCTTGGGATAAATAATAACCTCTATCGGTCCAACGTAGTGCTGCTGTAGGATTTTCGGCATCCTCAAAATCTTTAATTATTTTGTTTACTACAGGGTCATTCATCTGAGCTTCCCGAATATCTTCCGGACTTCTCTGCGGAAGATCAATAACGACCGGGCAGATGCTACAGGAATTGGAACTCGGCTCTTCCGAGCTTTTATCCACAGGGCGACTTAACGTATCCGCCACTACATTAACTCGACCCGGGGTGTAGTCGATATTAAGGTCAAACGATTGAATCTTCATGGCCCATCGAGCCAAACGACCACTAGGGGTCTTCAAGGAAAGTAGCCATTTCAGCGGCTGATGATCAGTAGCTACGCGTACTTGCGATCCTTCAATATAACTTCTAAACTTTTCTAACGCCCAAACGACTGCCAACGCCTCTCTTTCAGTAGTGTGGTAATTGCGCTCGGCGGAGGTCAACAATCGGCTGGCATACTCAATTGGCCTTTCTTCTTTTGCATTCTCCCCTTGCATCAATACAGCTCCTAGAGCATAGGCACTGGCATCTGTTCGCACAATGAACGGTTCGTTGAAGTTTGGTTGGCGTAGAATGGGACTAGTGGATAGGCGTGACTTAAGCTCTTCAAAAGCTTTTCGCTCATCCTCCCCCCAGATCCAAGATCGACCTTTCTTCGTAAGGTCAGTCAGGCACCGAGCTACTTCTGAAAACTGCGGAATAAACTTACGAAACCATGCACAGGTTTGAAGAAACGTTCTCAGCTCCTTTAAGTTCGTTGGAGGCTTCATACTAATTACAGCGTCAACCTTGGCTGGATCAGCCTCGATGCCACGCACAGAAATAACGTGTCCTAAATATGTAACCCGTTCTCTAGCAAAGACACATTTCTTGCGATTTGCTGTCAGTTTGAACAGTCGAAGACGTTCGAAAACGCGCTGTAAATCCTCTAAGTGGCGCGTCATATCTGGAGAGATGACTAATATGTCATCTAGATAAGTTAGTACACACACATCCTTTAGACCAGACCGCATCCTGTCAATCATCCTCTGAAAAGTTGAAGGAGCATTTTTAAGTCCAAACGGGAGTCTTTTAAAGGAGAAATTCCCAAAAGGTGTGGTAAAAGTAGTCTTGTGACGGTCTTCAGGCGCTATTGTAATTTGCCAATATCCAGATTTTAAATCAATGGTGGACATCACACACCCTGCCTTAGTGCTCTGTACCAGCTCATCAATCAACGGGAGTGGGTACTTGTCGGTACGGGTGACAGCATTTAATTTGCGATAATCTACGCAGAATCGTGTTTCACCATTTTTCTTTGGTACCAAAACCACAGGTGCGGCCCACTCAGATTCAGCCTCTTCAATAACATCCTCTTCTAACATCTTGTCTATTTCTTTTCTTATTATTTCCTTTTTAGCAGGCGAGACCCTATACGGTGGACAAGCAATAGGCGCAGCGTCACCCGTATCTATGCGGTGAATAGCATACGGGGTTGGTCCTCCCCCTGGAGTAAAAACATCCACATGGACGTTCAGCAGGTTGGACAGTTGCTCTCGTTCATCTTGAGTCAGATGTGTTGCTTCGTCCTCGCGGAGACCCACAGACGAACAAATAAGCGCGGGTTGCTTATTTTCAAAAATTATCGGTTGAGGCGCCATATCACACCTCATGTACCAAACATTTTTATCAAAGTCTAAGACCATGCCAGAGTCCTCTATAAAGTTCATACCTAACAAACTATCCGTTGCGTTAGGCAACATAACAAAATCTACATTAAAAACATTCCCTCGTACATCTAATCTAACATGTGCGAGTTCTACAAATTGGGCACAGACACGCCCATCAGCATATTTAAATTCAGCATAAACATTTTTAAACTTATGACCAGACTTAAATAAATGTGCTCTAAGACTAACACTGCCGACTGAATGTCTAGCACCAGTGTCTATTAAAATTTTGCCTACAGCACCATTAATTTCCACACTTAACACGGGTCTACCACGGGAATCGATATTGTCTGCACTCGCGGACACCGATTGAAACACACTTACACCCGCGGTGCTATACTTCTTCTCTTTACAGACTGAACAATTTGAGCGAATGACACCGGGCGCACCGCATCCGAAACAAGTTATTGTAGTCGTAGCTACGACAGAATTTTCCTCATCAGCACTAACTTTAGTGTTACTGTTCTTCTTCGTTTTGTTAGCCAATCGTGGACATGAGTCCTTATCATGACCATGATGCCTGCAGTAATTGCAGTAAATCCGAGAGTTAGCATTACTCGATGACAGGACAGACGATGAAGCTGGCTTTACGCCCGAAGCGGAAGAAAAGATAGACGGCTTGCTCTCTGTAGTAATACGTGGACGCTTCTCCTCAAAGATATCCTCTACGCGTCTAGCTTGCACTAACAAGTCTCCAAAATTGGTTATAGAGGAACGAGGTACCTTCTCTCGAACTCGCCTGTGTAAAAGACCATAGCACATATCCAACTGCACTGCCTCAGTAAGCGTGAGGGGTGGTAGTTGTGCGAAAAGTGCTCTAATATGGCAAACAAATAAGTCAGTAGATTCTTCTAATCGTTGTTCACGTTCAAAGATGTATCTATAAATTTTATGCGGAGGTAATCTAGGTCCAAAAGTCTGTTCAAGGGCTTCAATAGTATCGTGCCATGTAGGAGTAGAGTCCTTGACTCCTTGCCACCACGTAGCAGCTAACCCCGTCAGTAACATGGGTAACCCACGAAGCGCATTATGCTCTTCAACGCCTACACAATCCTTATACGTTAGTATAGCGTCTATAAAAGCTCGAACATTACTAGACTTTTCACCGTCGAAACGAGCCGTACATTTAGCGAAGTTACCTGAGTAAGTATGTATAGGAGTACTAACAGAATCGCTGTGACTTAGCCTGTTAATCAGCAACAGCAGCTGATCGGTCGACAACACGACTGGGGCGGCGGCGGCGGCAGTAGCGCCGTCGAAAACGGCGGAAGCAACGCCGGCAGTGGCCGTAGCAGGACCGGCGGCAGCTAAAGCAATGCCAGTCTCATGCTGCGGCATAATAAGCGGTACGTCCACCAAGGACGCATGTGTTGCGGCATCAGTGCCGCTATCGCCTAATCGCTTCGCAAGAGCGGCGGTAGCAGCGGGCGGAGGCGGCCTCACGTCCACAGACGGATTACTAGGCCCCGAAGCCGGGCTCGCGGCACGCGATCTTGTCAACACCATTTTGCACACGTAACACGTGAAAAAAGCAGAATAAAGTACAATTTTGCACACGCAACACGCGAAAAAAGCAAAATAAAGTACCTACAATTTTGCACACGTAACACGCGAAAAAAGCAAAAAAATGTTTATTGAAACTGCGGCGAGAAACAGTTCGACACACTCATTGAAGAAAAAACTGATAGATAATCTCGAATGTTCCACTATATTTTAAAATTTTTGATTCGCATCACGTTGGGCTGCCAATTATAGCGTTGTGACATTTTGTATGTCAAAGCTTATAACAAAATTAAACTATTAAAGAAATTAAAAGGTTTGTAATAATTTAGTTTTACATGGACACGAATAATAACTATTTATACAATATGCTATTCCGTCGGGCTTCCCGCACGAACACTACGACGGCACACACGACCAGAGCGGCGAGGTGCAGAGACCGGGCTTGTCATATATGACACACGTCTACTAGTGATGTTCGCTACAATACTATTATTAATTTATACTTATTCTAAGTAATAATCAGATTAAAATCTTATTATCATTAAAAAGCTTTGTTAAAAAAACTCTCTAAAACACTAAATTAAAACAAAATGGTTATCACCTGACTGGAGCACTTAGAAAGTTTCATCTAAATTTTAATTAATAAAAATAAACAATAACTTCTGAAAACAATCAATCATTCATAAATAATAGAACAAAGTCTTAATATCTTAATCAGTCTCAAGTAAATCAAATTGAGTCTTATATTCTTTAATATAAATTTAAAAAAAATATTAATCGGAATCAGAGCTTGAAGTACCAGAAACATTATCATCATTAGCAACTGGTAACCTTTTGAAAAAGTTATGATGCCTATTGGGTATAATTTGTGACTGGCACATATTGAGCACATATCGTTTTTTTTAGCTTTGGGAATCGGCACACTATTTTTATACAGTTGATTGATGGAGTATGTAGTATTCGCATTTTGTCTCCTTGTAGACGTTTTTACTGATATAGTGTAATAGTCATCTAAGCCTAAATCATATTTATAGTTTAATTTGTAGGGATCTTCCATATTAACATATATTTCTTTTATTTTATTCCATTGTACTCTATTTCCGGTTAGTATTTTTCGTCCAATTACCCTTTAATGCCTGTTTAAAATCTAAAAAGTCATTGTGCTCTAATTCTTCTACAGTATAGGGTTTTCCATTTTGTTTAGCCCAGCGAACTAAACAAAACCATTCAGAGGGCGTACGATTAAGCTTATTCTTAGCAGTCTTTTCAATTAAAGCGTGTACGCTTCATCATTTTGAGTATGACCAACTTCTAGAAAACTATGGTGAATTGAGACCTTATACAAAATAGCGGCGTGCATATACATTGCATAAACAATTCGATTTCGATTTTGACCTACACAATTGTCAGACCAAAATCGAAATTCATTTATGCCTTGGTCTTTGTATTTAGAAATATACTTAAATAGACAACACGATACCTCATTAGATCCACGTCGCTCTTCTCCCTCATGCCACATAAAACAAGTACCTTCTTGATCAGCCAAGTTAAAAACTGTGAAATTGAATACGGATAACTTTCTTTTATAGTAAAGAACACTTACATTGCCGTACGGAGCAGTAAGGACTTTTTGAAAGTCAAAAGTTGCTACTAGCAATTTTCCATTGGAAGTTATAGCTGCTGTTTTATCCAACATCTTCTTTTTGCGAGCAACGTCCTTATTTTGAATATACTGCTCATGTTGCTGTACTTCAGTTAGTGATGGGGTTGACAAATTCTTGTAAATATGACATTTATCGCACTGATCTTTTTTGGGACATAGAAAGCAAGCTTGAAATGTTCATTAACGGTGTCGTGATATTGGCGTTCTGTATTCGCTTTTGTAGAATATACTTGAGGATCGAACCACTCATTATACAATTCAAATAAGCGAATTAAGTTTAGGTCGCCGTCTAAATATTAAATATCTCTGCATCACCCTATGGTAGACTGGTAGAGAAAGCTTCAGGCATTAAGTCCGCCATTACATATTTTATGTATAAAGTTGATAAATAAATAAATAAATAAATATAGTTTGTTAGATCTACTACGAGTGTAATGAGACTCCACCGGCTGCAAAGATTTTATATGATCACAAACACTTTTTACAACTTCTTCAGTTAGTACCTTACGATGATTGGTATGATGTCCTCGCATGTCAGGTTGCACTAAACCAGTTTGTAAATTTAATTTTTGTAATGAAGTGTAAACAAACTGTTCACTAACTGCAAATGTATTTAAAAACATTTTCTTGCCTTGATATAGTATCAGTGAATTGGCTACGTTTCTTTTGCTTAACAACTAAATTGGCTATAAAAGCCCATTGTCTTTCACGATTACCTAGGTTCCAAAATGTTTGGAAAATATGAAGTCTTATGGCATTGCTCATTTTCGTCGAACATTGTTGTCTACAATTCATAGGACATGCTGGTTTTAAAGATTTGCTTTGCCTTACAATGCCATTCCGACCTTTATACTCCTTTCCTACATTTCGTAGAGCCTTCCGTTTATTATCTTTCCATTCAGCCACGTGTTTACGTCTTATGTTCCCTTTGTCTTTCCGTGGCTTTACTACTCGTTTTCGGACTGTGCGGGGTATTACTTCCGAAAAAGAAGACAACGTTGTGTTAACTTGAGGTGCAAATTGTACATCGCTATCAAAAGATAATACAGAAGATGGTGGCTCAATAGCATTTTCCACATAATAGCAGCAGAAATGATTATCACAATCATTATCTAGATGATTTGTTGTACAGTCTGGAGATGGGTGTCGGGTCACATCAATATTATTCTCATCTTCATTTGGAGTCATTGTCTTATGGTTCATTGCTCTAGTCTCATCAAATCCTTAACCTCTCAAGCCACGAAACGAACTGTCAAAAAATAATAATTAATATAATAATAATTACTCTACATCCAAACCATATTTTACCATTCTGTAAACGGCAAAAGGTTTATTAATATATTTTTCATGTATCAAGCATCATAAAACGAATAATAATGCAAAAAAATTATTTATTATATAACTCCAAAGTTTGGAAACCACGTTGTAAGCTAAATTTCAAGAAATAAATGACAATCCAAATGAATTTCAAAGAACAAGGACCTATGCTATCTAATTACGTAAACAATTTAACAAAAGACCTTTAGATGTGTAAAATAACACAACTTGAAACTCGGCCCGCCGAAACATAACAACAACTAGGGATGTTCCTACACATTTTGGAATTTTATCGATAGTTGTTCTTTTTGTAAGGTACTTACAAGTGTGCAGTACACCGAATAAAAATACAAACTCAATAAAACTTTATTTACATAATTATACAAACATATTTGCAATAATTACAAAGCAAATGAATATTTTAATAATTAATATTTTTTTAATAATGAATCATTTATTCAGATAAATATCACAGTCTATTTTATAAAAAAATGATCTAAAATACATGGCAAGATTAAAACTAATTTAAGTTTATTCTAGAATATAACATTAACATCACTTATTTCAAAGACATTCATTAATTTTGTGTTCATGGAACTTAGTGATTGCCTGAACTAGGTAAGAAACCCGTGTTTCAGGCCGTCTGAATTGCATATATTTACATATATTTATATTGCATTTATTTAAAACTAGCCCCCGCGTTGCAGTTTCACCCGCGTCTTTTTCGTTTCTAGCAATAAATATAGCCTATGTCACTCAGGGTGAATGTAGCTTTCCAATAGTGAAACAATTTTTTAAATCGACACAGTAGTTTTTGTGTTTATTCACTACAAACACACACAAAAATTCAAATTTTTCCTCTTTATAATATAAGTATACGAAAAAAAAAACACTCAAACACTCTTGCACTCTGATTTCATAAAATACCTATCAAAATAGAAATTATGAATAATTGGGTGGAAATGATATGGAGAAGACTGCATTACTGTGGTGATGTATGATATGATTTAAAGCAGTTCTTTATACACAGTGGCACGCGGCAACTTTCGCATTCATATGGCGATTTTTGTGACTTACGATTTTCTTTAAGACAAACGACACAACGTTTAGCAAACTGACGATTACGCGCGATACTACTCTCTGTTGATTCCAGTAAAACGGGCCAATGTGTAGAATTAACTAACCTATTGGGTTGTTCATGCGTAGACCTACTGACGGAAACTGTATGCCTACGGTTTCGGGGACAATGTAAAAGATGATTTGTGAGGATGGAATCTACAAGCTGAAGGCGAAAAGCTAAATGATCGCAACGTTTATGCGTTGATGACTGTACAAGAATGCGAGAGTTAAGGATGGAAACGTTAAGTAGACGTTTGAAGAGTTTCATGTACCATTTGGCACAACGTTTCCTTTCTAATAAATAAGGCTCGAGCATCTGATCCTTCATATCAACCCCCCCATGAATTTGTTGTAGTCCAGTACCACTTGTGGTTTAAATGGTACTGGCTTACATGTAGATGAAACTGTAGGCAAGGCAGTAGATGACCCATGACAAGTGGAAATCATGGTCACTCTTTTCTTGTCTAGCCACGATAATACTGTGACATCCCCGGAATGTCTCGCAATCAGCTCTCCCCTTTGAAGTGGAGCCTTATTTACAATAAAGGGAACGTCACTACGTGAAGGTCTCAAAGTACCGACGCAGTCGGTACCATTGAGCTTTAGAAATCTAGCTAATAGAGGTGAATTATACCAATTATCCATAAATAATCTATAACCTTTATGTAACAGAGGAGCAATGAGCTTCTTTACTACAGCTGTACTTTTCAGTACACCGGGTGACTGGTCAATATCGGTGGCGGATTGTTTACCGGCGTAAACAATAAAAGACCACAGGTAGCCAGTGGCACTCTCGCACAGCTCAAAGGTCTTGATACCAAACTTAGAAGCTTTGTTCTGGATATACTGTTTAAAGCCCAATCTTCCTTTCCATAGGGTTAGACTTTCGTCTATGCAAATATCTTTACTTAAAATATAACTGGACTGAAAACGCGAATTTAAATGTGTCAATATTGGTCTCAAACGGTGTAAACGATCAAGGCTTCTATCGGCAGTATTGGAGGGATTGAAGGTCGTAACGGGGTCTGAATCTACAAAATGTAATGCTCTTGACAGCATTTCATACCTTCTTCGTGTGAACATTTTTCTGAAAACTTCTGTTTTCAGAAGAGGATCAACCGAAAAGCAACTAACAATAGTTGGCATTTTGATGATCCCCAACATCATCCAGAACGAAAAGAGGCACAAAATTTCATGCACATTAGTGGGGAACCAATCAGACTGGAAAGCAGCAGATGCAATTTTAGTCGCATACAGGTTCGTTTCTGTGGCAATTAGGTCTAAGACGTCATCGCTCCAATAGAGACGAAAGGCATCATAGGCCGAATTGGCAACATGAACCGAACCAGTGCGCTCGGGTTTAAATTGTTCCTCTTTACCTTGAAAGGAATCCATTGGAGACCATTCAAAGTGGAGGTTCTGGCCTTCCAGTCGTGGGGGATTATCCGCTCCATTACTAGCGTCGAAAAATTCATCATCATCGTTCTCGCTAGCATCCTCAGCATTTCTCTCTAACCTATTACTATTCTGCATTCTCGACTGTCGCCTCCTCAATACATCCGTCGCCAAACTTACCAATTCAGGGGGAACATCCTCGTCTGTCGTCCAAATTTCTTGGAGAGGATGCCCCACCTCCCACCGATTTGTTCTACGACCCTGGTTCGGATGCCCACGGGCACTCTGTCCTCGCACACTTCTAACACTTCTTCCACCTCTTCCACTTCGTCGTCCACCTCTTAGCACACTCACACTTCTCTGACGTTCATCTCTTGCAAGCTCCTCAGACACATACAGAGTGTGAGTATCCGGGGCCAAGAATTCACCATCGCCTCCACTGTAGACAGCGTCTAGTGCCCTCCCATCTTCCCTCAAGATGCGTATGACCACACCGGCAGACGCTGATGCGCTGTAAAAATAAATAAAATCATTAGATTTCTTTAATCATGGGTTTTTGTTTATATATTCTATGTATTCCATAAGGAATACCTTTTTTTTAACAATAAATGTTGTACTTGAAATAACAAAAAAAAAAAATTTTTTTATATTATTATATTCAAGAGAACTTCTACCGCCTGTGATTCAGAATAGGCATTATAAATAAAATATGAATTTTTATATTATCTTCAAGACTTATTCCTGTGTATAAAACTGAATAAATGATTGGATTGTAATAAATGATTTTTTGTGAATCAATCACGAAGAATATGAGAAGAAATGAAACTTACGATTCAGATCGAAAATTTAGTGGCGACCGGTCGCGTCTTTCGGGGGATACGGGACTAGGCGGCGACGGTGACGGCGACGGCGACGCTTGTTCGTTCTAAAAGATACAAAGAAAACCACTGAAATCCAGTTGAAATCAATACACCAATATCGCAAAACAATATAAAAGCCCATACTGCTAGAGGCAACCACTCCCGGCGATCAGGTGATGTAAGAGGAGAGTAAGCAGGAGGCTCCGGTGACCGCTCCCCGCGTGCTTCGCTCTAATACGTAAACAAAACCATGTTAGTGCACTGCAACCCTCAAGCTTAATAATAACAGTAATAATAAACGCGTTACCATTTGCAAGGAGCTTCCTACTTCTTCAAACATTTCATCCTGAAATATAAGTACAATTTTTTTTTTATCCAAAATCACTGAAATTCAATTGGAAATTATTAGACAAACTTAAGTGGCTTATTACCTCATCGTCTAGGGGTATTTCTTCGTCGCCGCTTCCTTCCTCGCCAATGGCATATATCAGGTCGAAGAAGTTTTGCGGCGGCTCCTGCTCGTTAACTCTCCATACATTTGACATACTATGTAACAAAAAAAGAAAAACTTTGCAATAATAGATAGCCATACATTACCCCCTACATTCACATGTTTTTATTTTCGAATAAAAAACATAAATACAAAATTTCATTACTATAGCTTTAAAAATAACAGTCATGATGTGAATATAAAATCATAAGAAAACATTCCACCATCAATATCGACAAAACAAAAATATCGTATCACTATCGACACACTACCTGTCCCTATTCAAAACATCGGCAACAAATGTTTCACAGAAATTTAGACCTTATCCACATAGAAAAAAAAACAAAAATGGCGTGGCTAAATGAACCGCCATTTTTAACGATTATTCACCAAATTTGTCTAGCTATTATTACACTAAAAATTAATAATTATGTATATAATCGTTTTCAAAACGAGTTCTAATGACTTTACAGTAAAAAAACAATACTTTTCATTGTATTTACTGACAAACTTCGTAAAAATCACTCGGAAATCGGTAACATTCTAACGGACAATAACGGGCTTTATATATTAGTTATTACGATGTATTTCTTACAAACAATTACCTAAATAGAATCATTATAAACCGAATAATCAAATTTCTATTATGAAAACATTACTTACTTGAATAAATCCGTGTAATCACTCTTGAAATAAGCACAAAACACTTGACGCACTCCACAAAAAGCATCAACTGACAATGCCGCGAAAAAAATATCGAGGCATAGATTAAATAAAATTATGCTTCAAATGTCAAGGAAATGTTATAAAGAACGCATATAACCAAACTTCTTCAAACAAAAGTAAAACATAACGGCTTTAAAATTAAGTTCAAAGTTGAATGGGGAGGTGCGGTGCCCGGGCACCGCTTGGGGTTTGACGGAACGACGCGCTAACAAACTCGCGGTGACCGGGCACCGGTCGGTTGTCTACAGGTTAATAATAATGTAAATAAAACTTACCTGTGCATTCTACTGCTTCGGCAACATTCTTCCAACTTCTTTGTATTAATAAACGATTCCTATAATGTTTATGTTTTTTATCCCACAACAATCTTTGCTCACGCACTGCGGTGATCAATCTGAATCAACCATTACGTAGTTCGCGTTGTCGCATCTGGTCGCCCTCAAAACAAGTGCGCGTTAAGCTTTGGTCTGGTGATCATGACGCACAACGCTGCGGTATGCGCCGCAACGCAGCGTCACGACGCAGCATTTAGCGTCCCTGCGGAGAGGTGGTCAGTTGATTTTGCCGCAGCTACCAAGGTAGACGTGAACATGAACAATTTTTCTGTAATTTGTGCTTTGCTTGAAGAGGAGGAAGAAGAAGAATTTTTACTGCTTCTGAATAGACAAAGAAAATCTCCGAGGAACATGTTTTTACAACGGAGGAGTGAAGGTTGTTACGAAACCTTAATAAAAAGGCATTTAATTGATTGTGAAGAAAAATTCATGGGTTACTTTCGGGTTTCAAGGGAGATCTATAACAAGATTTTAATGGCCATAAAAGATGATATTAGTGACATACAGCCTAGAACCAGAAATCGGAATTTTGCTATTACGGCACAAGAAAAACTATTCCTAGCGTTAAGGTAAGTTAAATGAATTTATTTCGGTAATTAAATAAAACAATTCATAATCATATTATTTTTATTAATCGAATACAGTAACTCGGTATAATATCAAAGTATGTTGAATGATTGTTGTGGGGATAGTGTCTCTCGTTGCGAGTTGTATGCGTTGATTGGATGCTGTGGTGTGTTGAATGATTGCTGTGGGGATGGTGTCTCTCGTTGCGAGTTGTATGCGTGGATTGGATGCTGTGGTGTGTTGAATGATTGCTGTGGGGATGGTGTCTCTCGTTGTGAGTTGTATGCGTGGATTGGATGCTGTGGTGTGTTGAATGATTGCTGTGGGGATGGTGTCTCTCGTTGCGAGTTGTATGCGTGGATTGAATGCTGTGGTGTGTTGAATGATTGCTGTGGGGATGGTGTCTCTCGTTGCGAGTTGTATGCGTGGATTGGATGCTGTGGTGTGTTGAATGATTGCTGTGGGGATGGTGTCTCTCGTTGCGCCAAGACCAATAATTCCATTTCAGTAACGATGTTACAAACTTGTGCTCTGATTTGAGCTATTTTGTCCGGAGGAAATTGACAAACTACGTCGGCCATACTCCTAAAGAATATGTGTACTGGAGTATTGCCTTTTTCTGTAATTTGTCTCAACATGTTTGTTCTTTCTTCTCTATTCTTTCTAAACTCTTCGACAAGGCTGTCTCTTTTTTTCTTTTTCACTTGTGATGTACCTTGAGTTTTGTTTTGTGTTATTGAATGTCCTTCTTGCGATGGTTGTTGTGAAATAGATTCACATGGTGAATACGGCGTTGAACTCGGCATTGAAGAAGTTGGTCCTGAACATATCTCTACTGGCAAATTGTTATCTTCATCAACCTCAAGAACATTTCCGGGATTTAGATTTGAAATAGACTCCCTTTCTTCAAAGCTGTCATTTATAAATTTAAGTCTTTCGTCGTCATACTTTGAAACGAAAGAAGCACTTCCGGTTTTCTTCTTATTCTGATTTTTTCTATAATTGTCGCGTAAATTACGCCATTTATTCTTACATTCTTCAGCTGAAACAATAACATTGTTAGTTAATATAGAACTACTATATAGTCTGTTTTAGTTCGATGTTCTGTGGAGGTAAACAGGAGTAGTGATTTTAACCTTTTGGCCGCCCATCTCTACAAAACACGATGCGCCCATCTCTACAGAAAAAGAAGGCTCTAAATGTCGTAAATTTATTGTATTTCCATAGTTACTTCTAATCAAGTAGTGGCGCTGAGGGCACGAAAATCTCCTACTTCTATAGAAGTGATTGGCGTTCAAAAGGTTAAACGAGATAATCCGAATAAATAAAGTATTTTTCTTCATGGAGAAATAAGATTTAGTTAGATGGATTCATAATTGATAATTCACTATTCTGTTTACCTACACGGACCACTGAACTGAAACGGACTACCTTTGCACCGATGTTTGACCTATTAATTACCTACTTTTTTTTTACAGGTATTTGGCGACTGGAGAAAGCTATAGATCTTTAAGTTTTCAATTTCGAATTAGCCATAATTGGATATGCAGAATTGTGCCTAAAGTCTTACAAAGTATATGCTTGAGACTTTTAAACGTTGCACTTCCTGAACCCACCGAGGAAGATTTTAAAAGAATAGCCGAAGAATATTGGTTTTTATGGAATTTTCCTAATTGTATCGGGGCAATAGATGGTAAGCACATACGCATCGTGTGCCCAAGTAACAGCGGGTCCTTATTTTTTAATTATAAGCAGTTTTTTTCTATTGTTTTACTTGCCGTGGTCGATGCGAATCGAAAATTTATAACAATAGATGTTGGTTCTTATGGCAAAGAAGGTGACGCAGGCATATTTATGAAATCTGATTTATTTAAGAAAATTCAAAATGGGCAGCTAAAGTTTCCTCCGCCAACAAAGTTGCCGGAAGCTGACATAGAAATGCCTTATGTTTTCGTAGGTGATGATGCATTTAGTCTCACCAACTATATGATGAAACCATACTCAAAAAATCATGCGTCTCAAGATAGGTCAAAACGAATTTTCAACTACCGCCTTAGTAGAGCAAGAAGAACATCTGAAAATGCTTTTGGCATATTATGTCAACGATTTCGAATATTTTTTTCACCTATTGCAGTAAACCCTCGTGTCGTAGACAAGTTGGTTATGTCAGCTTGTATCATCCATAATATGATGAGTTCTTTGATCATACACGATTCAGACAGAAATACTCTTGAAATGCCTTCTGAAAATGTAATTCCTATGGCGCGTATACCGGGAAGAGGTTATAATATAAATGGTTCGGTGACACGTGACTTATTCAAGCAGTATTTCAACAGTGATCGTGGTAGTGTACCTTGGCAAGACAGTGAAGTAGATAGGACAAGTTAAGTGAGTAGGTAATTCAAAACTTATTGCTTATTTTCTATAACACTAAATAAACACCACCAAGTTAAATTGTTCATTCAATTTAAATTAAATTGTTCATCAAGTTTCCAACCTCAGAATCATCAAAATGTTTCATGTGTCACTAGTAATGTTTGCCACTTTTTATGTAAACTTAGGTACCTACCGCTGTCGAATAAACAATTAAAAATATATACAAACAACTCACGTGTTTTATTCAACTTCTCAGCTATCTCCCTCCAGCAATTTTCTTTAACTATCAAACTTTTATGTTTTTTGTCTTTATTTTTATATAAAGAAGGATAGTTGCGAACTAATTCTATTAAATTGTGCACACCCGTGACGCACACCGCACACCGCAGCGTTGAACCGAGAATGACGCCGCGCTGTGCGGCAGTACACCTCCCCACTTCACCGCGCTTGCCCCTCGCCGCTGACGCATACTGCGACGGAACAAGAGAACATTCTCGACGTTTTTCATATGATTGAGTGTCCGGCAACGCATACCGCATACCGCAGCGTTGTGCGTCATGATCACCAGACCAAAGCTTTACGTCGCGTCTCGCCGCAGACTGTCATATAGGCCGCATGTAGGGTATGCCATTGAGTTGATCGCGTTCGTCGCGTTTGTCGCTCACGCAGGATACCGCGTTAGGGCCAGGCCACAACAGTGCGTTGCGGCGTCGCATCGCAAAAACAACATTGCACAGCTATGCGATGCGATGTCGCAACGCAAAAATTTCATCGGATATGACATCGTACGACAAGACGCTAACCGTCAGTTCAGTTTCTAGTGAGACATGGACCGCACTGCGCGTGTTCTACTTCTGCTTGCGTTAAGGCGTATTAAGAAAAAGAAACAGAAAAGAAAGTACTGGGTACACCTATTACTGACAATTATGAATAAAGATGGAAACCACTTCAAAAGGAAATATGAGGCGCTAAAAGTGGACGAGGTTAAATTTTTCGATTACTTTAGGATGAGTGTAGTAAGTTTTGAAGAACTTCTTAGTTTGATAAAGCCTCATTTACAAAAGAAATACATATTTAGAAAACCCATCGAACCTCTGGAGATGCTGGGATTAACTGTAAGGTAAGAAAAAAATAAACTATTTTTACTATAATCATACTGTTTAATCATTTTCATAATTTAGTGTTATTCAAAACTCGTATTCCGATTGTGTGTCATTCGTCAAATTTGTTAGTTCCTCATCGAAATCAATTTGTTCTGGCTCATTTACATCATCATTCCTTGGCGTTTGTGGAGACGATTGCATAGGTGCCGGTGATGTTTCGCATCCGCTTTGGAAGGCACTGCGTTGAATGGATGTTTGATAGCCACTCTGCATAGGCATTTGAGCTGATTGGTAGCCACTCTGCATAGACATTTGAGCTGTTTGATAGCCAGTCTGAACAGTTGTTTGAGATGTTTGATAGTTTGCTTGGACGGATGTTTGTGAAGTTTGATAGTGGCTGGGATAGTATGATGGTTGGTGTAAATCACTTAATATCTGTAGGACACGACTTTGGAAAATTATTGTTTGATTATCATTCAATTTTTCCAATGATGGCAAAATTCCTTTAAAAAAAGATAAATGTCTACTTTCAGGTGTTTTTAAAGCAGCTATAATATTCTTCTCAAATTCGTCTTCGTCAATTTTTCTTTTACGCGATGCAGGCTGGTAACGTGGCATGACAGGTTGCTGGCTTTGTTGGGTTGAGGTGCTTGGTCTTATTTCTTCATCGTCAAGACTTGATGTTGTTTTATTTTGAGAATTCTTTTTCAGAAATAGGAGCTGGTCGTATAGATGATATTGTTTAATTTTTTTGGCCCCAGCTCCGGATTTACATTGCTCGTTTAATTTTTTTTCGTATTTTGTAAAATTATCCTTGATTCCTCTCCATTTCTTTATGACATCGTTACCTAAAAAAATATGACGAATAATGATTTATTTTGTTTTCTTTCAGGTACCTGGCGACGGGAAATACTTTTAAAGATATGCATTTCACATATTATCGTGGAAAATCTACAATAACAAGAATAATAAAATTTGTTTGTCGTATTGTATGGAACATTCTTAAAAGGTTGGAATTACCAAAAATTACAACAGAGCTGATGGAACAAATTGCTCAAGAGTATGAAAAAAAGACCAACTTTCCTAATTGTTTAGGAGCGCTAGATGGAAAACACATTCGTATATTGAGCCCGGATCACAGTGGATCCCTATTTTTCAATTATAAAAATTATAATTCCATTGTTCTATTAGCACTTGTTGATACGAATTACAAATTTATATATGTCGATATAGGTGCATATGGTAAGGAATGTGACTCTACTGTTTTTCAGAACTCAAATCTATACGACTTATTAAAAAAAGGTCAATTATCTATACCTCCGCCAAAACCGTTACCTGGCTTTCAAAAAGAAATTCCTTTTGTCTTCGTGGCGGATGAAGGATTACCACTGACAAATAATATAATGCGCCCATATTCTGGGAAGTTTTTATCGATAGAAAAACGAGTTTTTAATTATCGTTTGAGCCGAGCCAGACGATATGTTGAGAGCGCTTTTGGCATACTCGCAAATAAATGGCGCATATTTCATCGACCCATTAATGTTTCTTACGATTTCACAATAGACATTATAAAAGCATGCTGTGTATTACACAACTTTGTATTGAATCGAGATGGCGCACAAACGTTTGAAGAAATGATTATTGACGATTCTTTGCAAATTTTACACGAAACAACACATGAAAGTAGAACAGGAGCTAACATAATCAGAAACGAATTTTGTAATTATTTTAATAGTAACATTGGAGGTCTTAGTTGGCAGTTAACAAAAATATAAATGTTTATAAGTACTTACCGAGTTTTGTTTTTTCAACACTATTTAACTCCTCAAAATTTGAATATAAACTTGTACACACATCCCTCCATGCTTCTGTTTTTAAAAATTTGTCTTTGAATTGTGATATAGTTTTGTCCCAAAGGACGGGACGTTCGTAAATTAAAGATATCAGGTGGTCGACATCGTACTGCGCCATATCGCTTAAAAAACACGTGCAGGTCGTTCAAAGTATGGACACCGACTAAACGGCAAAGCGTTGTCGCATCGCAGATTTGTACGCTGCGGCAGCGCATCGGAAATTTCCACGATGAGTTGTGCGGCGTCGTTGATTTTTGCTATGCGACGCCGCAACGCACTGTTGTGGCCTGGCCCATACGCGGCGGCCGCGCGGCTTAGTGGCCCCCTGCCTCCCCGCGTAATGAATCGCGAATATTATTACGATACTTCACTTCGGATTAAAACATACATACAATATTTAGCAGGTTGGGTATTTTAGATTCGGTGGTAAATTTTCAAATTCTTATTATGCTATTTGATAATAATAATAAAAGTAAGTCGTTTTATGTAAAAAAAGCAAAATCGTCATTTTGTTGGTTACGATAACATACGTAGGAGGTATCGGTATGTTTATCCGCATTTTAGAACCGATATCACAAGCATAAGCTTACTTTGGGTCTAGATGGCGTTGTGTGGTTTTTGTTATATGGGGATATTGTATTGGATTAAATCTTTCATGACATCCACAAATATTTTGGCATTCATCCAGCCTGTAGCTGCAGCCAAACCAATATACCCGGTAGTGCGCCATATTTTTTCTTAAGAAATACCATAGCAGGTGGCAAGCCTTGACCGATTGCGCTAATAATAAAACGTGACCAAGATACCCCTCTCACCACTTGTCACCTTTGCTACGTTCGTGCCTTTCCGGGCTGGTCGATGGCCAGTGGTTGTGCTAGTATCATCCAATGCCCGTCTATAGCAGTTTTTAAATTGCCATAAAAACTACTCATAAAAACTGCTCTTTCTAAGCTACATGCCACAGTATTCCGCATGGAAATGGCTGAATGTCTATTCCTAAATGACCGTAGCCACTCACATCCAGTCATTTCTGCTTGGATCCATGCAACAAAATAAAATACCGTGATCATGGTCACGGTATTTTATTTTGTTTTTTTTGCCTTGGCCATTTGAAATGCAGCTCGTCGGCAATCTTTTGTGGTGAGTCCGTGAAAAAAAATTAAGAACAATAATCAATATATTGTTACGTGTCAGGATGGGGTTCGATGCAAAATGCCAGTTACGCGATGATGAGTTTATTCAAGACTCACACCGTATACTAACAGTAACTAAATAAAGCTATGAACACTTATACTGCACTATAACGCTTCGTATATCGCTCTTCGTAAACTTCCGTATCACTTAGATGTTCGCTCGAGATCGCTGTATTGACAACTGAACGAAGTGCCGACGTTCGAATCCTTTTTATAGTCCTTCAATAGATTTCTAGAACCTTCCAGTTATTACTACAAAGATGCCGACAATTCTCGAAAACAGAACAATGAGTGTAGGTACTTAGCTGCGACGCGTAGGTATGCCTACCGCCGATGATCTATTGTTATACGTGTAGGTAGGTACATGCGAACGTTCTAGCGTAGGTATTCATCGTATAAGTGTAGGTAGGTACTTGCGAATGTTCTAGAGAGTAGGTATTCGTCGTACACGAGTAGGTAGGTACTTGCGAACGTTCTAGAATAGGTAAACGTCGTAACAATATTCTGCTAAACCTTTTTCTTTCTCTAATGAAAAAAATTTGTGTTAAGTGTATTCCTGTTCCTCCTCAATTAGCTTTGCTTCTCTATCCGCCCTTTTTTCTTGACGTTGCTTTTAACCCCAATTTGAATTGAAAACAAAATATAGGTTTATCAACCTTTTTCTCTGTCAAGAATGCCGAAGGTTTAGGCTTTAGTTCACGCGATGCACAGTGCAATATTATGAATTCTAGGTGGACAAAATTATTTTATGCTTTAAATGAGTAAGTAATAACATTTTTTTCACGCAATACAAAATACTTTGAGAAGTGAAACATTAGAATGGAACATCAATAACCAAGATTTAGTAATATACTACTCAAAACAAAAAAAGGGTCATCAAGTTTAGGTTAAGTGTTTAATGGTTATGGACATGGAAAGCTTTTTTTTCTATCTATCGATTTGGTTTCTTTGGCAAAACTTCGAAGCCGGGGATGATAGGCAGTTGGCAGTTGCAGTTGTTACTGGACATTACCAAATACAACGTAATGTAAGTACTTAGTAATATTGATGTGCAACATAGTGTATATTTCCAAATGAAAAAATATTTATTTCAATAAGTACAAATAGTATTAATCATCTTAATCATTATAGGAACATAATAAAAAAGTTAAACTTTTAATTAATCATCTGTACCGTACCTACCTAATTACCTATTTATTGTTTCTATTAGTATTTAATATATTTTATTGAAACTTATTATTTATTTAAACACAACATAAGATTATTTATTTAAACAGTGTTATTCACATATATATTAAACTATACCAAACAACTTACAATGTAGGTTGGTCTGCGTGGTATAGGAACTACTTGTAGAAATATAAAGTATAGAGGCTAAGGGATATTAAAAAAGAAAACTGTCACTCGGACTTACTCCTTCCATTTTTTTGTGTAATTTTCTGAAGATGGAAAAATCACATATGTAAAAACATAATATAATAGTTATCCTATTTCCACATTGGTGACCCCGACGTGATGTTCTTTTCGAAATTTCGCATCGAACCGATGGGAGTTTCTGTGAAGTATGTATTCTGCAAGCCCATCAATGATAGATGTAAATAGCACATATGAACAGCCGAATAACTCATGTAATGCTTTCATTCTGAAAATTGCATTCATAAGTATTTTAATGATGTTATAGCAAACATAAAATGTAAAAAAGACGGATCCGAACTCCCCAACACACTTAAACACGCCCCACGTCTCTAACCACCAATCTTTGAATTGGTTTTTGAGCGCGTCTTTGTCCATGAATATACCATAATTGAGATTTTTATGTGATATACTGTCTCCATTTAATGAACCAGTAACTATCTCGTTATTCGCACGTCGTTCTTGGGGGAACATGATCGGATGTCTTAGGGTCAACTCACACCGAAAGAGCGGCGAAGGGCAGCGAAGCGCAGCGACCCGCTCGGTAGAGAAGGCGCGCGGATTCCCGCGACTGCTCAGAGAAGTCGCTGGAATGCTCGAGAAGTCACGAGACTCCGCGCGCCTTCTCGAGCCTGCCCGCGATGAATTCACGGGTCGCTCTCCTATGCGCAGTTCACTTTCAATAAAACTCGAGGAAACTTGTGTTTAAGCAGTGAAAATGGGTATTTTGGATTTAATTATTATTGCACATATAATTGAAGAAGAAGAGGAAGAGGCCTAAGAGATAAGGAGGGAAAGATTTAAAAGAAAAAGAAACTTTTGGGTACACGACCTGTGGAAGAAAAGACGTTTGTTTGGCCAATTTCAAACATTTTGCTCAAATTTACATCTGTATCCTAGCATTCATTATGACTATTATAAAATGAACTATGACAAAATTGAAAGTTTGTTGGCAATTCTCAGGCCACATATTCAAAAACATAATACCAATTATAGATTGGCTATTTCCGCTGAAGAAGGACTATCAATCTGCCTCAGGTGAGTAAATAAATAAAAAATATATGGTTTAATTGTATTGTTATTATTGTTCAAATACACAATTCTAACAAAAAAATAGTTTGAAAGAAAATTAAGGCAACAGTTCTTTAATAGTCAAATGTCGTATCGATATTGGTTTCTCTTCACGCAATACAGAATCAGAGGATCTTTGTTGTGATTTCGACATAGCGTGTGGTATATAAGGCGACGGAGGTGGGTCGAATGAACTAGATCTGGAAGTTAAGTTTGAATAAATCGGAAGTGGGGAGTTTGTCTCGTAGATGTTTTCCCTGTTTTCTCGTAGTCCCAGGATTTTGTCCCTTTAATGGGACCACGAGGGAGAACTGTTTCTCATAGTCCCATTATTATGTTCAGTAACATATTTATCCTCCTGTATATAAATAATTCTTCCTGCATAGATAAACTTTTTAGAGTGCATGGTTAGAGTTAGATGATGAATAAATTACACTTGACTGACATTGATTACTTAATAATTCTGTTAAATAAGAAATAATAAGTACGGTATATAAAATCCTTGGTAGAATATTGTTGATACGTAAACACGAAATAATATATAATGGAAGACATTTTATTTCTTAATAGAAAGGGCGGGACTGTTTTGCTATTTGAAGGAAGACAATATTATAGGCATAAAGATAAAGATAAAGATAAAGATAATTTTATTTGTCTGAACATGAGTATGCACACATAGTATACAGGTTGTAGAAATATAGTTGATTCACAGTCATGTTTTGCCTTTTTTGGCGTACAAATATTATGTGTCATATTAAATGTCAAAGAATGTAATGTAATTGAATTTATAAAAGTTATTAAATATTATTATTTATCAAGAAAATCTAATTAAATATCACTGAGAAATACATATTATGTCATAAAGTTATATAATATAATGTTAAAACCACAATGTTAAACTAAGTACATCATACACATTTATATTAATCAATTTTACAATATTCAAATTACTATTTTATCATTTAGAAATTCATCTATCGTGTAATATGCTTTGGCTGCTAGAAAGCTTTGCAATTTCTTTTTTAAAAGATTAACAGGAAGTGTCTTCCAAGATTTGGGCAATTTATTAAAAACAATTGGGGCCATACAAAAAATACTTTTGCGCATCAAAGCTGTCCTTGAATGGTGAACAGCAAGTCTAGTATCGTCGCGCCTATTGCGGCTGACTGTGTCAGATAGTCGCGGAAAGAGATTAGGGTTACATTTGACAAACATTGCAGTCTCCAAAATGTAAAGAGAAGGAAGAGTAAGAATCTTATATTTTATGAAATAGGTTTTACAACTGTCAGTAAAATGCAATTTAAACATAGTTCTTATGCATCTTTTCTGAGCCTTGAATACTAGTTCTTTGTCCGTAGAGTTCCTCCAACAGACTATGCCATACCTAAGAACTGAGGCTACTAAGCCATGGTATGCGGTAATGAGACTATCAATGTTTAGGACTGGAGTGAGTTTGTATAAAGCATATGTAGATTTGCTTAATTTTTTTGTTAACGCTTCTATTTGTTTCTTCCAGTTCAATTTTTGGTTTATAATCAGTCCAAGAAATTTTGTAATACCAACTTTGTTAACATTCGTGTTTTGATACTTTGTTAATATATTACACTGATTAGAGTCGCGCTGAGAAAAATGCATGATATTTGTTTTTTCTAGGTTTATCTTTAAGTTATTATCTTCCAACCATTGTATCATTGATGTAAGTGAGTCATTTATGTCATCATTATAGCAGTCTCTACTGGTGCATGGTATTGTAATGGCACTATCGTCTGCAAAGAGTGATACCGATTGGTTAATGGTTTTTGGAAGGTCGTTAATATAAACAATAAAGAGGAGCGGTCCCAAGACGCTTCCTTGAGGTACTCGCATATTTTATAATTCTTTCAGTTGATTTGTGTGTTTCTTCATGTTTTGTTTTTAAATTTAACGTTTTAATTTCTGTGTATTGCTTTCTATTGGTAATATATGATTGTATCAGTTTTAAAACGTTTCCTCTTATACCGTATGTCTCCAGTTTTTTTATTAAAGTTACATGACACACACAGTCAAACGCCTGTGTCATGTCACAAAATATTGTACTAACAGGATTATTTTTGTCTACATTCACTGTTACTTTGTGAAGGAAATCATACAGTGCCATATTTACAGTTTTGTTGCTTCGAAATCCTTTTTGTTCATTTGCTAGTAGTTTATTTTTTTCTATGTATGCATATAGTTCTTTGTAAATATGTTTTTCAAAAACTTTTGAAAATACGCTTATGAGGGATATTGGTCTGTAATACTGTAAGAGCTCCTTATCCTCTTTTTTAAATAGGGGCTTCACAACTGACTTTTAAGTGCATCCGGAAAAATTCCCGTGGTAATACTAAGATTTATAATGAAACTTAGATGTGTACAGATTTCTCTCGCTATCAATTTAATAATGTTTGTTGACAATCCGTCATATCCCACGCTGTTCGTGTTCTATAAGTTTTTTATCATTCTGAGTACATCATATGGAAGACACGGGGCCATGAAAAACGAGTTAGGTTATGGAGAGTTAAGTTTAAACGAGTTAGGCATATGGTTTATAAAAGTGGGAATGTCGTTTGGAAGTGTAGCCAAGCCAAAAAAATAAAATGCCGTAGATCTATAACTCTCAAGGTAAAATAATATTCGGCGGCTAGCTGTTACCCGCGAATTTGTCGGCATGGAAATAAATAATTAGAGTCTGGTAGAATGACTCAGATTGCATTTAACTTTTTTTTATTTTTGCGTTTCAGGGTAAACAAATCGTTAAAAGTAATACCCATTCGTGTAAAATAGATTACAGTAAGAACAAAATCGACGAGACAATTGATAAAATGAAAGAAAAATCGCGCTTAACAGACACACCAGTGACACAAATTTTTAAAAAAGGTTTGACGGAATTAGAAAATGAGGGTATCAATTTTGTATCACCTTTACCTTCCTTTATAAGAGACTATCCGAGAAAACAGGAGATATTTTCTGTGTTCGTTTTTTGATAACTTGTTGAAGTTGACGGTATGTTGGATGGTTTGTATGAAAAAGATGTAATAGATTTTTTTTTCTGCAGCCGGTATTATTGATGGTGTGTATGAAAAGGATGTGGTTGGAATGTTTGTTTCATTGTAATTTTCTGACACAGATCTAGGACTGATACTGGTTGTTTCCAATGGATACTTTGAAGAAGATGGCATGGTTGTATTATTCCCTGTGGCAGATAAGTTGAATTCAGCTGTATCTCGTGTCATGTTACCACCAGTGTCATCGTCGGCAAGTCTTATTTTCGTTTCATTTATAAGGCGGAAAATTTCGCCCTTTAATTTGGCTTGAATATTTTTAGGCATTGTTTTCACAGTTCGGTCCATGGTTAAGAAAAACTAATGGTTGGGTCATCTTCTATTTGCTTTCCTTCAATATATTGTTTGAACAATAAATTTGACATTTTGAGCGGCTGTTTGTTGGATGAAGAGGTCCGGTTTGATAGTTGCGACTGTGGCCGTGGTGACGCACTGTGGGCTGAAAATCGACCTCCATAGACATAGAAATGAAAGTTGCTAGATGTTCGTTTTGTTGACAGATATGGCTTCTATTAGCTATTATATACATAACAATGTCGTCTGAGCTAACTCCGCACAGAAATGAATTTATTATAAGGTTTTTTCGAAAAATTTGTGACCTTGCTTATGTATTTTTTGTGCCAAATTAAGAAATTAATAAATTATTCTTATTCTATTCTTATTCTTATTCTTAAATGTATGGAGCTAGCATGAAAAATCTGAATATCTCTGAACTTGCAAGGAAAACCGTAATATCCTCAGAGATGGTTATAGGACTAATTATTTGTGATTTTTTGACATACTTCATATAACGGTACCTGCTGCCGATTTTTTTTTAAAAATCATCTAATTTTTAATTATTTTTTTTTAACATTAAACGATTTGTTTTGGTGTATAAGTAAAGAAAGAACACGTTATATGCATATAATACTAAATCTTCGCCAGTTATTTGTTAAAATATCAAGAAAATTATTTTTGCCTTACATAGTATATATGTTTTAAAACAGGTAATTGGATACCATTACTAAACTTTGCATACAGGTAAACTACTGAATAATAAATTAGCCTTCTAATGAGTTCTGAATAAGAGATTAAGTGATTTGCAATATCGCACAATGGTAACTACGGATTACACTAATTAAATTCTTACAGGTAAGTACTGGGTGGCGCAAAAGTAAAGACCCTATTTGGTTCAGCTATAACATTTTTTCTAAATTAGAAAACTAGATTTAGATTTTTTTAAATGTATATTTGTGCCATTAAATTTCGTACCATTAGGATTTAAAGATGATGTCTTTTAAATGGTGACCTCCAGAGTTGATACACATTTGAGCCCTATTTATGACATTTTGCATAACTTGCCGTAACACTTCCTGCGTTTCCATTTCCATCTCTCAGGGCATGTCAATAAGCAGAATACTCGGTTCTGGGGCACTGATAATCCGCGCATTATTCAAGAAACACCTCTACACCCACTAAAAGTTACTGTATGGTGTGGCATCTGTGTTGACAGAGTGATCGGACCCTATTTTTTCGAAGACGCTGGAGGCAATGCGATTACTGTCACTGGAGAACGCTACAGAACCATGTTACGTGAGTTTTTGATACCCAGTTTGGACGAATTGGGGCTGGAGCACATCTGGTTTCAACAAGACGGCGCTACGGCACACACAGCGCGCGACACTATGGACTTAGTGAGGGACGCTTTTCCAGGCCGATTTATCTCTCGTTTTGGCGATTTGCCTTGGCCTGCAAGATCACCCGATCTGACCAGTCCAGACTTCTTTCTTTGGGGTTTTTTGAAATCTCGGGTGTATGTGAACAAGCCACAGACTCTCGCAGCTCTAAAAGAAAACATTCGTCAAGAAATAACGAACATATCGCAGGAAGTGTTACGGCAAGTTATGCAAAATGTCATAAATAGGGCTCAAATGTGTATCAACTCTGGAGGTCACCATTTAAAAGACATCATCTTTAAATCCTAATGGTACGAAATTTAATGGCACAAATATACATTTAAAAAAATCTAAATCTAATTTTCTAATTTAGAAAAAATGTTATAGCTGAACCAAATAGGGTCTTTACTTTTGCGCCACCCAGTACATAAGTAAACTAATTAGTTAATTAGACATGTTACGAGTTCTAAGAAATATTTTCGACAACTGTCTAATTATTTTATTATTATGTCTAAATGAAGGTATTTTTTTAAATCATTAAATTCTACTAATGTCAAAGTAAAGATCAATCGATAAGTTAGTTATTTTATTAACGCTAATAATAGGCATTAAATAAAAAGAAATATAAATTAAAAAGGTATTTTTTAATAGTTGATAAAATTTATATAAAACAAAACATAGGTACAAAAGTATGCAAAAATATAAATAGGTACAAGAATAGTAATATAAAATATTTAAAAATAAATAAATTGCAAAACATAGTTACGTACCAAAGCTAAATAACGAAAGATCATGAAAAAATTACATTGAATAGAATTATAATTAAAAGCACAAAAAGTTTCTAGTTTTCCTTATCACTCTCGTCGATTTCTGAATCAGAATCTAGATTGCCTACAAACTCAAAATCAGTTTCTTGAAACTGAATTAAATTGTGGGTTTCAGGAAATAAATCCTCCTTTTTCTTGGCATCTAACTTGGGCCTTTGTACATTTATAAAAGGATCCGAAGAAACAACTAACATATTAAGGATATCATGATTCGAATCTTGCCTGCTCTTTTTCTGCGAATGATGTTCCCGAAACCTCCTAAAATCTTTATTGCGAGACTCGGATGCTTCTTCCGAGAGACTTCCTATGGGTACAACATCATTCTTTTCGATTATGTCTGCTCTGTGTATAAGTAATTTGTGGACGGTTGATGACATATAGTACCAGTCATATAATTCCACGTACCTCTCTGCTGTTTTGAAGGCATAATCTTTAAATTTAATTATATCTACTTTTCCCCCGGAAGTTATTGCCTGTAAAATCACAGCAAATCTTCTTATTAGTTCTTCGTCCAACCCAGTAATGGCTGCAGTTTTATGGGGAAATTTGAAAAACTTTCTTGCAGTGTTGCCGTCATTAGTAGTTCCGGAACCTTGTTTAACAATGTCAATCATAAGATTTAATTCGTCTTTAAATTTGTCTTGAATAATCTTTTTTCTCTTACTTAGCATTTCTTTGTGCTCGTTATCTCTCGCAGCCCACTCTTTAAAATCTAGTCTATACGAAATATGTAGTAAACATTCCATACAATTTATACGGGCGTGTAGAGATGACAATCCAAACTCGTATATGTCAGAAGATACGGTCTTTGCTGTTACTACACCCAAACGGTTCATTTCTGTCGGTTTTGCCAAACACAAATAGCATGATGAACTTGATCTGGCTTGAGACAAATACGTGCAGACTTTACCATCGAAGGCAAGGAAATGGGTTTTCACCCCTAGACATCTGTCTCTAATATCTGATGGCACAGAAACATTTGCAAATCCGGCTGACGAATATGGTAGCGCGGTTCTCATTTTAAATTGTGTGTAAAGTTTAGTCTCAAACATAGCTAACGCAACCCTATAAAATGAATTTCTATTATAATTGAGCGGTAATCCAGCTCCTCGCATCTCGCTTTCGGTACGCAAGATATTTTCACGTACAATTGGACCAATAGCATGTGTAGATATTGGAATTATTCGTGCGGTCCTTTGAGTGACGCTAAGGTCTTTAACAGCATTTGCTAAACTAGCAAAGCCTGGGTGCAATATTTTATTGAAATCATCATCTATGATGTCCATTGTGGCTACATTTTTACGTTCGCGATAGATTTCAGCGCGTTGTTTATCTCTAGCGTTTAATTTATTGCCTTTTCCTCTTTGTTGTTGTTGGCGTTGTCCCTGTTGTTGTTGTGGGTACTGACGCTGAGGTTGTTCTTCGAACTCTACGTAGGGACGATTGTCCCGGTACTGGTTATGGTAACCTCGGCCACGGCCTCGGCCACCTCTTCCTCTATAACCATTTCGGTCTCCCATAATGATATGGCAGCTTGGTTGACCTTCCAGGAATGCCTAGAAATTTTGCGGGGTCTGCCCGCGCGACACGGCGCTCCACACGCTCGTGGAGTGTCCAGCGTGGGCGGACCAGCGCCGCGACCTAGTTGTGGCGCTCGCGACGGCCCAACTCTCGCTGCCGGCCGTGGTTCTGGCCATGGTCCGCGGCGAGAGGACTTGGGAAGGAGTCGCCTCCTTTTGTGAGGAGGTGATGCTCGCCAAGGAGGCGGCTGAGCGGGAGAGGGAGCTGAACACCTTGCTCCCCGGCCGTCGCGCCCGCCCCGGACGTCGCCGTGGGGCGCTCCGGGATCTCCAGCCACCGTAGGAGGATGCCTGCGGGCGGCGATTGGGCAATCGCCGCTCGAACAGCACAGGCCCGAGAAGGCGGCGTACGTGTTCCAC
This sequence comes from Parascotia fuliginaria, assembly GCA_963082885.1. NCBI lineage: Eukaryota > Metazoa > Arthropoda > Insecta > Lepidoptera > Erebidae > Parascotia > Parascotia fuliginaria. Next base: position 12,144,851 of record OY720192.1, read on the forward strand.
GAACGCCTCTCGATGGAGGAAGGGGGGCTAGGCCCCCCAAATCAGACGGGGCCCGCTCACGTTGAGCGGGCCGTGGCCCGTCGGGGTCGCGGATGAATGCGCGAGCGTCTCCCGTGACCCCGGCACTCTGGCCGTCTGGAGGAACACCGTGGGTTTTAGTCGGTATGCCGGCCGCTGTCTCATTGTGGTCGGAGAGTCCGACATAACCCCCGCCTCGCCCAGGCGGGTGCGTACTCGTAATGAGTTTCGCACGAAAAAAAAAAAAAAAAAAAGACTACCATCGATCATTGTCATCATTAGGTGATGATTCACCCTGTTTCTATTATTGCACTCTGTAGGAATGAGAGCCTTAATTTCTTCATCCATTTGTTGTTTGTGTTCGATGACTACTGCTTCGCTTTCCTTCACAAAAGTAAATTGAACTGGACGACAATACATTGCTGAGCATGGTTTTAGGTTCATCCACAAAGTATTGTCTCCATCAGTCAGTTTTAGTGGCACCAAGGAAGTCATGAAAATACTTGAATCGTCTTGATCGCTATCCATTTTCTGCTTGTATCGGCTTTGGTTTGACGCACCATCGAAACCCCATTTAGATATCAATTTTAAATCCTTATTTTGCACATCATCGTTAGGAAAACTTTGGAGGATTCTTTTGACCGTAATGTCGAGTAAAGCTTGAAGGGTTATTCTTGCCAATGAATCGGTCACTAACACTGATTGCTTCGGAGGATAGCATGCCAGCTTGGTTTGTTGCACTTTATAGTAGGATGGATAAATATCCTTTCTACCTTCGCGAATAGCTGACTCTCGTAAAGTGATGTATTGCCACTTTGATAATTTTAATGAAAGGAGTAATCCAAGTGCTTTTTCTGGTGTAAATAAGATAGTTTTCACCGGTTGCTTAAGCGTTTCCTTAATTTTAGAGGCTGCTTCAGGATGTTTCAGCATATATTCGATTACAGATGCGATATCCTCACAACCTTCTTCCTTAAAACGCGCTGCTGCTGTATGTGCCAATTCACTGGGATTGTCAGTTTTATGCTCATCAGATCTTCTCTTCTTCTGTTTGCTTGCCAGATCTTCGAATGGTTTTCGTGACCTCTTTGTCATTGTACCAACAGAGTATGATGTTGAGGGTTCTAGAGAGATTGATCTTGATCCCTCAGCAACAGTTGGTTCTTGAGCGACTAAATTTATACAACTTGGCCAATCGATAGTTGCTTGCAGCCAAATTTCGTATTGTTTTCTAAAAGTATCAAGAATTCGGTGAGATTTTTGCCACCTTTGTGTTGCAGCTCGTACAAATCTCCGACATAATTCTTTTAGAGTCACTTGATCTTCAACGGAAAGACAAACGTCTAGGCGGGATATAACTTCACTAAACAATACCTCATGATCAAATGAAGTACTCTTACATTTTAGAAGAACGGATAGGTCTAAATCCCGGAGCGCCCCACGGCGACGTCCGGGGCGGGCGCGACGGGCGGGGAGCAAGGTGGTCAGCTCCCTCTCCCGCTCGGCCGCCTCCTTGGCGAGCATCACCTGCTCGCAAAAGGAGGCGACTCCCTCCCAAGCCCTCTCGCTGCGGACCATGGACAGAACCACAGCCGGCAGCGAGAGTTGGTCCGCCCACGCTGGACACTCCACGAGCGTGTGGAGCGCCGTGTCGCTGGCGTCGGCCAGTTTCTTGGCCGCCGCTACGGGACAACTGACTAGGGCCGTGCCCAGCCCGCTGCGGTCCGGCTGTACCTCGCCGGACTTCACGAGCTCCGGAGCACAGCCCCCAGCCCCTGCGACGGCGGCGACCAATTCGCCTGCCGTCACCGAGTCGTCCAGGCCCGACACGCGAAGCTCCGCGCATTTAACGGGCCTGGAGACGCGAACGTCCTCCGCCGGAAACAGCAATCTCAGTTTTTCGGCGAGAACGTCCGCCTTGTTGCCGCTGGTGGTGCCGGGTATCTCCAGCAGGCGGGCTCCAGTGCGGGTGGACTTGCACCGGAGACCCGCCGCTATACCCAGATCGGCAGGGTTGATCTGGGCCTTTGCCGTAGCCAATACCTGGGCGTATGTCGCACCCCTCTCGACCGCCGCCGGCTGCAGTGTAAGAACCACTGCAGCCGAGCGGGGAGCGCGCAGCGCAGCCTGCTTTTTGGCAGCCTTCTTAGCTGCCTTTTTCTGCTTCTTCCTATTTTTCTTTTTGGCTCCCGCCGTCTCTCATCCGCCCTCTATGGGCTTAGGAGCGGGAGCCGCAGCCTGCACTGGCGTTGGTCCTCCTTTTTTCTTCTTGGGCGCAGGACCCGGTCGAGCGGCAGCAGGCAGAACTGCTGCCGTTTTTGCTGACGATGCCTCTTTTGGTGATGCCGCCTGTAAAGCCTCGGGCCGAGATGACGGGCCAGCTACTACGGCAGCAAAAGATCTGCGATCCGAAGCGAGAGGAGGACGCAGCACCTTTCCTTCAATCACCGAGAACCGAGCATTGAGTCTCGCTATCTCCTGCTTAAATAGCGAGACCAGCTCGGTCTCGGTTTCCTTTGGCGCCGTGTTAGGAGCAGGGCGCTCGCGCCGGATCGCACTGAGGTCAGCTCTTAACGCCTCGTACTCCTCCCTAAGCTGCTTTATTTGGGCCGCCAGGCGAACGTTCTCGGCCCGCAGCTTCTGAGCCTCTTCGCTGGCGGTCCTGTTCAACAGTACCTCGGCCACCTCGGCGATGGTAGTTGCCGCATCCTTTAGGCCCTTCTGGCTGGTGCCCTTCAGATTCTTCGAGATCTTTGCGATGGTGCGTATAGCACCCACGGCGACCTCCAAGCGTTCTTTCAGGGCTCTAGATGAAAGCTCCTCGACGTCCGATGAATCCGCCGACAGCGCCTTCGACAGCCGAGACGCCCTATCGGCCGACACCCGCTCGGTGACCTCGGCGATGCGGCGGTCCGAGTCGGCCTCCTCAGCCTCTTTGGCCGCCGCGCGCCTGGCCTCCGCAGCCTCCTTGCGGGCTCGGCCGGCGCCGACATATCGGCCGTGTTTAAGGGCGCCCTGACCCCTTCCGCGCTTTGCGGCACTGGTGTGCGTGCCGATTGGCGCCTCCTCCGAACCCGAGGCCGAATCCGACCCCGGGTTACTCTCGTCAGTGCGAGAGCGCTTCCGCCAGAAATTTCTAGCCGAAGCGTCACCCACCGCGACGATAGCAGGCTCGCTGTCCGTAGACATTGAGCCTGCCTCCTCAGCACACGAATGTGTGCCCTCCAGGCGCGCAGAACTGGGCGTGCGCAGCAACTCCGCAGGCAGTCGTTCTAGCACAACGACCGCTGCCCTCTTCTCTCCTACCTCATCATCAAGTTTTTTGTTTTTTTTGACTGATTCCATATTAATTCCCACGAGTGGGGGAGAAATACAAGTCCACCCGTGCAGAGATCCCCCAATACACGGGCAAGTCTAAATTTGTGACCCAATACGGAGGGCGACAGGTATCCGACTGGGGTCGGCCTTGCGCCGCCGACTAGCCGCCATTTCTGGCTGCCGTTAACGACAGGGACTACCCTACCCTGCCACGCACACCTCACCACGGCAAACAGCTTGTGTTAGGGGTTTTTTACAGTGGACTCTCCACGCAGCCCCCACCCTTCCACCGACCAAGGGTAGCGGCCCTCGTTCCCGCCTTATAAAGACGGGGTTACGAGTCGGCCGAACGGTGGTCTGTACCAGACCATCCGTCCGCCCATAGCGGCAGTGGCAACAAGGTAAACCCCTTGTTGCCGCCCAGCAGCAAGAGCACACTAGGCCCGCCTGAGGGTGATTTTTTATAGAGGTTTTCTTCCTCGCAGCCCCCACCCCAGAGGGAGGCGGCCCTCGCTCCCGACTCTCGCTAGAGAGTCAGGCTTACGAGTTGGCAAAGCAGTGTCGGAGGGTCCGACACTGCCCTACATTGGACTCTCCACTATGCTCTCTGCTAAACAGAGAGACATGTGGAAAGTGGGGTAATTTTTTATAGAGGTTTTCTTACTCGCAGCCCCCACCCCTAGAGGTGGCGGCCCTCGGTCCTGGTTCTCGCAAGAAAACCAGGCTTACGAGTTGGAGGTCTCCGAGGAGACCCCTCTGCAGGGGCGGCACAGTGTCAGGAGAAACTCCGACATAGCACCACCCCGTAGGACTATTCGCCATCTGCCAATGATTTCCAAGCCTGAGATCAAACCTGGGAACCACTGACAGACGCCCAGGGCACACCGGCCTGAACACATGCACTTCCCACCGGACGTATCCAGATAGGAACCACAGCATCCAGGCACACGGGGAGGTTGTCCTTGTTAGTGCCCCAAAATGTTAACCCTTTTATATTTCAGTCCAACATTAGTTAACGACCTCATTAGACAGTTGTCGAAAATATTTCTTAGAACTCGTAACATGTCTAATTAACTATTTAAGTTACTTATGTACTTACCTGTAAGATTTTAATTAGTGTAATCCGTAGTTACCATTGTGCGACATTGCAAATCACTTAATCTCTTATTCAGAACTCATTAGAAGGCTAATTTATTATTCAGTAGTTTACCTGTATGCAAAGTTCAGTAATGGTATCCAATTAACTGTTTTAAAACATATATACTATGTAAGGCAAAAATAATTTTCTTGATATTTTAACAAATAACTGGCGAAGATTTAGTATTATATGCATATAACGTGTTGTTTCTTTACTTATACACCAAAACAAATCGTTTAATGTTAAAAAAAATTAATTAAAAATTAGATGATTTTTAAAAAAAATTCTGTAGCAGCTACCGTTATATGAAGTATGTCAAAAAATCACAAATAATTAGTCCTATAACCATATCTGAGGATATTACGGTTTTCCTTGCAAGTTCAGAGATATTCAGATTTTTCATGCTAGCTCCATACATTTTTTTCGAAAAAACCTTATAATAAATTCATATCTGTGCGGAGTTAGCTCAGTACCTCTAGCACGAACATTCAACCATTACATCAAGTATTCGTATCGAGCTAACTATACGAATACGGAGTCGATACTATAATTAAAATCATCGGCAGCATGAACATATTTACCTTACTCACGTGTACTCGATACGAACTCGATACTGTGGTTAAATAATGACATGTACACAAGACGAATTGAACGAATGATAAGGAATGATGCGTTCAAAAACTAATATTGTTGTATTTAATAAATCATTTGCAGTGATAAAAATGCAACTTAATAAAGGTATAACGTTACGGCCTTAAGAAATAAGTAATGTAAAATAAGACTCGACCTAAAAATTACAATTTTATAATTAAATTTAGCAGACATAAAAATTTTAAGCTTCTTAATTTCTGAACGCAGCCATTTTGTAGTAAATTTAGTTGTTTTACTTCTATGGTTTTGACTTTTGACAGTTTGAATTTGAAGTACTGACGCGCGATGTTTGTGCTGGGTATTGAACACAGATATAGCAGAAATACTAATATAGCAGAATTATCAAATTATCAAAGTAAGAATGTCTTCAAATACTAGTTTCACGCAGTTTACAATGTTGGTAGACTTTATGGAAAAGTATGTACTTACATATTTATTGGAAAATATTGGTAAAAATAATATGATCAAGTGGTTGCAATTACTAATGTTTACTTTATTTTATTTTAGGAATGGAATTCTACCCAAGCCGCAAAGCTTATTGTGAAGAAATAATGGATAGAGATAACCTATTTCCTACAGAGACTGCAAGAAGTTTAAGTTAAAGTTGTACCTCGTGCAATTTCAATTGGTAAGTCTAACATGTGTATGGTGTGCTATTGTTCAAGTTGTGTTAGAATAATGATTACTCGTTAATACTCTGTCTAAATTGCACTTACCACTAAATAAATTAATTTGTAAATAGACTTAGTTGAGTAACAAGTATATTGCCATAAACAGTTAGCATACACTAACAATAACAGACATAACTATTTAGCGGCATTCACCTTGCCTTTTATTTTAATTTTTTTTTTGTACACCATATTTAACCTAATATGAACTGAAGAATCTTAATATTATTTTCATCCATAGTGGTACTTACTTAAACTGTACCTACTAACAATAAAATTCCTATTGATTGTTAACTTACATTAAATATCTTATTCATACAGGTAATGAGGATTGGAATACCCTAGGCTCCAGTCAAGATGCCGGTGAATTTAGAGCTATAAAACCATCAAGCCCAAATATTGAAATTTAGCCCCACCGAAGACTCAAAAGACTAGCTAGTTCACAACCCACCACTCAGATACATCATCACAAAAGGAAGCGCAATGTGGCTATATGAGTATTTTTTTAAAGTGAGAATGATATCAAGAAAATAGTTTCAAGAAATAAATAATATAGATTATAATATACATTGTAAACATATAATTTTATAATAAATATTTTTAAATTTTATACAGTTACCATTTATTCATACCTAGGTACCATAAAATAAAGTGAAAGTAATGTATAGGCAAACTTATTTATTCACTTGCATAATAAATACTTAACACTTTGAACACTATGCAACCCGACACATTAGAAAACGAAAGACGCTTAAAGACAATGATGATGACAAGAATGTAAGTAAAATATCAGCCAATTTGCTTACAGTTTGCTGACCACTCTTTATATTCTCCAGATTATTACAATATTTTATTAATAAAAATGAACATATTATAGAGATAATTTATTTATTTATTATAAACACAAACATTTTCAGTTAAATAAATACAATAAAACACGAAACAACTCTTCTCGATAACGCTCTCACCTTAAAAATATTGGTGACAAAGTTTTCGTTTAATTCGATAGCCATTTTGGCGATACTACATGTCAAAAAATGTTCGTGCTGCCGATTTTCATACATTTGCTGCGTTTACTTTACGATTACTTCTCGATACTGTAGGTTAATTACCGCTAGATGTTCGTGCTACCAAATTTTAGTTCCAAATACGCTCACCGAGCGCTGTACAAGTTTCCATACAAATTTTTCTATTACTATTCTATTTCGATAGGCATAAAATGTTCGTGCTAGCGGTACTGACGACATTGTTATGTGTATAATAGCTAATAGAAGCCATATCCGTCAACAAAACGAACATCTAGCAACTTTCATTTCTATGTCTATGGAGGTCGATTTTCAGCCCACAGTGTGACGGTGATAACTGCGACTGTGGCCATGGTGACGGTAATGGCTGCGACTGCGGTCTTGGTGACATAGACTGATATTCGCCATCTGTGGTAATATCTGAATCTTTTGGCGAACTCGTTAAATTTGAAATTTGTTTCCTGCTTTTCATGAAGGGTTTTATGAATTTTAATTCTTTTTCAAATTTTAATGGGCGGGGCGTTCTACTGTTCTAGCTGACCCACTTCTACTCTCTCTTAATGAAATGCTCTTCTATAACTATCTCGTAATTTCTTCCAAGACTTTTGGCAATCCTCTACTGAAAATGGAAGTAATATAATTATTAATATAACAATCTTGTTATGTTTTTATGGTTTTTAATTTTTTATGATGGTAACATAATAATCTAGATAATAATATATACACACAGACAAAAGTAGACATTAGACAAACTACCGGGGCTGTTACTCTCGATTTGTCGATATGTGTAACTAGAACTGGTGATAATAATTATATTTTGTTTCAGATTTTTAACTACTGCTATCAAATTCAAAGCGCTAGCTCACGAGTATCGAATGGGATATAGTACTGTACTTCTAATTGTTCACGGAACTTGCTCCGCGATATGGAAGTGTTTAGGGCCGCGTTTTATGCCAAAACCGACAGCTGAGCTATGGACCAAACTAGCAAAAGAATTTGAAACTCAATGGAATTTTCCTAACTGTTTAGGAGCCATAGATGACAAACATGTTAATATAAGAGCACCTTAGAACAGCGGCAGTCAATTTTATAACTACGAAAAAATTTTCAGTGTAGTTTTGTTAGCCATAGCTGATGCAAATTACCGATTCGTTGTAGTCGATATTTGAGCATACGGTCGCAATAGTGATAGTGGCATTTTAAGCAGCTCCAGATTAGGACAATCATTGAATAATAATACACTAGATATACCACCTCATAAATGTTTGCCAGGTACGACAGAAGCATTGCCACATGTTTTTGTTGAAGATGAGGCTTTCCCGTTATGTGAACACATAATGAGACCTTTTCCTGGAAGCCAAGTGTCGACAGACGCACAGTGTTCTGTCTAGAACAAGCTAGGTGGACAAAATTATTTTTACACCTTTTTTAGACCGGTACTAATTAAATATGTTATATTATAACGACTAAAGCAATTTTCATCCGTATACTAGCTTTTCCCCCAAGGTTTTTCTGCATTTTCATGTTGTGCCTTTTTTTGCCATCTTAGATTATAGCCTTTCGTGAATAGTCTGTCAAAAGGAAGTGGGATTCGTCGCTTATATTTATTGAAAGTACTAAGGTCAAAGTCGCTTTAAAGTTTTAATGCAAATAAAAAAATAAGTATACAAAAAACATATATATCTTTATTTTACATAATACTATTTAACAACTTATAACTATACATTATTTTACAACTTAAAAACTAATAGATTACTACATAAATAAATAAAATAACATATTTTTATTCCACTAAACACCAAAAAACAATTACCACATTTAATATAAATTTATAATAAAAGAAACCCTATTTATAAAATAAATTACTGAGAAACAATTGAACTATTTACTTATATTAAAATTAATCATATTCTGCATCGTCTTCTGAAGAATCAGTTAATATATAATCTTCCTCCATATGAGGAGGGCTTGGTCCTTTTACAGTTTGAGCACTTACATTAGGTGGAACAATTAATTTTAATACCTCAGGACACAACTTATGCGCTTTTTTTTTGGGAAGATCTCGTAAGCTGTTGATCAAAGGATCAGACGTTATAATTAGCATATTAAGCAAGTCTCTATTCGTAGCAGTTCGCGAGCACTTTCTTGTATTGTGTTCTCGGAATCTACGGCAATCTTTGTTCCTCGCCTCCTGGGCTTTCTCAGAAAGTTGCCCAATAGGAACAATTGCTTTCGTTATCACGTCAACACTATGAACCAGTATTTTATGCACAGTGGCAGGCACATAATACCACGAATAAAGACTTAAATAAAGATTTCTGGTTTCATCACATTTTTTTTTAAATTCTTCTAAATTTATTTCAAATCCAGATGCCAATGTTCTTAATATAACACTAAATTGTTTAATAATTGTAACATCTAATCCCGTGATCTGAGCACTCAATTCTGGATTCCCAAAAAATCGGCGAGCAGTATTGCCGTCATTGGACGAACCATATCCTGGCTTAGGTTTGTCAACAATTAACCCCATTTCCTGCTTGAATCTGCGCTTTATTTCATCTGAACGCACACTGAACAAACACTGGTTTTGTCTTCAGAAGTCCTCGCCTGCCACTTTTTTATGTCTAATCTAAAACTAATGTGTAAACAACATTCAAAAGTACGGATCCAAGCACGAAGTGTTGATAAACCAAAACCATAGTGATCTTGGTTACTATTATAATTAATTGTAGGCTCGTTCATTGTTTTAGGTGTTGCTCCACAAATGTAACACTTTTGTGAAGATAAAGTTTCAGTCAAAGCGTTACACACTTTTCCATCGATCATTGTTAATAGGAGTTCATGCTTTACAGAAATTTGAAAATCACCAAGATCACAGACAGTATGGCTTAACCTTTTAACCGCCCGGCTTTTTATCAGTTAGTGTGCCCCCAGCGCCCGACACATAAAATCGATCAATAAATACCTACAACAAATAGGGATGTAAGTAGGTAGTTATGTATATAACCCTGCGCTGCGATAGAGCTTTAGCTTGCAGCTGCGGTGAGGCTGTGCGACGCAGCACTTTCTTATCTCTGGCATTGCGCCGGACCACCACCGTGGTTATGCATGTTTAGTCTATAAGATATTACTAAGGATTTTGTTAGAATTAATAATTAAGTTAGTCTTACATCCAACTCTGTAAGCTACGGTCGAAAATAATATAATCTTATTTCGATTTAATTAATTAATATCTTTTATTTGTATTTTTAAAAAGCTATTTTCTCGCTCCCGAAATCTAACTGGCGCAGCCGGTAGGATTGCTGGTTGTTGCCTTCGCGAAAAGTCACGTGTGAAAATCTGTGAAATAAGTGTAAGCTTACGAATAAAGCAGTGAAAAGTGTTTCGCGAGTGGTAACTCACTATATATAGAGTGGTTTTTGCTTAGAATCAGTAAGGCGCTCTATATCTGGCAATCCTCGAACCAAATAAATAAGCTTAGATTAACGCGTAAAACAACGCAGTGTGAGCAGAAATGGTGCTAGTTAATAAGGCGGTTGGACTGTGAGTACCCTTCCACTTCCTCCCCAATTTCCTTACACAATTTTTGTTAATAGAATTTTAACATTGTGTGTATTTTGTATGACTTACGTCTTAAATTATTTTTCTATTGTGTTTTTCTTTTTATATAAAAATCATATGAAAAATATTCACATATTATAAACTCTAATAGTGAAAACTTAACATAAGTGCGATATTAATATAGTGAATAATAATTGATTAATTTTCCAATAAAATTTTGAATCTAGTAATAATTTATATTATAAAAAATTTCATACGATTTTTACGTAGCATTGTTGATTGTGATTTTAAACTCAAATTGCAATTTGTTCTATTATTTCGACATATTTGCCTTATTTTTAGTTATTAATTAAAATGAGTCTGGATCAGATTCATATGCCTACGACGGCGGCAGCTGCGTCCGCTCGCCCGATTACACCTATACCTGAAATGCAGATGCATGCAATACCGCGAGATGTGCTTAAATTAATTCCCGATTATTGTGGTGAAACTAATTTACTAAGTTTATTTTTGCGAAAATGTGAGTATGTTATACAAAAGTATCAGGGGACTGTAGAAAGAAATGAGTTTCTTATGCAAACAATTACTAGTAAATTAAAAGGGAAAGCAGCAGCCCTTATTAGTGAGAGAGGAGATTTTGAAACATATAACGAATTAAAATCCTTATTAGTCCAACATTTTGGGGATCCCAGGAGTGAAGAATGTGTAGCAATTGAGCTAGAAACTCTGAAAATTAGACATAATGAGACATATTTAGAATTTTGTAGCCGCATACAGGATATTCGCGCTATATTAATATCCAAGGTCAATCATAATAGTTCTATTACTCTTAGAGAAGCTAAGCGCGTTATTTATAATAATACTTCACTAAATGTCTTTATGTATAATTTACCAGAGCATATGGTACGAATTGTGCGAATTAAAAACCCTAATACATTGGAAGAAGCATTGAAATATGTTCTTGAAGAGGTTAATTTTCAAGAACAATATAATTTACGTAGTAGAATGTTACAACACCGTTCACAAAGCGCATTATTGCCATCACGCGATAAAAGGTTTGTTTTCAATTCGAATAGTTCTAAACCAATTGCCACACAGCCTCCTTTACAATTTAATAGTAGTAATAACTTCAGGCCTTATAATAATCAACCTCAATATAAATTTGGTATACCTAATCAGCACCTGGTGCGCCCTAATATGTCAAACCAACAGTTTGGCTTCCGACCTCAATTAACACAGTTTGGTTATAGGCACCCTGGTCAATTTGGCTCTAAACCTCCTCAACAATTCGGCTATAGACCTCAGGTAGGGCAGTTCGGGTACAGGCCACCTCAGCCTTTGGGTGTTCGTCCACCCAATGCTTTCGTAAACGACCGTGACGTGACAATGAGGACTGCCCCCGCACCTGCAAAACCACAGCAAGGTTTTCCTGTAAATGAGTTGTACACTGGTGTCGAAAACTGTTACTACGACCCCAATAATTACACTTACGGTGAATACCTAAATAATATGACGACTGACTTTGATTACAGCCATACAGACGCGTATACTTCTGAGGACTGTGTAGATCAAAATAATGACTCGGAATATGCTGAAAATGCAGATATTCCTTATTCGACTGAAAATAATAACGATTTGGATGAAGTACAAAATTTTCAAATAGGTTCGAAGCAAACGTACCAGAAATGATAGAGCTTAACTATGACGCAAACTTAAAACATCCATATATATACATTCCAGATATAGACGGTAAATTCATGTTGGATACAGGAAGCACAAGATCCTTTATTAGCCCTGGTAAGGCTAAAGAATATTTTACCGAATTTACATTCCACGAACCATTTACAGTTACAAGTACGCACGCTTCTAGTATTCATCACGAAGTGACTAACATTCCTCTTTTTTCTATTTTTAATGATAGTAGTTATCATAAGTTTTACATTTTTGACGTTGACAACAGGTATGATGGACTTATTGGTATGGACCTTATGTCCCGACTTAAAGCCGACATATGTATGAAAGACAAGACGCTTAGGATTAATGGCGTGGATATACCTATAGTTTATAACACTGATCTTGACATTAAATTAGAGCCGCGTATGGAACAACGAGTGAGATTGCCTGTAGACCAGAAAAATGGCCTTGCTATTTTGGATTACAAGCAGTTTCATGATGGTGTCCGAATGCCTGCTGCTATTGTTAAATGCGAAAACTATTATGCCTTTACTGTAATACAAAACACATCCGAACTTGAATTTAAATTGACCATTACAGCTCCTTTTAAGGTTACCCAATTCCGTAATGAAGAATGTGTGGTGAATGCCACAGTTGATTTTACTGATGTAGAAATAGACTCACTACTGACAGAAAATTTATCAAAGTTACGACTGGACCACTTAAACAGAGAGGAACATGACGCCATACGTAAATTGTGCGAGGAATACAAAGACATATTTTACTGTGACAAATTACCTTTGACCTTTACAAATCAAGTAAAACACCATATACGGACCACACACGATGATCCAATTTATATTAAACCATATCGGCAAGCACCAGCACAAGCTGAGGAAATTAAACAACAAGTCGAAAAGCTCCTCAAGGACAATGTGATTCAGGAATCACATTCCCCTTGGAGTGCCCCCGTTCATTTGGTTCCCAAAAAGGCTGATGCTTCTGGTCAGGTGAAATATAGAATGGTCATAGACTATCGCCGACTCAATGACATTACCATCGACGATAAGTACCCACTTCCCAACATATGTGACTTGTTTGATAAACTGGGTAAAAGTAATTATTTCACAACGCTAGATTTAGCTTCCGGTTACCATCAAATTGAAATTTTTGACACTGAAAAAACAGCTTTTTCGACACAAAATGGTCATTACGAATTCCTCCGCATGCCATTTGGACTCAAAACAGCACCTGCCACTTTCCAGCGGGCAATGGACAATGTGTTAAGAGGCTTACAAGGGATACATTGCCTAGTATATCTAGATGATATACTTATATATTCAAACGGATTATTAGAGCACCTCAAAAAGTTACGCGCTGTCTTCGATAGACTTCGTGAGACTAATCTAAAAGTCCAGTTAGACAAATCTGACTTCTTATGTAGGGAAGTGCAGTACTTAGGACATACACTGACTAAAGACGGACTCCAACCTAATAACGACAAGATACAAGTAGTTCTTAATTATCCTATACCAAAAACTCATACTGAAATCAAACGGTTCTTAGGCTTCGTAGGCTATTATAGACGGTTTATCAAGGACTTTTCTAAAATAACGCAACCTTTAACAGCCTGTTTAAAGAAAGGTAAGAAAGTAGTCATTGACCAAAAGTATATTGAAGCATTTGAGAAATGTAGAGAACTCCTTATCAATGCCCCAATATTACAATACCCAGACATGAATAAACCGTTCATACTAACCACAGACGCTTCAGAAGTAGCAATTGGTGCCGTACTCTCGCAGGGACCTATAGGCGGTGACAAACCAATAGCTTATGCCAGCCGGACTTTGACAGATACTGAGAAAAGATATAGTACCATTGAACGCGAATTGTTAGCAATCGTTTGGGCTACAAAGCATTTCAGACCCTATTTATATGGTCATAAATTTGATATTTATACTGACCACAGACCTCTGGTCTGGTTATACCAACTTAAAGAGCCTAATAGTAAGTTAACACGTTGGCGCTTGCGCTTGCAAGAGTACGATTTTAATGTCATATACAAAAATGGAAAGCAAAACTTAAATGCCGACGCGTTATCTCGCATCAAGGTCAATGCTCTCGGGGCTGACGAGACCGATGACAGTTCAATGATTGTTAATGTAGACGAAAAAGAGGAAAGGCTACAAAGTTACCTGAAAGATGTGAGTAAACAAATTACTGATCTTTCTAAGAGACAAAGTTCTGACGACTCCAAGACCATAACTATATCCGACGATGAAGAAACATTGACAGCTAGCCCTATAACGATTCCAGACACTGATACAGTTGAAGAGTTACCCAATTACCCCGTACCATCTGAATCTACTTCTACACAAACAGTTCATTCTGCTAAAGATCTTGAGTCTCACGGTATACCAATCCTTAACGAAGCTATTGATACAAAGCCAAACCAAATACTTGTTTATAGTTGGTTTCGTAATGAAACACAGGTGAGAGACTTATCCAGGGACAAACAAAAGGTGCTAGAGGTCTTTTTGCCCCTTAATAACCCTGAACTTATAAAAGAGTTTTTAAAGAAATATATTAAGCCGAAAACTAAATACTTCATTTATTTTGAAAACCTGGAACATAGAAAAGATTTTAGTAACATTATTGTTTCCTTATTTAAAAAGGGTATGGTTAACTTTTATGAATGTACTGAGCGTGTGATTTATATCGAAGATGAGCAGGAACAAAGGGCTATTATAATTAAGTTACACGAGGGCAAGACTTGCCACCGTGGCATTTCCGAAACTATTAAACGAATTAGACGTACGTATCACTGGCAAAATCTGAATGAAACTGTTTCCGCCATCATAAATTCTTGCGAACAATGTAAAACTTCCAAATACGACAGAAAACCTATGAAACCGGTACTTCAGCTAACACAGACTCAGAACGCGCCGTTCCAAGAAATCTTTATTGATCTATTTACTATACAATCTAAGTATTACTTAACCTTAATCGACGCTTTCAGTAAATTGGGACAAGCCATAGAAATTTCATCTCGATCAACACCGGAAGTAGTTAGAGCACTCATGAAGTATTTTTCTTTTTACGGTATACCTCAGAAAATAAGCTCTGATCCGGGAACTGAATTCAACAACGAACTACTAAAAGAACTAACAGATTTTTACAAAATTAAATTACATATATCCACACCAAACAACCCAAATTCTATGGGTCACATAGAACGCTTTCATTCAACAATCATAGAAATCTATCGGTTAGCTAAATATGAACGAAAATTTACGGATGCAGCATCCGTCATGACCTATGCTGTCATGGCCTACAATAACACTATACATAGTACTACAGATTTGACACCATTTGAAGTTGTATTTGGCCACACCGAATTAAACTCAATATTTAACTCTGAATTTGATAAGGTCTTTAAACAACAGCTAATCAAAGATCATCAGAAAAGAACCCATACCTTATACAAATATCTTACAGAAAAGATAAAAAATCATAAAGAAAAAATTGTAACTAAGCGAGGCGGCGAAATAGTACCAGTCTTAGAATCAGGGCAATCAATTTTCGCTAAAGCCGTAAACAAGAGAAAAGCTAAAGACAAACCTAGGTACGAAAGAGCCGTAGTCACCGGTCAATTAGAACGTAATGTTATACCAATAAAAATCAAAGACAGGGAAACGAAAGTTCCAATTAAAAATATAAAACGTCCTCCACAGGTCGTGGTTACTCCTGGTGATATGGACAACGACGAATCACGCCCTAGCAAACCAGCATCTCCCAAACCAGGCACTTCAAGCAGTAAAGATTAACCAAAACCCTGGTATACTCCCGGTAAAGCTAGGTCAAGCGTTTATAGAACATGATAAATGGTCAATAGTCAAAATAATTAACCTCAAAGGTATTAGTACTGACCTTTCTTTCAATATTCAAAAATATTACGAATTTACTCAAATGTTACACCCAAACCAATCTTACGCTGATGAGTTCAGAGATCTTAAGACTCAAGTGCAGTTTATTCGAGATCAGGCTCAGGAAAAGTTACAACAGTTAATTCCATCAAATAGAATTAAACGTGGTGTAATAAACCCCTTAGGGTCCATTATTAAAATTATTACAGGTAACCTCGATCACGAGGATGCGATTAGGTATGACAAATTGATCAGTAATATTCAGACTAGAGAACAAGCAACTTCAAATAAATTTACTGTGATATCTGGAATGTTGGACCACTTTTTAAACTCTACCGAAACTATTGATAATAACACAAAAAAAATGAATGCACGCATAAAACTAATTGAAAATTTAGTTAACGATCTGACTAGGAAGGATAATCATTCTATTTATATGACTTACGTATTTGGATTACTTTACCAGTTCATTATTAACTTTAGGACTATATATGTTAAACTTAGTGAAATAGAAACAGCTCTAGCATTAAGTAAAGTATCTGTTTTACATAAAGCCATTATAAATTCTGTAGAATTACTAAACTTATTAGAGCAAATTGCTAAACACGATAAATTAATGTATCCTGTAAATGAACAAAACTTAATTAATATAGAAGAGTCATTATCTGTAAAAACCTATCTTAAGAATAATGAAATAACTTTCATTATAGAAGTACCACTGATTGATAACTCTACTTATAATTATTACAAACTGTATTCCCTTCCTATGTCCAACGATTCCTTCAACCATACTTATGTTGTTATTCCTGAATTTCCTTACTTACTTGTAGAAGGTGTGAGATACCTTTCGATTGACCAACCATGCCAAGAGATAACAGCTAAAGAATATCTTTGCTCTGAAAATAAAATCGTACAATACGCTGAGGAAACCTGCATAGAACAACTCATGAAGTACCATCGTAATCTGTCACGCTGCTTACCACGTCCAATAGAATCTGAAAACTTAAAAATACAAAGAATTACACCAAATAGTTGGATTGTGTATTCCAAATATAGTAAAGTCATATCTCAAACATGTGGCACCGACGACACAAAGGAACGCATAAGGGGAACGTACTTATTAACTATAGAAGATCAGTGCGACGTTTTCATCGATAGTACCCAAATTCATAGACGGCGCTTTTACCCAATGAAAACGGGACATATGCCTATACCCATTATCAACTTACCTGATTTACAAGAACAGACTTCTGGCGCTGCAAATATTGAACCTGTAGACTTAAAAGGCATTAATCTGGACGACATCAGACATCTGAATTACATATTGAAGAAAAGTGTAAAATTAAATAGTGTGAAAGGTCAAATAAGTGAAAACGAAATTGAAACAAAAAGTATTAGTGTCGCGCTTTACGTGTTGTACGTGATCATCATTATATTGTTATTAGCTGTAGTTATGTATAAGTACTTACCAGTTTTAAAGAAAAAGTTCTGTAAAAAGCAGGATTGTCATTCAAAGGAAATTGTAAGTCCTGCAAACCTAGATGAAAATGGAGTAAATAAAAAACCCTTATTAATAGTGGCTAATTAAATCTATTTTCACAGTTCATATACTTAGTTACTTATTATATTCTGTATACTTTAAATATAAATAATTTTATAAGTTAAGCACTTTGTACTATAACGAAGTTCTTGGAAAAACGCTGCTTTTCCGATAACTTCGGTCTAAGGGGGAAGGAGTTATGTATATAACCCTGCGCTGCGATAGAGCTTTAGCTTGCAGCTGCGGTGAGGCTGTGCGACGCAGCACTTTCTTATCTCTGGCATTGCGCCGGACCACCACCGTGGTTATGCATGTTTAGTCTATAAGATATTACTAAGGATTTTGTTAGAATTAATAATTAAGTTAGTCTTACATCCAACTCTGTAAGCTACGGTCGAAAATAATATAATCTTATTTCGATTTAATTAATTAATATCTTTTATTTGTATTTTTAAAAAGCTATTTTCTCGCTCCCGAAATCTAACTAGGTAAATAAATTTATCGACATCGATATTTCACTATAATAATATTTGTATTTACGAGCTTGATAACTAACACCTTTGTACATACTTACCTACTACTGATTACTCTATGGAAATATCTGTCATTTTTTGCAAGGAAATAAAACATCGATCGATTTATTAATAGGTATTTATTTTTTAAGTAATTTTTTAAAGTAAAATCAGTCAAATAATCACATAACCTTTAAAGTAAAATCAGTCAAATAATCACAGTTATAATTTCTTAATAATATAAGTAGTCAGTCTGCAACCACACATTTTGAACTATAACTATAGGTACCTACTGAATGAACTTCGTCTTTTAATATCTCAGTAATACATTAATCAGTCTAACTATTACAAGTAACATTTTAAATAAAAAAATAATTATTCTTATTGGTTGGTTTTTAACCTCCTGGTCCCGTTATGTAATTATATCTACAGTAATATAGTTAACCTTTAAAGTAAAATCAGTCAAATAATCACAGTTATAATTTCTTAATAATATAAGTCAGTCTGCAACCAGACGCAGGTAACATTTTTCAATAATAGGTAATACGTATAAATCAATGGAAAAATTATTTACGGTCGACACCAGCGAGACGAATTATGGACGAGACCACATTTATGTAGCATTCAATAAATTTTTGTTTACCAGGGTCGTCGGCAACAAAATAAGTGTCCGCTAAGGTTTTGGCAGTTACTTTGACTGGATCCTTAATTGGTTCGTATTGTGTAGATGCATTGCGCGTTTTAATCGAAGTTTGTGTCGCCGTTGATCTATATAAATCCGGCGTACTGTCGCAACTTCTTATCTGCGACTGGCCCTCTTTAAAAAAAACCATATACTCGCTTTGGTTAACATCCTGGCTATGTTCTATGTTTACGTCTACTTCGTCTTCACTATAGCTAAAGCCAGCCAAAATTGACTGGCTGTCTTCAAACTTTCCTATAAAATCAAATTAGTTTTTATAATCATATTACGACTTACTTACATTAAAATGTATTATGTTTTGTAGACCACACACTTTTGGATCCCATTTTGTTCCAATAAATTAAGAATCTCGATTTTATAAACGTTGCGTCGTACCACAAACACTTGTTGCCTACTGTCGAATGTCGATGTCGAATATTATGTAAATTGTAAAATTGAGTTGAGTGAATGATTGAATGAGTGTATGGTGACTTGGTGAGTGTTGTCATATCACCATAAATCTAATAAACGAAACATATAAATAGTGATGTGGAATCACGATACTAATTGATTTACCGATTTGTGATACTCGATAGCACACGGATCTATGCACAGATAAACATTACATTTCTGACACATAAAACGAGTGTCTGATCGTTTATTTTTAGCCGAACACATTCTGCATCGTTGACTTTTTCCGGTTGGGTTCTTAATAGGAAAGTGCTGTAAGACATCATTATGTACAATACGGCTAGGGTCACGGATGCCACGCGAGGTTGATGGTTGATTTAAATTACATTGTTTGTAATTTTCTATTAATTGCCTGATTACATTTAATTGAAAATCAGCTAAACTACATTTCTGATAATTTTTTACCTTTTTAAATAAATAGAATGCATTTAGTAAAAACATGTCAATTATATGGAATCCAAGCTTTTTACGCCATTTTTTGGATTTTCTTATGCAGCCTAATGTGCTAGTCATCATATCTGCTGTGTCAACCAACCCCATATTTTTTGAGTAATCTACCACACACTGTGGCTTCATTTTGGGTAGCCCAGTTGAATAGTCGACATTTTCTGATGGAACTATCTTATCATCATGTTTCGTTGACAACATTATGACCGGTTTTTTATCTTGCCATTTTAAAGCTAAGAGTGGAGGAGACATGTAAGCGGCTATTTCACCGCGTTTTAATTTTTGGAATTTCGGCATCCCTTTTCGATTTGGTTTTACGGTGCCACATGCATAGGTGGCCCTTTCTTTTAAATACATAAAAAGTTGAGGACTGGAATACCAATTATCGACATACAATTCACGGTTACAAAAAAAATAATCTTTTAAAAGTTCGGTCACTACTGATCCTGTTAGGCCTAAATTTGGTACGATTTCAATATCTGTTTCTGACCCACAATATACTATGAAATCAACAATACACCCAGTTTCGACATCACACATTACGAACAACTTTACTCCAAATCTATTGCATTTTTTAGGTAAATATTGTTTGAACATTAGGCGACCTTTAAAAGGTACAATACTTTCCGTGGTCCGTACAAAAATTACTAAACGGCTGATTTCGTTCAAAAATAAATTTAATACAAGGCAAAAACAACACGATATTCTATAACAATTATTTCATGTTCTTTTTAAATTTAATAACTTGGTATTTAATATAATATATGGTTGTTTATGCATATTCCATATCGTATAACTTTTAACATTGTCTCATCACTACCGTCGGAAAAATACGACATAGGCGTTGGAAGTCAATACACTTTTCAGGGATATTATTTACTAAATTCACCTTAATTGAAATAGTATTTATTTTGTTTCTTGACATAGTAAATTTGAATTATAACACGAAATAAAAGGTTGAATATATAAACTTTCGAAAAAAAAATGTATTTCAGGTAAGAATGTCGTAATACGTTTGGATATTGAATATATTATACACAGGATTTTGTGTCGTATAAATCCGACTCAGGCGGAATGAGCCCGAATTTTTTAGTCGGATAAATCCGACTCAGGCGGTTAAAAGGTTAAATTCTTCACTTCCTCTAAAATAAGATTTGTTTCTGTTTTTGTTAATTCGGCCGTTTCTTTAGCAAAAATGAATTTAATTGGGCGACAATACATGGTGGATGAGGGACGTGGATTTTGCCAAATTATGTTTTTTCCATCAATCAACCTAATTGGAACGAACGAAAACACAAACAGGAACTCATCTGTGTCTTCAGCATTTTCAAATTTCTGTTTATAATTACTGTGCCCAGAACTCCCGTCACAACCCCATTTACAGATAAGGGTCAATGGTGAACTCGGTTGCACACGCTCTATAACTTCTTTTTGAGCTTGTAATAAACGGTTGACTGTCTTATCTAATAAAGCTTGTAAATTTATTTCAGCTCGTGTTTCTGTTAGCACGATATGTTCTTCGGGTGGGTAACAAGCTTTTTTGGATTTTGCTAGGCAATGGTAGGACGGATATTCATAATGCCCTTTCTTCATAGATGCCTTCCTAATTTGTTTATAGGCATTTGTTGTAAGGCCAGTGTCAATATATAAGGCTAATGCCTCATCACCACTAAATTTATCGGCAACTTGCTGTGTTGTTGAGGTTATTGGAGCTTGTTCGCTTAAGCTTCTAATGGCTTTCGCAACGTGTCTATGTCCAGTAGACCGCACGGCTACTTCGGCAGCAGTCATGAGCTCTTCAGCACTGCGAGATTGTGTTAAATCTTCCACCCTACGTTTCTTTGTTTTAAAAGATGAATCCCCGAAATCTTTTCGAGGTCTGCCGACTTTCGTCGACTCTTGTGATGTTGACGGTTATGGCAGCTGGCAAATTACTTGGAACTTAATTTCCTCACCCTCTAACCACTCCTTATTTTTGGCTATGAATCGTTCCTTTGATTTTCCAGCAGCAGTCCACTTAAAGGCGATTGTCGATGAAAGTTTCGCTAATTTCATCTTTATTGCCCGTTCAGATTACTCGGTAATATTTAAAACGTTGAAATTTGCCATAACAAAGTCTAAAAGACGAACATTTCTTTCACTCTTGTCATGTTTCAACCATTCTTCAAAAATAACGATTTTTGAAATAGAATGCATGCATTCTGAAAAAAAATATTTGTACTCGTTTGTGCTAATTTAAAATACATTTATATTTTATAAATGTATTTTAAATTATGTAAATAATATATATGAACTAAAGATGTAATCACAATTTGGCTCGTCTACAAGAATCTACAAGTGCTTCCCAGTCCATCAAAGTTCAAAAATGTTAAAAAATACACGAAATTTTTTAATGATTTTTCAGATACATCTAATATATACAAATTCGTTAACAATACAGTCAAATATAATTAAAATGTATAGTACTCACCTTCAGTAATAAAATCCATCACTAAACACTTGCACAAACTACTAACTGCCACAATGAGGTGTTGTTGAAAGTGTCGCACAGAAGCAACTGATCTAATTACTTTAATTACACCTAACTCATTACCTAGCATTGCAACCCTATGACTCATAATTCTGGAATGTTACACGTAAACAATTCTCTGAATTAGTGGTTTGGGGGTGTTGTTTACCTGAATTTACTACCTGTTTTCGGAAATTTGAGAGTGACTTTTGTCCACCTAGCTTGTTCTAGACGGAATACTGTGAGACGTCGAGAAGAAAATATTTAATTATCGCCTAAGCCGTGCAAGACGTGTTGTAAAGAGCAGTTTCGGAATACTAACACAAAAATTTGAGGTTTTTCAAAAGAGAATTAGAATGCAACCCAAATACCTGGACATTATGATACTAGCGTGCACTTGTTTACATAATTACCTAAGAAATGATGAAATATTTGAAAACAATTGAAACAGTGCCAATAAATAGTATCTTACAAAATCTTCAAGCGGATTCTGTTTCCCGAGAAAATGCTATGTGTATAAGAGATAAATTTAAGACTTATTTTAATTCTTATGGTGCCGTTTCTTGGCAAAACGAAATGATTTCCCGTAGGTAAATAGATTTAACAACAAAATGCTGTGAAGTTTTACAAAAGACTGCGCCGTATGTATGTAAACTAACGAGTTTTAAAATTTGCTGATGACATCGCAACAATTTAAAGTATTTTTTCATTTTACATAAAAATGTTAAAGAAAAATGTTTTATTTTAATTTTCAAATAAAAATAATTAAACAAATACATACTTACCAGACACATTCATATCAGCGCCCACTTTTTGCCAAGCGTTATTTTTCATGTGTTTATCGCTGTAATGCCTTGATTTGACATTGTATAGGCAGTCGTACATTTGCACCAAAGAAATAAGCTTTTCTTCATCCATTTCCATCACTTCTGTATTCGTTGCACTGCAAAGAATGAATGCGAATGCTCGCGCGCAACAGACGCGCGCGGGGAGCGGGCGCGAGGGGCGGGATATTGCCAGCGGCCGCTCGCGAATGCTCCAGCATTCTCGGGACTTCCCGTGACTTCTCGCAAAGTCGCACGGCTCCGTTTATGGAATTCGCCGGAATTCCCGCGGCGCCGCGAACATCCGCGCGACTCCTTCGAGTTTCTCATGCGATAATAAGTATTATAGTAATGAACATAAAGTTAAAATTCATATGACACTGAAATTGCGCTCCGCTTCGCTGCGCTTCGACGCTCTTTTGGTGTGAGTTGAGCCTTACGCATTCAATTTGCTCAGAGGTATATATCTAAAATATATTTTTGGGCGATATAACTATTGGACTGCTAGTTGGATACATTCCTTTACGGAATCCGTACCATCTGTTGGCGATCTTGTACTCGGGACTAAGGACATCAGCGCAGGGCGTGGGAGTCCCAGTTCTCTGAAGGATATGAGTGCGGGGTGATATAAAATAGCTTTTATTTGCGTAAGTAACTTTATACTCGAGCGTGCAATCAGGATGCTCACGTGGGCTGATGGGAACGGGAATACATTTTATTATCTGTATGACCTCTCCGGCCGAGATGGCAGTGTAGCCAGGCGAGTTCATATATTGATATGCGAAATGCGCTGGGTTTGAATAACCAATTGTTATCAACGTCTTTAATTGTTGCCGTTCTAACTCACAGATTTCGGTCGATAATGTACGATACATTGATCGGATGCTTTTCTCTATGCTTCTGGTCACATATATTATTTTGGCATTAATATACATGAACAGATTGAGATCATTAGTGGGAATTGTACTACGCTTAAAGGGGTAGAAATGCTTTTGAGTTTCAAATATTAAATATCTTGGATGTTCAGTTTGGAACATATGATATCTGCAGATCTCTTTTTCTTCAACGGTCGCAAGTGTGTAACATGGTGCTATAACGTAGAACGCCATCGCTATTCCCTGATATACTACGTGGTATGAGTCTTCGGAACATGGATAGATCTCTCTGATATTCCAAAACGTATAACCAAAAGTAGAATCAATGCACTTTGATGAGTCAATCGACCGAGTGGCATCACATCCACTGGGT
This sequence comes from Parascotia fuliginaria, assembly GCA_963082885.1. Taxonomy (NCBI): domain Eukaryota; kingdom Metazoa; phylum Arthropoda; class Insecta; order Lepidoptera; family Erebidae; genus Parascotia; species Parascotia fuliginaria. Next base: position 12,169,063 of record OY720192.1, read on the forward strand.
AGTCTTATGTTGTTGTCCTTCATCGTACGAACTGCAACTCCGGTTGAGAAGAGCATTGACACCTGTCCATGCAGTACCACGTTGTTGTAGCTTCCGTGACGATTATTAAATGAGCCCCGTGAGCTGAGAATCTTTGTATGTACAAATAAAAACGTGAGTATAATAATGATTATATTTAAAGATATGTTTATTTATTTAAAAAATCAAATCAAATTTAATCACACTTATGTAAAAACATCTTCTCTTCTCATATCTTACCTCTCTTTGATGAGTGTGCGTCTGTACCACTACTACAGGTTGTAGTGGAGGCTGTCGAGGCTGATTTAATTGTTCCTGCATATGGGATTCATGTCCAGTTCCAATTGAATGTAACTCCAAATCCGCATTATCCTAAAAAAATAGTTCTATTTAAATTTTGTATGTTGTTAAGCCTTGATATAATTAGTGAACATGAAATAATATTTGTTAGTTAAAATACTAGTTTTTCTTACCACATACACTTCAAATGGGCTGGCTGGATAATTATGGGTGCTTGTACTTGGTTGTGGCTGAATTACTAGATGTTGTTCTGGATGTAAGTCCATATCAGCATTATCCTAAAATAATATTTCTATTTTAATTTTGTATGTTATTAAACCTTGATATAATTAAATAGTGAACATGAAATAATATTTGTTAGTTTAATAGTAGTTTTGCTTACCACATACACTTCAAATGGGCTGGCTGGATAATTATGGGTGCTTGTACTTGGCCCTGGCTGAACAACTAGATGTTGTTCTGAATGACCAACCAAAATTGAGGGGCTGTCTGAGAGATCTGGTGTTGGCTCCTGCAAAATTTTTCACAATTTAATTCTGTTTATAAAAACCTACACTATTAAAATATTAAATAGTAACCAAACCCAACTAACATCAAAAACCTGCATTCTTAAATGTGCATCACCAGTTGCAAAGTCACCGCCACCCATTAGTGCGACAATTCTCTCTTTAATTTTGCTGATTTCAGGCAGAAAAGAGGAGGTCTTTTCTGCCACCGGTCCTACGCATAGCGGCGGCTCGAGCACCAGCTTTTTTCTTTACAGCGCTTTTCTTGTCAGACCAATACTAGGAAAAGTGTAGCATATTGTGAATACAAAATTACTTACAAAAAATGACCCACTCCATATGCATGGAACGTAAAGTGGTTAACCTACAGCTATATAAAAAAAGCGTACCTTAAAAACATTTCTTGGCAGGTTTTATAGCGCCTCCGCCGATGCTATTTAATTTTAATGTTAGCGCTTCCCATTCCCCTAAAGCTTTCGTCTTGGCACCTGCATTTCTTAGAAATCCCTTTGCTAGACTAGGTCTTTCCTCTAGAAATTGCACCAAGGCCTCTACCTGGGCCGCTGAAGGGTGGGATACACGTTCAATGGCTCTAAAATTACAACATAAAATTATCACTTAGCACAAAAATTAATATGATATAATAATGGTATGTAGGTAATGTAACAAATTAAAAGACGAGTTACTTACTCCGTAGTGTTTGTGACGAGTGTTCTCGAAGCGAATGGTTCGTGGGGTAAAGAAGTAACTCTGGCTATACGTAGTCAAGACTGTCTTGGAAAGCCCAAGACTCGATATTATGAGGGTCTCAGCCCCGACATGGGAGGGGTGTAAACAACAAAACGGTCATACATTATATTTTTATGTACGAAGTACGAACCTTAAAACTAACAGAACATGTTGTAAAACCCTTAGAGCGAACTATAATTATTAGTGTCATAAGCTCTAGCGTAAAAAGAACATTTAACGGAACAAGACGTGGGAACAGGGGGTTCGCAGGTACTGCATTACGCTAAACTGTAAAACATCTGGTCCTTAGTTTTATCCACTAATAATATAGAAAATGTACTTAATTTATATGAAACTAGCAAACCCAGCGAACTCCGTTTCGCCACCAGATAGCTTCGTTTTATGTTAACATTTCGTTTGGTGATTAAAAAATGAAGAAAAAAATTTTTTTTGTTTTATATTTGAAAAGGAAAAATTTCATTTCATTTCACAACAGTAATGAATTCATTTCGATTACAAAAATGAAGTGTTATTTAGTTGAACTTCTCTAAGTAAATGAAAGTGAATCCAAAGTAAATACTGAATCGAAGCGTTATACGTGTTCGCAAATTATCCGTTTCATTGAAGTGCTCTTTGGTAAACCACATTTTTTGTTTTTTGGTCTGACGTTAACACAAACAAAGCGGATGGTTTCCCAACTCGTAAACACGCAACGTATAACTGCCCATGTGAAAAACAATAATTTTCTAAATTTATCCCGCAAACACTAAGCGATTGGCCTTGCGACTTGTTAATTGTCATTGCGAACGCAAGGCGAACTGGAAATTGCAATCGTTTGAAGTCAAACGGAAGATCAGTCGGAATCATTGGTATTCGAGGAATACATACATTTTCACCTGCGTACTTTCCGTTAATAATGGTTGCCTCAATCAAATTCGGCATAAGTCTTTTTACCAAAAGTCGAGTACCGTTGCAAAGTCGCGGTGGATTCAAATTACGCAATATCATAATAACTGTACCAACTTTGAGTTGCAAGTTATGTGGTGGAAATCCTGGTAACTCCAGAGAGTTCAAAAACTCCGTTGAATAATTTACTACATCATCGGTATTTGTAATGGAATCAACGGATTTGTATGTCACCAAATCGCCAGCAATTTTTGATTGAATGGTGAAATTCAGTGCGTGTACATCATTATTCTTTGCGGCAAGAAATGCTCGTTGACTTAACCAAGCATAATTCTGACTAATGTTTGGGAAAACATTTTTAATAAGAGCTAATTGAGAGTCTACAAATCGGCAAAAGTCGTTGGTAAGAGTAATTAATCCAGATGTCGCATCAACTGGGACTTTTCCATTTCCAACAGCTAACAATTGTTTGGAAAATTGTGCAGCACTTTGATCATTTTCAAGTTGAACTCTCATATTAGTGGTAAGCGATAATGTTTTTACGTTATTCCATAAAGGTGATGCCTTCAGGCAAGCATTCAATTCATCTGCAGGCGTTCCACGGGGAATTACTGGCAACGTCTGCCTGAAATCGCCTGCCAACAATATCATCAAGCCGCCAAAGATGTTGTTATTTCGCCGAAGATCCTTCAAATTCAAAATATTTATTTCAGATAATAAAATCCATAAATTGTTAGTAAAATCTTACAAACTAATGGTTAGTAGAAAATTAACATTCGACATTTAAATTAATTAATTATTTTGCACACATAATTCTTAATTATTGGCGAATAAATATTCTCCGCAATTGTTTTTAGGATACTGTTGTTAACCCTCAGTCTAGTTACCAGTGATGCTGCTTTCTTTCTAAGTAATGCATAAAAGCCATCCGTATGGTTTTGTGCAAACATCGCTGATGCACTACACCAGCGGGGCAGTCTCAACAGTATCCTAAAAATATTATTATATTGTACACGAAGGACATTTGGTATGAAGCCGAAGGTCGTCCATACCTTTTGGTATGGACGACCTTCAGTGTGAAGTTGAGTGCTTCAAGTGATTTCTTATGTGCCATTGTGCACTCATCCCAAACAATGAGCTTGCATTGTATCAACAATTTTCCCATTGCACTGGATCGAGAAATATTGCATGTTGGAGTATCAATTGTGTTTAAATTGAGTGGCAACTTAAGCGCAGAATGTGCAGTACGACCGCCATCTAGAAGAGTCGCCGCAATTCCAGATGATGCTAACGCCAAAGCTATGTCACATCTTGATCGAATAGTGGCCAAAATCAATGAAATGACAAATGTTTTCCCTGTTCCTCCAGGTGCGTCCAGGAAGAATAGACCACCAGTATTATTGTCCACCGCTTGCATTAATGTTTCGTATACTTGTTTTTGCTGTTCATTCAGCAACGGTACATTATTTCAAACGAATTCCTGCAATGTATCAACATTGTATTGCAGCTCTCGATTTAATTCTTGGTTGAATGCATCGTGCATCGATCGATTTGGCGCAATCATTCCTACTTCAATCAGTAGCTTATTTGCAATAGTCAAGCATTGATCCTCAATCAGAATCAATCCCTCATTGTAGATTTCATCGGTTATTTGGATGTCAGGATTATTCGTTTGAATGCGCAAGCGATGCAAGATATCTTCACATATATCGTCTTTGTATTTGTTCCATAACTGAATTGGTTGTGAAGGAAAACATGTGGTGATGATAATTGCGAACAGCGCTCGTATTTGGTACGCATTTGATGAAACAACTGAATCCGCAAGTGTTAAATCCCAATGAGAATCGTTCTCCAGCAAACCCAATAGTTGACATGCTTCTCGATATGTTTGGCATTGGTGGCCATTCACAGTTTTCAAATGCGCAAATGATTTTGGTCCACGTACATTTACCAACAGCAGTCGCAAATAAAAACATTCATAATTTCTAGGATAAACAGTATACATGCGACCTAGCGCATCAGTGGAAAACACCTGTGGCCAATCTGGAACTGGGGTTCCTTGTTTGCGACGTTGGAATTTCTTTGTTGATTGATTCTAAGTGTAATACTTAGGCATTTCAACGTACATCAGCGTCGCTGCGAATGGATCTGCTTCACACATTGCAAAGAAGCTAGTCAATGTTATCGATGGTGGTCTCTCAGCTCGTTGTGCCGCATTAGCCTCAGTGAAGTAAACTCTTTGACCATTTTCCAAATGCACTGCTAAATGTACAACTGTGGGATATCTTTCATGAATTTGAAATGACAATAATCGCCATAGTGCTTCATTAGTACTGACGTATCTGCCCATTTGGAAGTTACTGATTTCGTCATTCGCATTTTCCGACGCAGTACCGAACACAGCCATGTCGCTGCCTTTTGTGACGTACTTGCACAAATATTTGATTGATTTGGCCGAATGACAACTCTCAACGTTTGCATGTGTTTCGAAAATTCGTGATAGCAGCGGGCAAAATGGTACAATGAATTCATTTCCGATCTCAATCTCCTGATTTTTAACTTTAACTTTGATAGTTCGACCATTATCTTCTTTTGAACGCCGACGATAAACTGGATATTCATCGTTCCCTGTGACTGTTTCAGCAACTAACGGTCGCGGATATCGTTTTGTGCACTTTCCATCAGCCATGCAAGGCGATAATGGATTTAATGCACCGCACGGTCCATGCACCATCTGTGTCGTCACAATGTCGTGTAGATGGGGATCAGTGACTGGATCAGAAATTTCAGCTAATATGATGTCATCCACTTCATTTGAATGTAATTTGTTCAGCAACCAAATTAGGATATGAGCATGCGGTAGTCCACGCTTCTGCCATTCCACCGAGTACATATAACAACGTGTGTCACCAAAAACTCGATACTTAGTAAGCACATCCATCATAACCTTAATTTTTTGCTGAAATACTCTGACGATTATGTCATGGCGATCTTGCGGTTTTTGGCCCGGTTCCAACTCACGTTCAATTTCCGTCCACTTCGGATTGCATGTGAACGTAATAAATAAATCCGGAGTTCCATAATTTCGCACGTACGTCATAGCGTCTTGAGCGTATTCGTGCATGTGGCGTGGGCTTCCGATATAAGATGATGGGAGAATCGTCAGACGTCCAATATTCTGAACATCACCATCTGAATGAATAGCATCACGCAAGTGTATATAGTCCTCAGATCGTAGCTTTGCCTGATTGAATCGGATGAACGCTAAACGTTCGGTCTCGACTTTGACATACATGTCGACAGCGAATTACTGGAATAGCCGACGGCACTTCAGAATGACATTCTCCTCATGTGTACGAATCATCATACGATACGCATAGTAATTCATTGCGCTTAGATTTTTATTCGTTGATACGCCTGAAAATGCAAAATTAAATGAATTGTTAATGGAAACCAATAATAGCAATAATAGCTATAATTAGTGTGTGAATATTGCACCTGTAATTGGATCGACCATCTTCAACGTGATGTCGTATCCGTCTTGCCCTTGCCAATAAATGATTGTATATTGTAACGCATCGTACAAACGATGTGTCTCGTTTACACGATGCATGATATTGCTTCTTCGCTGAACGACAATGTCTCGCGATTTAGTTGGATCGCCAACAATAATTGCAGCAACATCATTAACAGTGGGTGCATTGAATCTTCGCACATGTTGGAGTACAATCCGCTGTTATGACAAATTTGTGCGTATCCGATGGCATTCGTTCCAATGCTGTTTTGAACATATTAACCACAGCATTATATTAGCGTGAAAAATGCTTGCAACTGTTCAATAATTCGTCTCTTTAACTGTTGTGTTCCCTGTATATTGCACCGCACATTCAGCTGATCCACCATCGACGAAATGAAATATATTTGCAGAAATTGATGCGGTTCATCTAGTGTTGGCACCATTGAACCATGCAAATGAAATATTTGTCCTTGTATCTGTAATTGCAAACAATTATTTGTTGAAGAATACGTTGTAACTTCTGATCGTGTGATGGTGTAGTGTGTGGTGTATATGTAGTTGTTATGTGTTGCAATTCATTGTGTTGGTGTGAGTGATTGGTTATGTGTGTTGTATCTTGACCTTGCAAGTCGGCATGAAGCCGCCTTCTCGAATGATATTAGCTCCAAAGGAAGTCATGCGAAAGCAGTTATTGTATTCAAGGATGTGTTGAAGAAAATGGCTGGAATCGGGATCACTTCCATCGAACAATGGTTTCAGTGACTGTGGTGGTGTAAGTAATGGATCCAGTTTGACTTTTCCACTTGCGCAGCACAATCCAGCCGTTTCTCTTTTGAACTTTAACGCATTGCAATATCGGCATATAGTCGTCATTGGTCCAATATCTAAATTTTCATCATCACTGTAGTTCGCAGTGGGATCATATTGGAATGCCAAGCGATTGTATGATGCCAATGATCTTCGTGTGCTCACGCGTTGTCTCAATCGGGTATTTTCTCATATTATATTTTGTCTTTCTTCGCTTAAGTTCTGTAAATACACTTGTTGCTGGCTTGCATGTCTTGTGCAGCGGCCGATGTTCGCACGTCGTCCTCTAGGCATTTTGGACTATGGACAGAGTGGTGAATTTAACCTCAAATGCACGATAGATATTAATTTACACAGTTCAACTTACCACCTTAAAGACTGGTGAATTTAACCTCAAATGCACGATCCACATAATTTACACAGTTCAACTTACCACCTTAAAAACAAATGCCTGCTGTTGAAATTGAATAAAAATTTGCACAATACACGTGATTGATTTGATGGTTTCCAATTGAAATGTTAGGAAACGAATAACTTATTTTTTTTGAATAACTTATTTTTTTTACTTTTTTTTCTGTCAATCTGTACTGTTTTTTCTGCTGTCAAACAATGTATCACGCACCGGCGCTATCTACTTAAAATATTGGTTTGTAGTACATGCTATGTATCAGAGATGGCGCTGCATGTGAAAAATTATTTTCCCGCTTTTCTGTTAAAATTTTTCCTGAATTTTTTTAATAAGAAAGAAAGTTCAAATAAACTTCGTCTCGCAAACTTGCCGCGCCAAACTTTTAAAATAAAGTTTTTGACGCTTCTACAGATGACTTCTTTTCTTACCAACTTTGTGTTTACGCAAAGGTATTCCGTATTCAACCACATATTTTTAAAATTTTATTAAAATAATGTATTTTAAAAGTCATTAAGTCGTAAAATATTTAAAACATAACATATAGTGCATAAAATATGTGTAATTAGATACTTTTATTTTAATGCATAATTTAATAGATTTATGTCAAAACTTTAAGAATAGAATTCGGTATCCAAAAAGGGTCAACACTAATGTAATCGGTTAAACTCACTTAGCAGATCTCACTTCACTCGAATATGTGTTGCGTTACAGAATACCGAATAGTTTTCACTTAAGGTGACTTACGAAGTGAGATCAGAAGTGAGATAGGAATCGAAATCTTTTACGTTTTTTTATGGAATTACACTGCAGGTACCGTCGTGATCGATTCCGCCTGCAAGAGTTATCCAGCGTGTATACGTTGTATTGAATTCCTCAATTTTTTCGTTCAACATGGTAAAGATTTGAAAAATCAAAATATAAGATTCTAAATGCAAAAAAAAATAAAATAAAATAAAAATAAAATAGAAGGAGTAAGTCCGAGTGACAGGTTTCTTTTTTAATACCCCTTAGCCTCTATAGTTTATATTTCTACATGTACACTGGCGAGCAAAAAAATCGTCTCACTTCATACTTTCGCACTCAAAGTGTTCTAATTTTAAAATTAAGACCTAAATTCTCTAAGTTCTATCTAGAACTTAGAGAATTTTTATTATTATTAATATTATATATTATAATTTTTATTGTTATTTTTTTTAAAGCTTACATCTGTAAGCTTTAAAAAAAAATAGCGATAAAAATTATCATCATCTAGAACTTAGAGAATTTTTATTATTATTAATATTATATATTATAATTTTTATATAAGATCTGTAAGCTTTAAAAAAAAATAAACAATACTACAGTGTTAACTTTTAGACATTGTCACAATAGTCGAGGAACAGTAACTCTATGATTTCGTACTCGTTAACTCAGTTAGCATTGCGTGACCTTAGGGCGTATAAAAGGGGCGTATATATACCCCTTTCACCCTTATCAGTTGACCGTGAAACGTCAACAGGTACACATCTCTTCAATCTCCAAGCAAGAAAATTTCCTGGAAATGGATACAACAGCAGAAGCAGCGGCTCAAGCAGTTATCCTATTGCAACAGGGCCTGAGTCAACGTCAAGTGGTTCGTACTTTGCAGATGAGCCAGTTAGCGGTATCAAGAATATACCGAAGGCACCGGGAGACTGGTGGCTTTCACCGACGAAGAGGTTCCGGTAGAAATCAGTCCACTTCGGAGGCAGACGATCGCTTTATCGTCCGTACTTTGCAACCCTCACTCCAAGAAGACCAGCAACGGGTCCCAAATTGACTGCAGGTCATCGAGCAGCCCGGCTACGTTTTGCAAGAGGACACGTCGATTAGACTAAGGAGGATCAATGGCGCTCTGTTCTCTTCTCGGATGAAAGCAGAGTATGCCTATATGGTAGCGACAGAAGGAGAAAGGTGTACAGAAGGCCGGGGGAGCGATACGCACAATGCTGCATAGCAGAAACTGTTGCGTACGGAGGAGGTTCCTGCATGGTGTGGGCTGGCATATCAATGGAAGCAAAAACTGAACTGGTTTTCATTGAAACTGGCCGCCATGTGGAAGGGGTTGACCGCACATCGGTATATTGAAGATATCTTGGAAGACCACGTCATCCCATACGCTGGTTTTATTGGAGAAAACTTCATCCTGATGCAGGATAATGCCCGTCCACACAGCGCAAATGTCGTGCGGCAGTACCTACGAGAAGTGGGTATCGCTGTTATGGACTGGCCAGCTCGTAGTCCGGACTTGAATCCTATTGAGCATTTATGGGATGACCTAAAGAGCAGAATTCGGGCTAGAGATCCTGCACCAGGTATAAGAGCTGACCTGCAAGCGGCTCTGACCGAGGAATGGGAGGGTATACCACAAGACAGAGTGAAGCACCTCATTGGGTCAGTGAGGAACCGTTTAGAGGCTGTCATCAGAGCAAGAGGGGGTAACATTCGTTATTAAAGTGGTAATCATTATGTAATAAAGTTTATTTAAAGTGTTATGATGTCTTTTATTTTAATTATTTTACCCTCAATTTTCAAGTTTTAGTACTCGCAAAGTTTAAAAACATTTATTGTTCAAGAAAATGAGTACAAGTTAAGAGTATTTGTACTCATTTTAAAGCCAAGATCTAGAACTTAAAGAATTTAAAAGAGAAGACCTAAGTTAAGATTTAGGTCTTAATTTTAAAACTAGAGCACTTTGAGTGCGAAAGTATGAAATGAGTCGATTTTTTTGCTCGCCAGTCTAGTTCCTATACCACGCAGACCAACCTGCATTGTAAGTTGTTTGGTATAGTTTAATATATACATCCAAAAATAGCACAATCAGTCTTCATAAGTTTTAAAACATTATTGTTTCTTATTATGATAATGATAAAACAATTTATTTTGCGTACTAAGCTTATTATTTAGTTACCCCTAGTTTCTGAAAGGCTGATCAACAAAAAATTACTAATACCTGTTAAATCTCTTGTGAATTCGTATTGACTGAAATCTTTTCAGTGATATAATAAATATCAGCAACACCTGGATATCGTCATTGTCTAGACCAGTAATCCACATAACAAGGAAGTTTTATATTGCCCATTTGTTTTGTTTGTATTATGTACTTACATCTTGAAATGATGTCTGAAAAATATTTATCAAAATAAGTCAAGGGTACATCATCGGTAGGCATTTCAAAAATAAAATCATAATTGGCTATTTCGGTTTTATGCATAAACTCTAGTATTTTTTTCAAATGAAATTCACTGATACTCTTACGTTTCTTCGGTACATTTTTTATGCGACTATTAGTAAGAATGTTTCGTTTCCTTTTTGATCTTGTTCTCAGTGTTCTCACCATACCTTGTTCCCGGTGATAAAGATATTCAAGATTGTACGGATTGTATAGATTGAATCGATGACAATGTAGGTATAATATCATAATTTACTTGGCTGGTAGATGGTAGTACTTGCCTAATAATTGATGTAAGTGAAGACAAAGCTTATGACTGGTTCAATATTTTCTATTTGGTCTGGAACTCTGGACTATCTAATAAATTGAGGTTTTCAAGTGCTGATGGGATAAAAGGTGCAAGAATAATCTGTATCGCTTTCTTGGCGCTCAAGTAGCTCTGCTTCATCATCGGCGCATCTTCTTCTTCGATTTCGGATGATGCATCTAATAATGGCACTAAAGCTAATAATGAATATATGAAAGAATAAAACAAATATAAAATAATAGAAAGACATAGTATAATCGCAAACTTTGCGCCATGCTGCAGTTGGTATCTTTATAATTTTTCAGTGTTTTATCCACTATTATAGGCTTACTTTCAATTAGTGTAATAAGAAGTTCGGAATCAATATTTGTTTGTGACATTTTTCGACAAAACAACCTTTTCGGCGCTACGCAAAAGAGTAAAGGTGTGTCCAAACACAGCGCGCAAAGTGCGCGGCAGCTGCGCGCGGCATTCGCTGGACGCAAATTTGCCGCGTAACTAGTTTAGACCTTTTGCGCGGCAGTACTGAGCGGCACGTCCGAGACACGCCGCGCTCTTTATTTCGTATTGAAGACACAATGAAAGCGGCCGCGTGTGTTGTAACTCTGCTTATTATTCGTAAATTACGTAGAAGGAAGAGAACAAAGTGCATTAAAACAAGGCAATGTTGGATGCGACCACTCTATCAACAGAGGATACAGAATCTGGAAGTGATTAATTACGAAAACAACTACCGTACGACACATTTTTTAAGATTAACTTTGGAAGAATTCGAACACATACATACTTTGGTAGAACCATTTATTAAAAAAATGGATACTCACTGGCGCACGGCAATAACGACGAAAGAGAGACTTGCAATAACTTTACGATATTTGGCTACAGGAGACTCTTATTCTAGCCTACAATACACATTTCACGTATCAAAGCAAAAAATATCAACAATAATTCCAGAGGTGTGTGTTGCCATAGTTAGAGCTCTTAAGGATATGGTACAGGTAAAATAAAAAATTTGTTACTTATTATCTTTATTAAAAAAATATTTCAAACGAACAGAATTAAGATAACACAGCTGAAATCAGACATATTAATCCATATCCGGGCTCAAATCGTGGATCAATTGTGTAAGGCCAGATGTCATGTTACTAGACGATGATGAGTCTGAGATATCGGTAAACTGCGAAGTAAAATATCCTCGTCTGTTTTCAGCGTAATCTTCTTGTGTTGTTGATTGATTCACCTGACTTGCCATATCAGCTTCGTATATTATATTGTTTATTGAATGTTTAACTCTCGTTAATGTCGCGGCGTCATACTTTCTTAACTCTGCAGCTATGTGCATACCAAATGCAACGTAGGGATCATTACTACTATCATTTTGTTGTCGCATTATTTCTAATGCTTCTTCTATCATCTGATTTTCAGCTTCATTCTCAGACTCTTCTTCTTCTTCTTCTTTTCGCGGGCTCGTTTTCCGCATGTGGTCCCTTCGTAGTTGGGCCTTTTTGCGTGATGGTGTGGTTTGAGTACCCACTGCCCTACTGCAACCATCCAAGCTCCTTCCAGAAAGCGGCCAGTTTGCCGGGTCTGCTGCAGGCCTCTCGGAGTGTGCTTGGTGTTCCCAGGTGTTGCGCCCGTTGCTCCACGACCTCGCTGCAGTTCATGACTACGTGGGCCGGTGTTTCTTCAGCCCTCATGCACGCTCGGCATAGTGGGCTGTCCGTTTTACCTATAACATGCAAATGTTTGTTAAGATTACTGTGCCCTGTTATGGTCCCTACTACATACCGTAGGTCCGCCCTATTTAAGCGCAGCAGTTTTTTAGAGAGTCGTCCGTCTAGAGATGGCATTGCCTCTCTCGATTGACGACATTCCGTCGTCTTCGCCCACAGTTCGGCGTGTAGTTTTCTTGTTCTATGTCGCAGCCAGTACCTTTGCTGATTTGCCGATATTGGTATAACGGGTTCCACCCTGTAGGTCTCTGTTTCGGATCCCCTTCTGGCCAGTTCGTCGGCTGTGTCGTTGCCTAGGGATCCGCTGTGTGTCCTTTGATCCATTGGAGTGTAATCGCGTTTGACTCACATATACCCTCTAATTTCCTGTGGCATTCTAGGACTAGTCCTGATTTTACTGTGTTGCTGTGTAGAGCGTGCAGTACTGCAGTGCTGTCCGTTAGGATACGAATGCCTTGGTTCTCTATTTTTCTTGCAGCCACCGCGTCTGCGGCCTGTATTATACCGACGCATTCTGCCTGGAAAATTGTGTTGTGCACACCCAGTGCTGTTGATATATTAATATTTAAGTCAGCGGAGTAGGTGCCGGCACCTGTCCCTGTTCTCATTTTGGATCCGACCGTGTATATCCTCACTTCCTTTGTACCGGATGTATCTGTTCTCTTTTCCTTGAGTTCTATTCTGTATCGTTTATCGAAAACGTACTGTTTTGGTATGATGTCGCAAGGGGCCATTAGGAGTGGTTGGTCATTTTTGGCCTCTTCCACCGCGTTGGTGTGCGACACCCTCGTATCGTGTGTCCATAGGGAGAGTTTATTCAATCTAATAGCTGTAGTGGCTGCCTCTTGCTGTATGAATAGGTGTAGTGGTGGAAGGTCCAGCATCGTTTCAAGGGCGGCTGTAGCCGTTGTGGACATGCAGCTTGTGGTGGCTAGGCATGCCACTCTTTGTAGACGTTGTAGTTGGTTTTGTGCGGTAATCAAATTTGTTCTTTGCCACCATACTATGCAACCATATGTTATTGTTGGTCTGATTACCGTTTTGTAAAGCCAGAGCATAATTATAGGTTGTATGCCCCATCTTTTCCCCAACATGCGTTTGCATTGCCACAGGGTAATGCAGGCTTTGTTTATCTTTTGCTCCATATGACTGTTCCAGTTTAGTTTGCTATCGAGTGTCAGTCCTAGATACTTGACCTCCGTTGCGAACTGTAGTATTGTGCCAAATAGGTTTGGTGGTCTCAGGTTTGTTAGTTTCCTTTTGTTCGTGAACAGTACCATTTCGGTTTTCTTGGGGTTCACAGACAGTTGGTGTTCCGTGCACCACGCTACCACTATTATTAGGGCGTTTTGCATTGGAAGGCATAGGGTGTTTTCAAACTTCCCGCTAACCAGAATGGTTAGGTCGTCCGCATACCCTATCGTTGGGAAGTGTCTGTTGTTCAGCCGTCTTATCAGGTCATCCACTACCATATTCCAGAGGAGGGGTGACAACACCCCTCCCTGTGGGCATCCTTTGGCTACTCTGGCACGTGTCGTATTATTCACCGTGAATTGGATGGCCCTTTGTTGAAGCATGTTGTGTATCCATTCGCATAGTGTTGGTTCCACCCCATATTTAGTTAAGGCATTACTTATACTCGTAAAGCCCGTCTTGTCGAAAGCTCCTTCTATATCGATGAAAACCCCTAGGGTCTGTTCCTTCATGGACAGGGATCTTTCGATCGTGGTGACTACGCTGTGTAGTGCGGAATCTGGGCGCCTAGTATGAGCTCTTACTAAACCTGGCAGATTTCGAGCAGTTCAATTTCCGGCATGAAAGCTGGCCTGTTTTAATCGGTAGTATGAGCTTAATGTCGCAGGCCAGCTTATCACCTGTTTAGTGTTGTATTTATCCTATTGTCTCTATTGCTGACAAGTTGAGCGAGCGAGAAATCGTTATACAACATTTGTATAAGTTTGTCTCACTCACACCTATACAGTATTTTAACCTAAACAAATGTTCGAAAGTTCACTTCACTTAATTTATCGGTTGCTTATCGGTTTTTACGTTCTATTAATTTCGTGATTTTTAACAAAAAAAAAGGTCGTCGTGTAAAATAAGTGTACAAAAAATAGCTCAGCAAAGAAATCGTAGAAGTATCTTTGGCGAATAGTTCCACTTAAGGTGGGTACTGACCAACGTTACGAGGTGTAATGTAACATTCGCATCGAGCGTGTACGCATCGAGCACGTTACGCTGTGTTCTAAAATCGGCGTAACATGCTCGTCAAAACTCTGTGCTCCATATTCGCCGCCAGTTCACTCAAGATGGCCGACAGCGAGGCCGCGTTGGTATCTTTGATTCTACTTAATTATTGTTTTATCCAAATTAAGAAGAAGAAAAAACGTTACTGGACATCAAACTTATTTAAAAACAGAGGCGTATGTGGTGGTTTGTCATTGATAGCAATTTTAAAAAACCAAATGATTACTGGACAGTATAAAAACTTTGTACGTATGTCTCCGATCGAGTTTGAAGAACTCGTGAATTTAATTGGACCAAGTGTACATAAAAAGGATACAAATTATAGAAAAGCAATCAGTGTCACCGAACGATTAGCACTAACGCTTCGTTTTTATGCAACAGGAGATTCCTATACTAGTATGCAATATCTTTTCAAGATATCAAAGCAACGAATAGGATTTATAGTAAAAGAGGTCAGCGAAGCCCTTATTGGAGCATTAAAAGAATATGTAAAGGTATGTAGTGTTTTAATTAATTCAGAAAAGCAGTTGTGGAGGTAGCACACCAAATACCTCCAACCAAAGGGAGGATCCTCCGACCAGGCTAGGTGATCGTGCCTGGCGGGCTACTGCCCGACAGTTGGTAGTCGGGAACTTGTATATATAGTTAGTTGGTGTGAGAATGTTAATATCGCGATTCAGGCTTCTATGGGGAGGTCTATATTTGTTGATAGCGCCATCTTTGACTTGTATGCTGTAAACTCGTAGTCAGTCGTCTTCACTTAGATTTTTCTCTGTGTGTCATCATTGGCCAGATAGATGACGCCACAGTACTCCCCCTCGAGACCGGAGGTCGATCATGACTTGTCCTGTTGATGAGTCAGCTGTCGGTGCTTCTGTAGAGCGTTGCCAGTGCCAGAGTTCCAGTGAGTCGGAACTGTTGATGCCGCGTAAGTCCAGTGAGTCGGGACGAAGAGCGGTGAGAACTTCCCCAGTGAGTCGGGGTGTGCTGCGTAGTGGCTGACTGCGTAGACGGTGAGAGGAGAGCTGCTCTGCTTACGGGAACCGTGGAAGTGCAAGTGATAGTGCCACGAACAGGATAGGCCGTAGGGTGGACCAGACGTGCGCGTCCGCAGGCGTATGGAGTATCCCTGATGATGGCCGAAGATGCTGGCTGGCTGCGACTTGATTACTGGTACTCATCTGCTGCTGCTAGAGGGGTAAGGCGAAGTAGGAACTGACGATAACGATGATGCTGATCTGCTCCGTGAAGGTTGCTTGCAGACAGGGGTCACCAATGTGGAGGTGACGATGCTGATGATCTGCTCCGTGAAGGTTGCTTGCAGACAGGGGTCACCATTGTGGAGGTGACGATGCTGATGATCTGCTCCGTGAAGGTTGCTTGCAGACAGGGGTCACCATTGTGGAGGTAGCACACCAAATACCTCCAACCAAAGGGAGGATCCTCCGACCAGGCTAGGTGATCGTGCCTGGCGGGCTACTGCCCGACAGTTGGTAGTCGGGAACTTGTATATATAGTTAGTTGGTGTGAGAATGTTAATATCGCGATTCAGGCTTCTATGGGGAGGTCTATATTTGTTGATAGCGCCATCTTTGACTTGTATGCTGTAAACTCGTAGTCAGTCGTCTTCACTTAGATTTTTCTCTGTGTGTCATCATTGGCCAGATAGATGACGCCACACAGTCATTACATATCAAATTATTTAATCAATTAAATCACCAAATTCTGATAAAAATCGTTCACTCATAGCTGGTGACCCATAATCACTTTGATGGGACGTATTTGATGCAGGTGTTTCAGGGCTTTGCTGTGGCATCGGTTGGCTTTGTTGTGGCATCGGTGAGGCTCTTGAAATTGTTCGTGTAGAGTATCCTTGTGAATAATAATTGTTCGTATTCATGCCAACATAGTCATATTCTCCGCGATCAGCACTAAACAATATATTAGATATATAATGTTGTACATGCATTTTTGTTGTTTTTGAATACGATCTTAGTTTATTTGCCAAAAAAATACCATAGGCTTCACATTCGTCAATTTTGTGCGAAGTTGATTCCGTTTGCTCGGTTTTCTTTTTTAAAATATTGTAAGTAGATGCCATTATTTCCTCTGGGCTTGGGACGACTGCTTTCTTCCTTTTTTTGGCAGGCGGAGGGCAATCATTGTCGCTTTCATTGGCAGGCGGAGGGCAATCACCAAGCGGTTGTTCTGAAGCACCTTCACCTTCACGTAGCTGAAAATAAATACAAATCATTATTTCAGATGCCAGAAACACCAGAGCAATGGCTGGTTGTAGCAAATGACTATGATACTTTGTGGAATTTTCCACATTGCTTAGGCGCAATCGACGGTAAACATATTTTACTGCAGTCACCGATCAACAGTGGAAGTGAATTTTATAATTACAAGGGTTTCTTTAGCATCGTATTACTGGCAGTTGTTGACGCGAAATATAACTTTTTGTATGTAAACATTGGATGTCAAGGAAGAATATCTGATGGAGGGGTTTTCAATAACTGTGAATTAAACGAAAAACTAAAAAATAATGCATTAAACATCCCTCAACCCACTGCGTTGCCAGCAAGAACAGAAGAAATTCCATTTTACTTTGTTGCCGATGAAGCTTTTGCTCTTTCCGGAAATATGATGAAAGTATATGCAGGATATCATGAACGTGGTTCTAAAGAAAGAATATATAACTACCGACTTTACAGAGCTCGTAGAGTGGTGGAAAATGTGTTCGGCATATTGTCTGCAGTGTTTAGAGTTTTGCGGAAACCTATGTTGTTAGAACCGAAAACCGCGACATCTGTCGTAACAGCAATAACATGCCTTCACAATTTTTTAAGAAAAGGTAATAATGCTCAGGTATATATCCCTGCAGGTAGCTTTGACGAAGAATCGAACGGCCAAGTCAGATTAGGAAACTGGAGAGAAGGTAACAATGATATGACTAGTATGTTACCCTTGCAAATAAGACCGCGAAGGGCTACAAGATCTGCTCACAATGTTCGTGATGAAGTTGCTGAATACTGCATTCAGCAAGGGTCTGTAAGCTGGCAAAATAATTATGCTTAAAATGGACTTACAGTATCTGTTGTAGCACGAGGTGTATTTCTATCAAGTAGAAATATCATGGCTTTGTATGCAAACCAACTACTATGGTACACTTTATCTGCACCTGAAATTAAAGTTGCAATTAACAAACGTCGACCCAAAGTAGTATATTTCGTGAATATCGTTATCTATGCTAGCAAAATAATTGTATTTATTTTTTATAATAATTGTATCTGTCACTTGTGGGCCTATGTACTTAAAAACTTAATAAATAATTACGTACCTTGTCCTGTACTAGTTGATTGTTTAATTTTTTGTTTCTCCCTCCTCAATGGTGCCAGTAAACTGGTCATTTTTTTTTTACATGTTTCTCTTTCACTGTCGAGTAACAAAGCCAATCTATTCCAAGCGTCTTCTTTCTTGAGTTTGTTATAATGCTCTGGATGAGCTACATTCCACAACACTTCCTCATCTCTGTATTTTTCTATAAAAAACAAAGTTTTTTCTTTGTCCCACTCCATTTTTTAAAATATAGATGAACGACGTTTGATGATTCGCGACGCGCGTGCGCTCGTGACTACTTGCAAGAGCGTACTGACTGAACCGCGTAACACACAAAGGGTTCGCCAAAAAACCGACAGCCGGGTGGAGCACTCGCAGCGAGCAACGAGCGGCTCGTTGCTCGCTGCGAGCGCCTTGTTTCTACGTACTGACTGCACAAATGCTCGCTGTGTAACACGTTACATTACACCTCGTAACGTTGGTCAGTACCCACCATTATAATTGGTCACGTAACATGTTTCGAATTTCAGTTATTATAATTTGTGTGACAGTTTTGAAACTGGGTGAGAATGATAATTTATATTGTTTTTCGAGAATTTGGTGTAAGTACTTAATAAGATCGGGTGTTGTTTTCTGGGAATTTATAAAAAAAATGTGAAATATGGTGACGCCGGCGCCGCGTCCCAAGAGTGGAATGAGAACATGATCTATATAAAGGACAAGCAAATGCCTAAGTCATCAATAGTTTTGTCTCTTCTTATGTGCTTAAAATGTCTGTTTCTCGTCGTCGCGTTAGTTATTCCCAGTTAGAAACTCTGGGAGTTTCTTAATAATCACAGGGGAATTGCAACGGGCTATAATAAAACGGCTCAAGCTCGTGAAAGTTCAAGAAGGTTTTGGATGGAAGTTGCGGAGAGCCTGAACTCTATGGGTGACGGCTCTCAAAAAGATTGGAAGGGGTGGTCTGCTGTATTTTTTAATTAAGTAGGTACTTACAAAATTTATTTTACTTGTTTGTGTGTAACAAGGTCCTAACCCTTTCAGCTCTAGATAGAGGAGAGGAGACCTACACCAGCTGTGAGGCATAATGTGCGTTGATATTATTTCTCAAACAATTACATAGCCCACTTTTAACTTTTTATTTTTAATTTATGCAAATTACACTTATACTTAACTTCTTGTTGATAAATGATTTAATATTGTATTGTTATTTTAGTACTGGGTGGATTACAAGGGAAAGCTAAAGAGGCGTTGTGCAGCTCTTCGGCAGTCACAAACACGTACAGGTGGTGGGCCGTCTGAAGTAATAGAACTAAGTGAACTTGACAAAAAGTTCTTAATTATATTAGGTGATGACTATGGGATGGGACTGCCAGGTGTTCAAGTGGATCCATTTCCACAATTAGAACCATTACCAGATTTCGATAGGACTCCAGTAAGTGTTATGTTTGTTGTGTAATTACCTCCTATTTTCTCTTAAATTTGCTATTTCTTACACTTGGTAATTACCTACTTTATTACAGACACTTTCGCCACCTCTATCAATATCAATTATCAATGAACATACTGACACGGCACAACCAATACAGCAAGAAGTAGTTCAAGATGTTGCAATAGAAGGTATTGAACTTGTGAATGATGAACCAGTGGCAGGACCATCAAACATTGGTCAGATCCCAGCAACTGAAGGCCCACCAAACCCTCCACAACCTAGACGGCGGCGCCAGGCGCCCTATACTATTGGATTTAGGCTAGAAGGACAATAGTTGAAAATGGTAGCAAACGAGTTACTATAGAAACTCGTATTGCTGATACGTTGAACCGCCTATGTAATACGCAGGAGGGAATATTGCAAGTGTTGACTTGCATTCTTACAGAAATCCGTCAAACATATACTACCAGGTACTTTTTTTGTATACTACATTTAAATAAAAAAGTGAAGTGATGGAAGACAAATAACAACATTTTATATATTTAATGCAGTATGATTTTTAAAGTTGTATACTTAAATGAAAAATTAATTTATGTAGGTAATAGGTAGAACTTAACTTATTGTTACACATTGAGTTTCTTATAATTAAATCAACAAAATGTAAATGAATAATCAAAATAGTATAAAAGTAAAACAATCTAAAAATAGTAAGTCTAATATATAAAAATAACAATGAAATAATAATAAAATAAATTTTAGATGGCGCGACGTTACCGGTCCCTCCAGAGGCGTTGAATGAGTTCCTGACGTTGAAGCACACCATCCTGAAGCTCCGTGTTTTGTACTGTATGAGGCTGATTAGGTCGGTATGTAAGTGGAGTCTGCATTTGCCTTTCAGATAATTGTTCCTCAGCTGTAAGTTCTTGCACTAACAGTTTGGAACTATTGCAGATGTTATGCAATATTACGCAGGCATTAACAATTGATGCAGCTACAACAGGCTCATAGTGCAATACACGGTGCACCAAAAGACACTGAAATCGTGCTTTTAAGAGTCCAATTGTGCGTTCTATTATATTCCGTGTTCTCACATGAACTTCAGTATAGTGTGCTTCTGGTGTGTCAGGTTCAGCATTGACTACTGGTGTCATCATAGTCTTCCTAAGTGGATAACCAGAATCACCTGAAAATGTAGATAACATTGCAATCACAAACAAACAATACATATTTTAATATTATAAGATTAATAGTTGTCTAGGTAACAACATACCCAGGAGCCAAACAGCTTCATTTCTACTAACTTCTTCTAAGTGAACCTTTAATGGATGGTTATTCCATATGAAAGAGTCATGGGTAGCTCCTCCATAACTAGAGTCCACACTAATTATTTCCCTATGGCAGTTACATATCTGCAATTAAATGATTGATTTATGATTATGTCAATACGCTATAGTAATAATTTACCTACTTTGTATATTTTTTTAATACTTTCAGACATGTGTCCAACAACACTAGAAACTAAGTGTTGTGCTAATAAGCTTTCATATTGAAATATATTTTCTGTAACTACTTATAGATATAAGTTATCTTGTTACCAATTAAATATACTATCCTCAAACATGACTTTGATTACCCAGTGAATTTATAACTGAAATAGTATTATAATACTTGACAATTAGGGACTACGCACACTTATTCAGCTCTATTCAGCTACGCGTACGCATAAGGAAAGCTGAACGGACGCGTGCGCGTCTCCATACAAAATCGTTGTTTTCTATGGGCATAAGCTGAATAGAGCTGAATAAGTGTGCGTAGTCCCTTATACTTCATTCTCAAACCTTCATAGTTGACACTAAGACCTTAATTTAGTAGGTCGTAACTACTATAGGTTGTAGATAAACATAATTGGAAAGTACTTATCACAAAGTAATATTAACACAACAACTACACAGCGTTATCTTGACTAAAGTAGTCGGTACGGGATGGCAACGCAACGCAAGCCTACATCATAGTCATAGGTACGTATATATATGCAGTTATGACGCGTAGGCGCCGCCGCTTGCGCCGTCCCGCACCGCCCACGCGCATTAAGGGCGCTTTTAGTGTCACGCGGATTTGCTCACGCACGCGGGATTGGACCGCATGCGTAAAATTTCACGCTGCGGATCATACGCAGCATGAGTTTCAGTTTTCTACGGGCTGCGTAACGGTATAGACGTGTTCAAAAATGATCAATGTCAGAAGAATATGTGTCGCTTACATACTTTACAAACGACGAAACAAGAAGACAAGAGTACATGTTGATCCCTTTCTTGAAAATAGGCTTCTTGCTGGGGCGTTTGTTACACACTTTGGAAAACTACAAAATAATGAACGTAAATTTAAAAATTACTTTCGAATGTCCATTCGTTCTTTTGATGAACTGTTGTGTAAAATTGAGAATAAGCTACAAAAAAGCAGTTTACGGAAGGATTACAATACAACCGATTGAGAGGCTCGCTATTACATTAAGGTAAGTTTTAAATTTTAAATATTTAATTTCCTGCTATGATTTAGTGGAAAGGGATTTGAACAGGTAGGATAAACGTTTTTTGACTTCAAATTACTGTCATGTGTAAATTTACATGTGCAAAAAAAAGATTTTGTCATGTACTCTGAAATTTCATTGTTCATAATTTCATTCAATTTCATGTTGAAATTTCATAAAATAAGATTATTTCACTCATAAAATGTCGCCATTAAAGTGGAATCATTCCTACCTTTCATCACACGCTACTTATTATAATATAGATAAAAGTTATAGGTTTGCACATGACAGTAATTTAAAGTCAAAAAAAGTCCTTAATTGGTTTGGGATTGGTACGTTCAACCTACATACACAATCCTTTTTTTTATCTGATAAAGTACACATGGCCACAGATCAAGTTACCCAAAACCAGCATAAATGGAACTCGCGCCTTGCGTATTATCATACTTAGGTAACCCGTCGGAGTCCCGCTTATACTGGATTTGAGTAACTTGATCTGTGCCGTGTGTACAACCGCACTCATATGACTAAACAAACAATTAGAGAGAAACTGGAGAAAAAAAGTTAATCGTACTCATTTTAATAAAAAGAGTTTTATTCATAAATTAAAAAATCAAATTTTACATCATTCATTTCTTTGTAAATTTGTATCCTGAGCGTTGACATTACTTTCGCCTGTAGATGATGTTGTTGCTGGGGTATAAATTACGTCATAAGACGTGATATTAAACAGGCCGCTTTCAGTCGAAATAAGAGTTTCATTGTCATTCACTGCAGCAGAACTAATAGCATTGTCGTTAAGACTCGAAGTATCCTGGATTATACTATTGGTTTGGTAATCTTGATTTATCGGTGACAAACTGTCAAGCTCAGTAAAAGCACTAGAACTTGTTGTAGGTATGGGACTGTAGTATGCAGGTTGTGTTTGACTTTCCATTTCCATAACTATATTTAACACTTTTGTTCTGAACATTAGTTTTTGATATCTAGTGAATCTTTTTAATGAAGGCTGCAGAGACTGAAAGAAAGCCAAATCCTCACTTTCTAGCTCCAGTTGATTAGACTTTAAGCATTCTAATAACTGTGCCTCAAATTCAGATGGTGCTTGCTTTTTAGATTTTACTTGTTTTTGTTTTGATGTTGGGTGAGAACTTTCTTGACGTGAAGTATCTGGTTGCGTGGACTCATTACGTGTTTCTAAATTACGTTGTGATGTTAGTTGAGAACTTTCTTGACGTGAAGTACCTGGTTGCGTGGACTCATTAGGTGTTTCTAAATTACTTTGTTCAGACATTTCTTCACAGAGTGACTCTTCTCCAGCAGTTTCCGTTGTACTGTCTAAGAAAGTCAAAATGTCATAGTAAGAATATTTCTTCTTCTTCTTACTCCCAGAGCCGGATGGCTGATTTTTTTCAGATATCCTGTCTTTCTGGTAAGTGTCCCTTGCTGTTCGCCAGCGTTGTTGTATTTTCTTGTCTGAAATGACAAAATATAATAAGTAAGTGGCAAAAGTACACACAGTTTCAGATCAAGTTACCCAAAACCAGTACCAATAAACGGAACTTGCTAGGGCCTCGCCGAGTCGTCTACGATAATAAACAACGCATGAGTCCTGTTTATACTGGTTTTGGGAAGCTTGATCTGTGGCCGTGTGTACAAATCTGATATTAGTTGGAAATTTAACTGCATTCGATTAAAGGCCCTCCTTAATTCACACATGTTGTCAACTTTACACTGTCTCAGGAAGCATTAGATAAATCAAGCAATATATATATACCTATACAGAGTGGAAAAATAAGGCCGCAGTTGAAGGAAAAGTACCCTTAATATTGATGATGGCAAATTTTACTGAATAGAAATAATTCATTTTTTACAAAAATAATTAGAACTTCATTTAAGGATTTTTGGAAAAACACCGGATTGAATCGGGAAATTTGTTTATTTGTTACAGTAAAATTTGCCATCATCAAAATTAAGGTGAAAACTTCCGGAAGTCACTAGCGCTGTAAGTTTTTAATTTGTTTTAACAAAAATTTGCTTTATTTGCATCTGTCAACCTTCATGAAGGAGGACTTCTGGCCGCAGGGTGTCGTGTTTCGGAAGTTCCGAGGGCGGCTGCCCGCTGACACCGTGCACACGTCGGCGACATTACGTGTGAAATAATTAAAATAGTTTTTGTATATAAAATAATATGTATGTTAGTCTGTAAGGTATATATCTATGGGCCTCTGTTTACATTACCATCTTGTAATGTAAATATTGCCTGAAATAAACGATATTTTATTATATTATATTATATATATTTATTAGATTCCTTTCATTTGCCGGAAATTTTACCATAGGGGTTAATTTATACAGAGAAGATTTCTTATAAAATATTTACAGCATAGTTATGTGTCTCAAATCTGCTAAAAGTGGCCACTTTTAGCAGATATGAGATACATAACTATACTTCGAACTTTTCATATGAAATCATAACTGCATAAATACCCCCCTATGATAAAATTTTCGGCAAATCATAGAAATCTAACGTAGCTATAGTACTGTAGTTAAAACGAATTAAAAACTTCTAGCGCTAGCTACTTCCGTGCCCTTTCACCTTAAGGGTATTTATTTTTCTTCTGAAGTAAAATTCGAGCGGTGCATGCTGTCTTATGTCTGATGTCAGCATTATTAATATATTATGTTATCATATTATTAATATATTGTTTTTGTTTTCAGATATTTGGCAACTGGTAATACATTCACTGATCTACACTATTCCTATGTGATTGGAATTGCAACAATTAGCGAAATAGTAAGACAAGTTTGTTACATAATATGGATTGAAATAAAGTCTGAATGTATTCCACAGCTTAATGGGATCAAATGGAAAGAAATCGCAGAGGGATTTCTCACATATACAAATTTTCCTAATTGCTTGGGTGCTATTGATGGAAAACATATAAGAGTGATTCGGCCGCCGCACAGTGGATCACTATATTTTAATTATAAGAAATATTATTCTGTAGTGCTCCTCGCAATGTGTGATGCTGATTATAATTTTACATATATTAATGTCGGTACCAGTGGAAGCAACGCCGATTCAACCATCTTTAGAAGGAGTCAATTGTATACGAAACTGGAAAGTAACACGTTGGGTATCCCTGACCCGCAAGAGTTGCCTATTATTTGCCCCGAAGTAGCTTATCCATCTAGTGTAAGAGCAAAGTTGCCGTTCGTGATAGTGGGAGACGAGGCATTTGGTTTATCATCACATGTGATGCGGCCTTATGCTCGTGATAATTTACCTTACAAAAAGAAAATATTTAATTACCGTCTGTCCAGAGCTAGAAGGTACATAGAATGCACTTTTGGAATTATGTCAAATAAATTTAGAATATTTCACAGATCCATGAATGTCAAGTTAGATCTAGCACAATTAATAGTCAAGACGGCATGTGTACTTCACAATTTCATAAGGAAACGGGATGGCTACAAGGTCAGCCATACATTTGTCACAAATGGTTTTACGGGACCACTACCCAGGCAGCAGACTGAAAGTAGTAATACGTCGGCAAGTAATATCAGAGATATATTTGCAGATTACTTTATCAATGAAGGAAAAGTCTCCTGGCAACACCGATATATAATTAATTAACTAAACTCAAAAGGTTTTAGGTTTTTGATGTTATTTGTGAATTAAATAATTATGCTTATATTAATAAAGTAATGATGCTTGTATAAATAAAATAATGAACCAAACACATACCCGCCTCTTTTCTTTCCTCTTCGCTCAAATTTTCGTAGTTAGGTGCCAATTCCTTCAAAATATCTCTCCATGCAGCCTCCCTCGCGTCCCTGTTTTTGTATAATTCATTGCGTTTATCCCACAAAACGGGCCGCAGATGAACTTCAATGATTACTCGTTCTGTATCGATTTTCATTTCGGTAGTACAATACCCGCTCGACTCTAAAATGGGCACTGAAGTTGTAGGCAGCGCTTACGCATGCGGATACCCCGCACCGGGGTGACGCCCCGCACAGCGCCCCGCGTCCCGCGTGCGTTTATCACGCTTTACAATAGATACCTATATGAAATTGTTCTTTGCGGATGCTACGCATGCGGTCCAATCCCGCGTGCGTGAGCAAATCCGCGTGACACTAAAAGCGCCCTTAAACAATAAAAAATCTCACCAATTGCACATTCAAAGAATGATATTGTTTTCTACAATAATATCTGTCCTCATTCGCCTTTGGACGTACAATTGCAATTTGGGTACAGTCTATGCACCCCAGCACACCTGGCATACCAAACTTTGTGTAAAATCTAAAACCAAACATTCATTATCAGAGATACATTTCATTTTCTTATTATTATAATACAAATAACAAAACTACTTCAACTACTCAACACTATCTAGACCCAAAGTAAGCATTATGTAGCTTGTGGTATGTGTTCCAGAATGTGGATTATAAACATACGTACGTTTTATTTGGAAATATATACATATATACATAAAAACACCTAGATCAGTGCATCAGTCATGTTCATGCACACAAATATTTTCACTGCGCGGGAATCGAACCTGCGACCCCTTGACTTAGCAGTCGATCGTTCTACCGCTACGCTACAGGCGCCATGTATTATTGTGTGAATAGATCTACCAAGCATCTTATAATAATCTATAAAAATAATTATACTAACGCTGTTATATTTTCCCTCCTTTGTCCTAGATCTCTTGGAAATTTTATATATTTCTGTCGAAAATAGGGCAAATTCAATATTTTAGTAATTTGCCTCAAAATGTGTGATACAGTTTCCTGTGCCACTGAATGACCAGCTATATCGCCAATTACTCTCTGGTATGATCCTGTGGCATAGAAGGACAATGCAATCAACACCTGAAACAAGATAACAATCATAATTTATTTACTACTTATGTAGTAAGTAAAGATATGAGCCTGCTGGCTACATATTTAGTGTAGGTACCTATGTAATTTATATGAAATTTACATGTACTTAACCTACATTACGTTATGTATCTAATACATAGTATAAAAAAGAAAATAGGTTCCTAATAATCAAATGGACACATGAGTAAGTACCTAGGTAACATATTGATGATACCTACTTAGTTAATAGAACACAATATGGCAATCATTACAAAATGAGATTAAAAATTCGTTTACATTCTATAAGTAGGTACTACATGAAGTAAATTGAAACGTACCTTTCTTTCGGCTGGTAAGTCTTGTGCTCTCATTGGGTGTGTTAGAAAGCGCTTCACTTCCTCACACAATGTTAAGGCCAATTCCTTTGAAAGCCGATACCTTCTTACAAACAATGAATCGTCAGCATCAAAAGGATTGTATTGGTCTCTTAACATTTGTCTTTGGATTCGGGAAGTATTTGGATTAGGCTCATGTTCATGGTCTTCAAGAAATAAATAAACTTCGTCATCATCACACATTTAAAACATAAGAGCTTAACGTTAGAAAACAATAATTTAAACACAATTATTAGGTAATTTAAGAATAGTTTATTTAAGGTAGGTATATCAAATTACTCACTCACCTTTCTGTTTTTTACCAAAATATTAAAAGTTCGTAGAGGTTAGGTAGGTACACACTGGTGTCTGTCTGTTACACTTCCTATCTTTTACACAACCACGAATTGACTAATGTTGACTAAACCATTTCTTGTTTGTCCCGAACTCTTAAATACTCAAGTAGTCGTAAGATAAGACGAAAATAAAAACATGCGAAAGCACTTAACAGTCATCTCACACTCTACAATTTTAAGTTGCTTCTTAGGCCAATTAATTAAATAAATTGATTGTATTTCTTCATAAGAGTATAACATTGTTTAATTGTAAAGTTTCTATTTAATAAATAAGTTAATTAAGTGATTTAATATATTACGCTGTTGATAAAAAGTTCTTTCGAAGTAGCTTTTTTATTTGACAACTCAACCGGTCAATCATTGGTTCATCTGCCCTGCTAAATTGTCATTTTACCACCTCATACTACGCTTAGAGCAGGTCTAATAACTTGTCAGCGGTCACGTGGCCTCTGACCTGTTTCGTTGACATAGTGGAGTTGGCTCGCCTGTTATGAAAGATCATACTACGAAATTACATGGCAGGTCATTTACAGGCCTGCTATAAGAGCTCATACTAGGCCCCCTGTAGACTTTCCTGTGCTGAAGGCGTGTTGATTCCGATGTAGTGGTTTGCTTCGCAAGTGGGTGTCCCTTATGTGTCTATCACACATCCCCTCCAGCGTTTTCTGCATGAAGGATGTCAGACTGATGGGTCTGTACGCTTTTGGGTCAGTGTAGTCCGATCTCCCCGGTTTCGGCAGGAAAATCACTTTTACCTCTCTCCATTGTTTGGGCATGTATCTATGTGCTATACATGCGGTGAATATCTCTGTTAATTGGGAGTTTATTAGCTTCCCTCCCCATTGTAGTAGTTCAGGGAATATTACATCTAGGCCAGCTAGCTGCTTTATAGGGTAAAAAGCTGGCTATGGCCCATCTAGTCTTATCGTTTGATATGATTTTGTGGGCTGTGTTCCAGTCTTGTTCTGTTGTGTCTTCTCCTGTGTTGTCTTCCCAGGCAGTGTCATCCGTCAGGGTGCACTCTGGAAAGTGTGCCTCCAGTAGGGCTTCACAGGTTTCTTTATCTGTGTTGGTATAGGTGTTGTCACTCCTCTTCAGTGATCCTATTGTTCTAGTCACGCTGTTCGGGATAATTTTCCGCACTCTGTTAGCTGAGCTACAGGTTTCTATGTTTGAGCAGAATCTTTGCCAGAACTCGCTCTTTCGGAATTTTATTCGTTTTTTGTATACTTTCTGGGCTTGCTTGTATTCCTCCCAGTCTAGTTCGCATCTAGTATTCATGGCCCTATTGAAGAGTTTCCTCATCCTATGTTTGAGCCTGTCTAGTTCCGGACCCCACCAGGACCCTTTGCGGTCACGATTCGGGTGGGGCGTGATAAGCTCACATGCCTTCTCGTAACTTATAATTATGCTTTTTGTTAGTAGGTCCACATTTTCGTCACTGTTTGCCCTGTGTCTATGCATATCTTTAATAGTTGCGTTGGACAAAAGCACCCCCAGCTCGGTCGTATATTTGTCTATGTTAGTTTTCCTTGGGTTTCTATACGGAATTATTTGTTTCACAGTTGCTGTTATATTGTAGCATATTCGCCTATGATCAGCGAAGGAAGGTTCGTCGGAGACACGCCAGTCGGTGATCGTCTCCAAAGCCCCCGTCGTTGCTATGGTTATGTCTACTATGGTTTGGTAACGTGAGGTCACAAAGGTTGGTTTCGTTCCCCTGTTTAGAATATTTAGGTTTGTGGTAAAAAGGTATGATACAAGTTCCTCACCTCTTTTGTTGCTTGTTTCGCTACCCCACAGGGGGTGGTGCGCGTTGGCATCTGCTAACACGATGAGTTCTAAGCCAGCTGTCTCGCAGTATTGTATCAGGTCGGCCAGCTCTTTCGGAGGGATAGATTCCTTGTCCGGGAAGTACGCCGAAGCTAGTACTGTGGTTGTGCTCGTCTCAGAGTTCCTGATGTTTTGTGGATCCAGTCTTATAGCTGTCAAGTCTCTTGTGCTAAACTGATCGAGTAAGGTGGCATTTAAATTACACGGTATGTAAATACATGTACGAGGGTTACGGACGGTGTTATGAGTGGCAAAGAAGTGTAGAAATTGTCAAAAGTAGACAATGTGATTCATTCCTCTTGGAATGGCTCGAGATAGTTTTATGACGACATTACCAACGGTTCCTGCATCTGTTTCATTTTCTAACATGGGCTTATTGTCCTTTCCTGAGTATAATATAAATTTATAGGCATATCCCATCAATGATCAAAGCATGAACAGTTTGAATCCCCACTTATGTGGTTTCAAAGGTTACGGTAGTAGATCCACGCTGGTTTCAGCATGAATGGGCCGGATCGTCCGGGGAAGTACTACCCTCTCATAGAAGATCGACTTAAGAGTAGTAGTATCCGTACTACTGCGTTTCGTTCGGTGAGTGAGAGTGCCGGAGGCCCAATTTCCCCCCTTTCCTCTTTCCTCACCTCCCTCATTCCCTTCCCCTAACCCCATTCCCAGCCGCCATAGTGGAGGCCACCATACCAGCAGTTTAAGACGATAGCTTTTGGTATGGTGGCCACCACTTCTGGATTCCACTGACTGCTTACCATCAGGCGGGGTGGAGTCACTTTGGTAGGCTAATATATATAAAAAAAAAAAAATATTGTTTCATAAAATGACGTATTTTTGTAGCGCACATTTGCTCATCGATGGATAGGCGTTGATCCAACGGTACGCTAGAAAATTTTTCGTTCAGATGATCTATAACTGGACGCAACTTGTGAAGTTTATCGTGATTGGGATCGTTTATAGGTTTGTGCATATCGTTGTTATTAAAATGAATGATGCGCTTACATATTGCTCTTACGCACCTTTTTTGGGACTTAAATACTCGCTCTCTCTCCACACAACCACCCCAAAACATTATTCCATATCTTAATATCGAGCCTACATAGCCGTGATATGCTGTCAGTACTGCGCTCTGGTTTAATTTTTTTGTAAGCATAGACAGTGCATATGACTGACTGTTCAATTTTGAACAGAGTTGTTCAACATGTACTTTCCAATTAAGTGCATCGTCTATATTTAGTCCTAAGAATTTTGTCGTTTCAACATTGTGTATTGTTTCACCTTTGTATTGTATGTCAGTAAATGTAAGTAGGGGATTTCTATTCTTGAATGTCATTATATGTGTCTTACTTAAATTAATTTTTAAATTATTTAATGTCAACCAATTTATTACATCATCTAAAGTCTTCTTTATGTCAAATAGTAAAGATGATTGGTCCTTTCCTGTAAATACAATAGTACTATCGTCAGCGAATAAAATGGTTGGGTGTTTTGTTATTTTTGGGAGTTCATTAATATATATATTAAATAGTAATGGACCAAGTACACTTCCTTGCGGAATACCTAGGTTAACATTTCTATATTCCGATTGAAAGTGTGTTTCCTGTTTTGTTTTAGGACATAGACGTGTTATTTGCGTACATTGTTGTCTACTAGAAAGATATGACGAGATTAGGCTCAAAACATTTCCTCTCACTCCATATGCATTCAGCTTCATTATTAGTGTCTTATGATCCACGCAATCAAAAGCTTTAGACAGGTCCATGTAAAGTGCACAGACGGGCAATTTTTTATCAACACTATCTACAACTAATTTTAGAAAAGAGTAAATAGCCATATTAATATTCCTGTGCTTTCTGAAACCAGCCTGTTCTTCTGCGTATAGCTTATGTTTTTCAAAAAAACTATTAACTCTGTCATGTATGACTTTTTCAAAGATTTTTGAAATTGTAGGAATCAAAGCAATAGGTCGATAACAATTCATGCTGCATGGGTCCCCTTTCTTAAATATGGGCTTAATTGGTTACAACGTAATTATAGCTGTTTCTATGTCGGTAAACTGTCTTACCTTTCTTATCGCAAAGGCTGCGGAACTGAGTTTACCAGCAAGACACGATATTTGGGTACCCCATTGAAGCTTGTTATCTAAAGTTAAACCCAAAAAAACTGTAGACTCAACAAAGCTTAGTTTCATTATTTAAACTTATATTTAAATGAAAAAAAGTTAAACTACATGTTGAGGTTTATCTGCTCTTATTACACGCATGCTACTTTTCTTGACATGAATTACTCAGTACACTTGCCTAGATACAATTCTTGCTCTTTACATTTATCCCAAAGCATTCTTAAAGAAACTCTGCGTATACAGTATAAATCAAATTATGAAAAATATAATACAAGGAAAAATAATAGGGGTACTGCTGACTATAAAACTATTCGACCTATCTGTGCAGAGAAATCCACTCAGACTGAGATTTGAAGTAATAGTAGTAGCGATAATATTGCCTTAAGTTCGAGCTGCTTCAATAAATCCAATGCCTTTTTTCGTACATAAAGAAATAAATATTCTTTATCAAAACATTAATGGACTTAACAAGAAATCAGATTTATTATCTGTCTCTCTAAAACTGCTAAAGAAAGACAGAAAGACTGTAGATATTTTATGCATAACGGAACACAATATGATTGTGTCCGACACTAATTTTGTTGATATACCAAATTTTTCTCTTGGATCGTGTTTTTCTCGTAATAACCGTCGGGGTGGAGCATGTATTTTTATTTGTAATTTTGTATTACTATAAATAGCAACACCTGTAGAAGACTTTGTGTGTTGGAAATAGCAAGATAGTAATAAAGTTATGTGTGGTTGGTAACTTAAATAAACTACGTATTGATTTAAAAATTCTTAATTCTAACTAAGGGTCGTGGTCGTGCACGTGGGCGTACATTTCTGGTCCTATTTCCTGAAAACAAGTTGTAAAATGCTTAAAATACATTACCCTTGCTAAATTAAAAAAATATAGGTACCTATTTATTTAGGTAAGGCAAAAGATTACCTGCTTGTTGTGGCGCTGTGTTGTTATTGGGAGGGGTTGGTACACTGTCTGTGTCTATTGTACTGGACTCGAGGCCAGGCCAATCATGCACTTGGATGCTTGTTCCAGGTAGGGGCTCTGGCAGCATATCCTGAACTCTGGTACTATGCCCCGATAGTACTTTAACATTCGACAGGTCGCTGTTAATATGAAAAAAATGGTATCATTAGGTAGGTACATTGTAGATAATGGATTATGTAATTAGATGTACCTACGTTACATACCACTTCAGGGGATGGGAGCGTGAAGCTACGTATGTACGTACCTGTTTGTAATGCGTGTTACTTACAAAGTAGGAGAATCTTGAGAAATTCCTATACCTTGGGGCAGGGGGTTGATCTCCTCATAGTGCACCTGAGCAATTTCAAAATAAAGTGTACCCTACTTTAAAATGCTGTTGTATTTTTTGTGTTATTTTTTTTTACAAATTTAACCTTAAGATAATAGGAAATATAGTTATAACGGGTGGCGCAAAAGTAAAGACCCTATTTGGTTCAGCTATAACATTTTTTCTAAATTAGAAAACTAGATTTAGATTTTTTTAAATGTATATTTGTGCCATTAAATTTCGTACCATTAGGATTTAAAGATGATGTCTTTTAAATGGTGACCTCCAGAGTTGATACACATTTGAGCCCTATTTATGACATTTTGCATAACTTGCCGTAACACTTCCTGCGATATGTTCGTTATTTCTTGACGAATGTTTTCTTTTAGAGCTGCGAGAGTCTGTGGCTTGTTCACATACACCCGAGATTTCAAAAAACCCCAAAGAAAGAAGTCTGGACTGGTCAGATCGGGTGATCTTGCAGGCCAAGGCAAATCGCCAAAACGAGAGATAACTCGGCCTGGAAAAGCGTCCCTCACTAAGTCCATAGTGTCGCGCGCTGTGTGTGCCGTAGCGCCGTCTTGTTGAAACCAGATGTGCTCCAGCCCCAATTCGTCCAAACTGGGTATCAAAAACTCACGTAACATGGTTCTGTAGCGTTCTCCAGTGACAGTAATCGCATTGCCTCCAGCGTCTTCTAAAAAATAGGGTCCGATCACTCTGTCAACACAGATGCCACACCATACAGTAACTTTTAGTGGGTGTAGAGGTGTTTCTTGAATAATGCGCGGATTATCAGTGCCCCAGAACCGAGTATTCTGCTTATTGACATGCCCTGAGAGATGGAAATGCGCTTCGTCACTCATAACCAATTTTGAAGGAAAATCATCCTCTTCAAGGTTGAGGTTTATGACGCGCTGGCAGTAATCTAGACGAGCTCGGTGGTCAGCAGGCAGCAGCTGATGAGTCATTTGAGTTTTATACGGGAACATCTTTAAGTCTTTCACCAAAATACGCTGCAGGGTCCGTCTGGAAATGCCCAATTGCGTGGCACGTCGCCTCGTTGATGTTTCTGGACTCTCTTCCACATCTTCGCGCACAGCATCGATATTTTCAGCTGAACGGCCTGTTCTTGGTCTCCCAGACTTAGGTCTATCCAATGTTGAGCCAGTTGCTTCAAGGCGTGTGGCAAAGCGTCGAATTGTGCGACCAATCGGTGCCGGACGGTGGGGAAATCGTCGACGAAATTCACGTTGTGTTCTTATCACTGATGAATTATTCCGTAAGAACATTGACACAATTATTCCACGTTCTTGGGGAGTAAAACGGTCCATGTTTATTTTCAGTGTATTTTACATTTGTTCTCTACACAATTTTCAACAACAGAATGACAGAAAATGTCATATATAAAAAAAAAAAGTATTTTCTTTAGTGCCAGTACTTTTGCGCCACCCAGTATATAGAGAAAACTAAAAAGGAACGCGAAATTTGCGGTACTTTTGCGATAATATAGAAACGAAACTGACTTTATGGCAAAACTGGTTCCGTTGTGTGACTAAATTTAAAAGCAAAATAAAAGAAAATTTATTTCCATTAACAATACATATGATTTATTGGTTAATCAAATAAAATAGCTTTAGATTCAAGTATTAACACAAAAATATCGTTTTTTGTTCGGTTATGTGACTGTTGTTACTTTTAACTATGATATTTTTTTACTTTACTTTAAAATAATAATATTTAATTTAATATGTGTAGCTTTTTCGAAAAGTAATTACATTTCCGTAATCATATTTGCGGGCGCACATATTTAAAAGGTTAAAATCATCTAATTGTATATAATTTAACTTCATCAATTTGAAGGGACAGTGACAAAATGGAAGTCTCAGAATTAACAAGGCAGCATTCACATGGTTTAAAGATTGCCTAAATATCAAATACAAACAATATTTTTTAAGTAAGTAAAGATAATTCGATCACTGAATTGAGGTACTTATATTAAATATTCAGTAAAAAGAAAATAATTACTAAATTAATCTAAACAAGTAGTTAGTAGTTAGGTAAAGAAGAATAGTACTAATAAGAAATAAAACAATAATATTAAATATTCTATTCTTATTTTAATTAGTCTTATTAATACTTGGCATTAAATTAATTATTAAATACTCCTTTAGGCTATAATCACATAATTTGAGATCACAAAGCAAAATATAAATTGAGAGTGCCTAGCGCCTCTAAAACTCTGCTAAACAAAACTATTTTACTAGCTAGTCAAACAAATCAAAATTAAAAATTAGAAAACAAAACAATAATATTCCTTCATAAATAATCAGAAACTAATTATAAAACCTTACAAAATTAATGGCTTAATCAGTCTCACTGTTTTTCATATTGCTTTATATAAATGGCACCTTTTTACAATCATCGAATTTTAGGAATAGGTATATTTAAGTACCTAACCTACATAAACGTCATTTTTTTATTTTTTACCAAAGTACAATGATTTACTTTGGTAAAAACAAAAAATAAATTAAGCATTACACAGTTATTAATTTGTTCTTAATATGAAGATAGGATACACTCGTCAGTCGGGAAATGATCATAAACGGAGTAATGACAATAAAAACACCAAAAATATGAACTTAGTAATAAATTGTGTAAATCTGCCCGAGTCATAATCAGAGAAAAGTGTCCAATCCTAGATCGACTGTTTACGTCTTGACCACATCCATAGCAATATTCATTGATAATAAAATGTGTCTCAGTCCAAGGCCATTTTAAGTCATAAATATAGAACTCCATAAAATCATCGAAATTAACACCTTATCAATATCTGCGTAAATTATCATGTCGTTAATTATCATCATAATCAAAGTCTGAACCTGTAAAAAAAAATATCAGCGTTAATATAAGTACAAAAAAATAACATAAAAATAATTACGTTTTAATAGTGGTACACTACTACCTCCTTCCAAGCATATGTCACAAAGATAATCCCATTCAGTGGGACCGCCCGTGCATT
This sequence comes from Parascotia fuliginaria, assembly GCA_963082885.1. Taxonomy (NCBI): domain Eukaryota; kingdom Metazoa; phylum Arthropoda; class Insecta; order Lepidoptera; family Erebidae; genus Parascotia; species Parascotia fuliginaria. Next base: position 12,204,919 of record OY720192.1, read on the forward strand.
CTTCACAGTAAAGTTTTTTACATGACATGCATTTTGCTTTCCGACCTACAATCGACACTTTACATTTATGGCATATATTGCAACTCGACCACTTTTTTGTAATTTTATTTTCTTTTCCAGATTTTTGTATGGCTGTGCTCTTGGGTTCCGGTGTAATAATAATTGGCATGACATTTATATCCATAAGGTCTACAGGTCCTTCTGAACTGTTCACATCAAGATTTTTTAACAATTCCAAATCTGAATTTTCAAATATCCCTAATTCTGCTAATTCTGGCAAAGCAGCGTCCAGCGAGTCGTCTTGTAATAAATCTCTGGTTCCTGCATGTTTAATTTGATTATTGACAGTGTTCAATAGAATGTCAACTAGCACTTGGTGTTCGGGTTGTATTGGTCCAGCTGAATTTGCTGAAGATTGCACTCTCTGGATTTTGTTAGTTAAAGAGACTAGTGAATGGATTTGGGGCTGAAAGCAATTGCAGTGTCCTTGAAGAGGTCCGCAAAAACAGCTAACATCTCTGAATTTAATAATATGTTCATCTTGGGTCATAACTTGATGAACCTGCAAGGTTCCTTTTAATAGTTGTACATTTTTAGGCAAAATATGAGTAATGTCAGTTATGGCACTGTCTGGGACTAGAAAAACTTTTGTGACCTTGAGGCATTGTTTCAAAACATCATAGGCATCCTTGGCATTAGCTACGTCAACTCCTTGGCAAACCTTTCTGTTCAAAGCGCGCTTTACACTACCCCCAATTCCGTCAGCTACACTTTTTCCGTGTCCTGACTCAAAAAAGGACCATGTAGCAAATCTGAGTTGCAGTTCTTTTGCAAAGTGGGTCAATAAAAAAAGTTATTTTTTTGTCTGTATTGGGAAGATGGCCCATCAGTAAAAAAATGTATGACATCAACATTCGGAGTTACTTCTTTGATTAATTGAATAATTGGATTCAAATGAGCTCATATAAATCAAAAATACAACATAAACGAAACCAAAAAGTCATTAAAAATCAAAAATACAACATAAACGAAACCAAAAAGTCATTATAAATCAAAATGACAACAAACGAAACCTATCAAAATATAAATAATAATATACATAATTAATATCAATAATACGTCGTGCCTACACGTTATTTCTAAAAAACACATGAAGTCTTGATCTCTCAAATTAAAAAAAAAGAATATATACTTTACATTAGGTAAAAGTATTACTAACCAAAAAGCGTTCAATCAACAGTTTTCTCATTTAAGAAAAAAACAATTATTCAATATCTTTAAATTCCAAATCGTTAAAACTAATTAATCCGCGCCTAGAAACTTTTGGAGTATTTAATGCACGTTTAACAGCAATATCTGGCACAATTGGTTTTGCAAAATTAAGAAGGTTTTCTAAAACTGATTCTTTTCTAAGAAAATATACTTTATAATTGCTTTCTTCGTCATTTATCTTATAAATAAATAATAATAACCTACAAAATGACGCATTCTCTTACCACTCTTAAATTGAACTACTACATATTTACCGAATAATTTGCTTTAATTGCAGTACCAATGGTACAAGTATTCCTAGTTTATATTTCAGTCTCTTCATTTTCTTTTAAATATTCTAGGATAGGATCTCCAGAAGTCCCTGGTTGTTCTTGTGTAGGATCATCATATTTTACTCTCTTAATTGAGTTTTTTGCACAATTTTTTGGACGTTCCGTTGAGCACTACTTTTCATTACAGATTTTTCTTTATTCAGTCTTTTTTCTTCTCGTTCCTTTTTTTTATTCGCTAATTCTTCCTGCTTTATTTTTTTTTTCATCGTCCTGTTTTTGTAAATATTCTTTATATTTAAGCCCTGTCAATCCATAGGGTGCCGTCATTTTTTTCTTAATTTTACATTTTCTTTGTGGTAAGTCGGGGATTTATAAAAATATATTTGGTGGTTGAGGATTTGGATCATTAGACGAATCGGTACTATCAAAGGGATCATAGGAATTATTTCAGTGTGATTAATAACTGTGGACTTAAGGGAATCTTCAATAGTATTATTACTGCAACTGGGAACGGCTGCTATTGGAGATAATGTATGACGAGGAGAAGAACAGCTATTAAGAAAGTCAATGATGGAGTTATTTTCTATTATTTCTTCTGTAGTATTATACCATGGCAAAGGAATTATATCAGGTATATTTTCATTCTCGACTATAAAATCTATGACATCTTCAGTTGTATTAAAAGGTAGGATAGTAGGTAAAACACTGCTGTCTCCAAGTAAGATGGAGCTATTCAGCGGCAGTATATTTTCCGAATCAATTACAATTGAACTAGCAGTTGTATGCATTTCTTCATTTCCAATTACAATCTCGACGATTTCAGGCATACTATGATCCACTTCCAGTGCCTGGCTTGATTCGAGTATGGTATCGTTTTCATTTAATATACTCATAGATACTATAGATGATGTCGACAAATCTAGAGGAGCATTCGAGGTATTCGGGGTAATCGTGTCATTTTGTTTTTTATCCCCCAGTTGATCTCTACATTTCTTCCACAATGTAAAATATGGATGGGGATAAGAACTGTTTACATTGTAAGACGTTATAAATTCATTTCTAATTAATTGGCCAATTTCACATTCTATAATCTTAATTGTACTTCGTAGATCTTTGTTGTGGTCTTGAAAACTAGAGGTTGAGTCGTACGATTGGGATTCTCTCGTAATTTCTTGTCTTCTGTTATTTATGCATCGTGAGTAGTCAACTGCATTTGGAGACATCGGATATAAGCCACAAGCTCTAAACGAATTTATTATAGTAGTTGGCTTTAAACTTTTATCGTAAGCCGTTTTAAACAACGCAGCAAAGTTTTGTTTTGTTATAGGTACAGTTGAGACTTGTCTATACTTTCTCACTACCACTTTCTAACTTTTTTTGAGCGGTCCAAATATTCCTACATCAAAAGGCTGTAAGATATGGGTAGAGTTGGGATACAAACAAAATATCATGATCCCCTTTTCACGACAGAAATCAAACATATCACGATTTATGTGGGATTTGTGACTATCAAGAAACGACAACACAGGCAACTTGATATCATTTATCACCAACTATTCATAAAATAACTTAATGTAGGTAAAAAAACTGCTGACACCGTCCATTCGCTATCAGAACGGCCAATATACCAAGTATCTGGGAAGTTTTGAATCACTGCTGGTGGCATTCGTTTATATGGATATAAAACAAACGGTGGAACATCATTTCCATCAGCAGAGAATGATCAGACTGGTCTGTGCCTGACCATTGTAAGGATGGATTTTGTGTGCAGTGACAGCGACTACCTACGGCTAACTTGGGTTTCATCTACCAATAGCATCGCAGTAAAACGTTTGACTGGCCTGTTGGTCTAGTGGTTAGTGACCCTGACTGCTAAGCCGGAGGTCGTGGGTTCGATTCCCACCCAGGACAAACCTTTGTGTGATGAGCATGATTGTTTGTTCTGTGTCTGGGTGTAATTTATCTATAATATGTATGTATTTACAAAAAAAAAAATGTATATAAGTAGTATATTTGTTTAGTACCCATAACACAAGCAAATATAATTGCTTAATTTGGGGCTAGATGGCGCTTTGTGAATGTGGTAGATTATTATTATTATTATTATTATTATTATTATTATTATTATTATTATTATTAAAACGGAAAAAGAAAACAGCTGTTACACAACGTATTGTATATACGTTCATTGTCTATCACTGTCTTACTTGGGTTTCATCTACCAATAGCATCGCAATAAAACGGAAAAGTTATAGCGGCTACCTGCGACTAGTTTGGTATTGTCTACCAATAGCATCGCAGTAAAACGGAAAAAGAAAACAGCTGTTACATAACGTGTTGTATATACGTTCATTGTCTATCACTGTCTTAATCACGTATTAATAAAATACACTTATCGTCATTTATAATTAGCTTTGAGACTTGCTGTGTTGAAAAATAGCGTTTGTTTTTTCTCAAGTTGCTGTATTCATAATAATATATTAGTTCTAAATGGATCCATCTATGTATAATTAGTATATAATTACATAAAAAAGTACTTATTTATGTATTACACCAGTTTCTAGTAATCATACATAATACAAGCTTCGGCTTAGTTTGGGACTAGATAGCGCTGCTATAAATTATGAAATATATTATAGTTACACGATTTCCCTTAAAAATCTACTTTACGTTGTATGCCTCAGATCAATTTTGTATTAGTCTAAAATGAGTAGGTTTACGGTATATTTCTATTTTGACCTATCAACAACACTGAAGTAACCGTAAAACAGGCAACTAAATATAATTATTACATTACATATATTAAATAAGATCTAATCTATCTTTTCCTCTAAAGGTGTCTACACACCAAAGCCGCCGGCTCGGCGGCACTAACCCGCCGGGTTCGTGCCGCCGGGCCGGCGGCTTTGGTGTGTAGACACCTTTAGGTCTGAATATGTCTGTGTATTTTGGCGCCTTTGCTGGCGGCCCCACACAGCTGAAACCGAGTGAGTTAACTTATATTTAAATTGTTACATAGACACAACTTCCCCTTTTCAGATGTTAGCTTAAAAATTCCACCTCAGAAACTAATGGATTAAATATCTCATTGGAGCAGAAGGTTTAAGTGGTGAAACTTGGGAAAGGTCAATGTCCAGCAGTGGACGTTCTTTGGGGATATTTTAAGGAGGTCCAGAAAAAACAACCGATAATAATTAAGTGCTACCTATTTATTATTTTGTTTTTAAATTCTAAATTATAAATCAAAAACTAAATTAATAAAGAACTAAAATAATCAACTATTGAGTTATATAAAATCAAAATCTTGCTGTTAAATATCTTACAATATACAACTTTTATTTAATTTTTTATTTATTTTAAACAAACTGTCTTAAACTAATATAAAAATACTATAATAGTATACTATTAGACCAAAACAGTTTCATAACAAATAAAGTAATATATATTATATAATTTTGAAGTTAATAAAAAAAAACTTAACCAAACTTACAATAAAATTATAGTGCTATTAGTATTTACATTACTAGTATTTTTTTAAATTTACCTGACTAATTAGTTACCAACCATAGATTAAAATTATAAGGCGCTATCCCAGCTATAGCCCTAATAAATATAATTTTATTCTTACTGCCAATTCTATTAAAAAAAAATATTATTATTTACAGAATGGAACCAGCTGCCCAGGACCGCCCGGCAGTGGCGAGGACGCCCATTCTCCAACGCCCGCGGTCGTCGCAACCGGTACTGATACCGGGGAGGCGCCGGGAGCGCTGGGAGCTCTAAGGCGCGGGTTCGAGTAATGTTTTGTTTGCCTTTCTCTCTATTCGTCGACCGTAAAAACAGGAAACTAAATAACAATTAGATAAATATTACATTGGCACATGATAAAGCTTTACACACTTTTGCTTTTACACAATGTCTTACATCATTTGAGAGATACCGCAACGGGTACTACACGTTAAAACACAACATCTGGCATATTTAAACAATGATGTGTTATAACTTTATGAGGGCCATTTCTTTAATGTTCTTTGTTTTACTTACAGTAGAGAGAAGGGCAAACAAAAAAATTACGGGCAAACAAAACATTAAGGGCATTAATTGTATCAGATGCAGTTTAAACATTGTTATTCTTAAACGTGAAATAATTAAGGGATTCGAACCCAGGCCTCAAGGCCACTTTGATATTCAATAATAACCAGGTTTAAATGTATTTTAAAAGAGCTTGTAAAAGGGTGATAATAATTACATCAAAATTAACTTACCTTAAAGATTCACAAAATCACAAATCCAGCACTCATCTGGAGGATAGTGGTCGTATAAACACCGACCACACTCGCACCAAAATGATGAATTTTTTAAGAGTTGCGACACATTTGCCGCAACTCTACAGTCTACTATTAGATGCATTTGCTCAGAGTCGGGGGCAACATGCCCACAATCACAACCAGAAGTGTCTTTTACAAAATGCGTAGGGCTATCCCACGGCCACAGTGCCTCCCCCACAGCTACTAAAATGTAGTCTTCTTTATATAGAAACTTATCGACATCTATTATAACTACCATGTTTACAAACTTTCTTATTCCGCGACGGACAGAAAAGAACTGATGATAAAGTTCCGAAAAAGTTAAAACTCTTTTAACTTAAAGTATTCGAATTCATAAACCATGTCACTAAAATTACCTACTTGAAAAGAAATAACTCAGTTTTATCTGATTAACAACTCGAAAAACTTAATATTTTTTAACACCTACTTACTACAAAATATAAATTCTAAGTTGTTGAAATGATTTGATTTACTGCAATACAATAGCAAAACCACTTGCTTTTTTTTTGATCTCGCAGTGCGTGGGAATAAACTTATAAGATAAAACTACAAAAAGTTAAATTAATGATATATTTTATTCGTCACTTCAATTAATAAATATTTATTATGATCTATTTACAATCTGAAAGAAAACAATTTTTACGTTAAATCAACACCTGGCAGCCTTAATACTAAACAGTAGTACTTACCTAATTTAAAATAAGACTATAATTGTCAACATCCTTTAAGAATCGGTAATTGTCAATATATAATTATTAAAGCCTAAAAGTATCTATATTTAAACAAATTACTAAAATCAACAATAATTATTATCTAATATTTATATCGATGTCAAGTCTATTTCACATAGACTTTACCAAGATCTCGCACAAATTAGAGTCCCTTAGCCCACAAAAAGTTAATTGAATCCTAATAAAATTCGAAGTAATCATTTAAAAAAATTAAATACCTATCTATTATAAACTATTTACAATGTAAAAGAAAATAAACAATTTGAGATGAACCAAAGAATAAAAAAACAAGGCGTTTTTACGTTAAATCAACATCTGGCAGTCTTAATACTAAACACTAGTAATTCAAACTAATATTACATAAATGTCAATTTCCTTTAACAATCGTAACCGTAAATATATAACTAACAAAGCCTAAAAGTATCTACTTAAACACATTATATTATATTACACATTAACAATATTAATATTTAATTAGTGCTCCGCCTGCATCTATAACGGCATCAAGTCTACTTCGCATAGATTTTACTAAGACCTCGCACAGATTAGAGCCCCTGAGCGACTCCCAAACCTCATCAACATGCGTCACAAGAGCTAATTTTGTTCTTTCAGCCCTTGTGTCCCATCTCTGGACCATAATCGCCCATAAATTTTCAATGGGATTAAGGTCCGGAGATCGGGATGGCCATGGAACCGAGCGCAAATTAGGTTGCTGCCGGATCCAATTGTCAACTAAGCGACAGCGGTGTATCGGACAATTGTCGTGAACAAAAACTATTTCTTGCAAACATTCCTCCGGATACACCAATCTCACTGTCGGCACCATTACATCCCTCAGCAAGTCTAAATAATTAACACCGGTCGACCTTTCAGGGATATACACTAACTCCCCTGGTCCGGCAGCGCTCATCCAGGCCTACATGTTGACTACCACTCTGCCAGATTCACTATTCGGTATCACATTTCTGGGCTCGTATCGTGTATTATTTACACGCCATAAGTGCCGACAACCTACTTGACTAGACTTAAAATTTTTTCGTCGGAAAAAATGGCGTGTGAAAAATCTAAATCTCGATAATCACTAGCGAACTGTACTCTACATTACATATATTAAATAAGATCTAATCTATCTTTTCCTCTAAATACATATTCAGACCTAAAGGTGTCTGTGTATTTTGGCGCCTTTGCTGGCGGCCCCACACAGCTGAAACCGAGTGAGTTAACTTATATTTAAATTGTTACATAGACACAACTTCCCCTTTTCAGATGTTAGCTTAAGAATCCCACCTCAGAAACTAATGGATTAAATATCTCATTGGAGCAGAAGGTTTAAGTGGTGAAACTTGGGAAAGGTCAATGTCCAGCAGTGGACGTTCTTTGGGGATTTTTTAAGGATGTCCAGAAAAAACAACCGATAATAGCAACGTTTTACCTGAAAATAAAACGTTTATTAAACATACTTACCTTCTTCCAAACCTAATTAAAACATGAGAGTAGCTAACCTGATTTCCGGTCGGATTCGTGCCTTTTGTCTCCTTTTTACCTGTATACCCGTCTCTTTCTAACATGTCACGTTACGTCACGTCCTCTTTCTTATGGTAGGACTTGCTATATAAAGCATGGCCCGCTGTGTTCTGATCATTGGCTCGAATGTTTTGTGTCACCAGGCAGAGTTTAGAAATATTAGGTTTGGAAGAAGGTAAGTATGTTTAATAAACGTTTTATTTTCAGGTAAAACGTTGCTATTAAACCAACTGTACCGTTCTTCCAAACCTAATTAAAACATGAGATTTGTTTGTTATCGCCTGGTGAAAGAGGACGTCAATGTGATCACATATGTTTAATGATGTTGAGAAAGGGTAACATATGTCTTAGTAAGTATAAATCATAATGTGTTTTATTTGTGCTAATTGGATTTACGAATAATGAAACGTGAGCAAGAACATTCAGGTGTACATAATGTAAATTATGTGAGAAGAGATGCAATATTGACAATGTTATTGACAGTAGAATCAATCAGAATTTATACACTCCACCATTTAATTTTGCCATTTACAGGCAGGTATTCAAAACGTTACACCTGTTCCATCTAGTCATAGACATGAGAAGATAATTCATGTGACCGAATGGCAAAACGGGATTGACTCAGATCGAAATAATTGCAGTTTTTGTGTCATAGCAGTACTGTTAAAACCGGATGCTTCTATTTCGCTTTAGACCTTAGTTCTAAACGGTGGGTCGATCCTGTTTTACTTTCAATCCGTTTTAGTACCATATTAAGAGTTTTTGAAAATTTATTGAACGTAACACAATACTGCTGGTAAGTGCGGTATCCCATTCAGCGAAGATAGTGGCAAATAGGAGTACTTAGTTCCTAGTTGTTGGTTGGCTTCAGACTTCTGAAGGCTTGACCACGGGTAGGTATGGCTCACAGAACCAACTATACAATTGGATGATAGCTCAGTTTATACCATATGTTTGGGTTAGAGATAGAAAACCAAAGCAACGGTAACTGGAATTTTATTTAGACATAGTTTTTCTTTGTACCCACTTACAAGACTCAATCAGTAATCTTGGTAAGTCAAATTTGAGGTCATCCAGCTATGGATCAGACTCATAGATAAAAAAAAAAAAAAAAATCGTAGATATTTAGACTTAGCTTTTTGGTGGTGAAACAATACATATACACATTACACATTATTCATTATGCTTTTGGAGTGAGAAGACATATGTTGATGTGTCTACTGGTACTTGTTAGATATTTCTGATGACGAGCTTAGCTCACTTCAGACATTGTACACCATGGTAACACTACCAGTGAATACCTCGAGTCTGGTTAAAATACAGCAGTGTATTATGAGCTGAATCGACATAGCGTACATCGCGAGTTCTCTGGTCCTTTATTAGCTTGTCCGGGATCCCGTATGCAGTTCTGCATGTGGTAGGCACGCGTGTGTTTGAACACAATATTTGGATTGTTAGTAGGCACTGAACATCATTCTGATCATTTATTGGTTTTAGCGTTATATTTATTGGCCTGATACATTAATAAATTAAAATTAATTTTTGACAATTGTTGTCAAGGGTTTAATGCTACCTTAATTGTTTCAAATGACGCAGCTGTCCAAGTGTCGATAAAGAACATTGTTCAATCCAATGCGTCCACCGTATCACCGTTTGATAGTAGACTATAACAGTCTTAGTATATTAATCATTGAGAAAGTTACGGGGTTGCAATCATATTTATAACCGAGGGTAGGTTCACTTAGAAATAATCGCCAGTACATATATTATATGAGATACACGAATCTTGCGATAAGTACTTTTTATAGGTGAGTACAGACTGAATTAGGGTCGGTACGACGATCGGTACGATACGATCGGTATGTCTACAAGCGAACAGAAGCAACTGTAAGCACATGACACATTACCGTTTAGGCTATAGCATAGTTAGCTGTCACCTGTGATACGAGCAAAGCTTAACAGTTATTTACTTTCCGGGACAGTAAACGGATATCGTGATGACAGTAGAGCATCTATTGTGTCTACAATATTGTCCATGAAAGGATTAAGTATGTTGAGGTTAATGATTTGAACAAAGCGTTAACAAACACGTTCATCATCCATCTTTTCGTTACGCGTATATTAGAGCGATGTAATTCGATGACAATTGCATTTTTTCGAGTGTAGTAACATCTATTTAAGCATTCTTTAGTTTAATTGACGATAGAAAATAATGCGTATGCATTCTTAGCTTTTTGGGTAAAGTAGGTTATACGAGCTAATCTGAAGCATTAGTAGATTTAATGTGTGCAATATATTTGTATAGTTTTCAGAATGTATGGCGGTGAGCTTTGGCTTGCCATTCTACATAACAGGAGTATAACGTCATTGGGTTAATTGAACGATAGTGAGTTCTCCGATCCCGGTGGGAAAACGGGAGATAACTCTGATACTTGATTAATTATACAGTGCATCTCATTGTTCATTGAGGCGTTGGTCTTAATGTTAAAAGACCGATCAGCAAGTTTACTTTGTATTCGGGATTAGTTTTAAACAAAATCGGCCAAAGTGAGTTTTTCTTGTAAGGCAAAATGCTTTCCTTGTGATAAGTTGCCATTGTTAACCTGTAGTAGTCGCTTATTCTCATATAGAGAAGGCATGAGCATTAATCGTTACGCTTGCTCAACGCGAATTGGCGATTTCGGAAAAATCCATGTTTCCTTATAATGTTTTCCTTCACCGTCAGTCTATAATGTACGAATACCCTTCGAAAGTACCTACGCGTGACTTGAAAAAGTCACTTTGGTACTTGCCCGGATTCGAATCTACGACCTCATGTTTAAAAAGTGGGTGCGTTATCTACTTGGCCATCACGACTCTGCCTCTGTAATCGGAGCCCGCGTACCATCGATACAGCAGATATGGCGGTAGCTACGCCCTTGCCTCTAGCGATAGACCATTGAGAGTGTATTTACTTGTGCATTTACTATAATTATGCATCATTTAGTGGTTACCTAGCAGAGATGGCAGTTCCTGGTCATATACTTTCCTCTCAGGTTTACAGGAGTTTTGCCATGATCGCTTTGCTGGGTAGACGGATTGGCAGCCGCAGTGATGTTGATCTGCATTAGTACTGGATCTCTCTTTTCCTACTTCAAGTTTAGAAGGTTTAAGCCAATCGCTTCGCTGGGAAGACGGCTGGCTAACGCAGTGCATCTGCATTAGTACAGAATCTCTTTCAATTTTAGAGGATTCAAGCCATAATCGCTTCGCTGGGAAGGCGGCTGGCAAACGCAGTAATGTCCATCTGCATTAGTACAAGATCCCTCTCTTTCTCTCTCATTCAGGTTTACAGTATTTCAGCCATATCGCTTCGCTGGGAAGGCGACTGGCAAGTTCTATGGTGCCCATCTGCATTAGTACAGAATCTCTCTCTCTTTCAAGTTTAGAGGATTTAAGCCATAGTCGCTTCGCTGGGAAGGCGGCTGGCAAACGCAGTGATGCCCACCTGCATTAGTACAGGATTCCTCTCTCTCTCTCTCTCTCATTGAGGTTTAGAGGATTTAAGCCATATCGCTTCGCTGGGAAGGCGGCTGGCAAATGCAGTGATGCCCATCTGCATTAGTACAAGATCCCTCTCTTTCTCTCTGATTCAGGTTTACAGTATTTCAGCCATATCGCTTCGCTGGGAAGGCGACTGGCAAGTTCTATGGTGCCCATCTGCATTAGTACAGAATCTCTCTCTCTTTCAAGTTTAGAGGATTTAAGCCATAGTCGCTTCGCTGGGAAGGCGGCTGGCAAACGCAGTGGTGCCCACCTGCATTAGTACAGGATTCCTCTCTCTCTCTCTCTCTCTCTCTCTCTCTCTCTCTCTCTCTCATTGAGGTTTAGAGGATTAAGGCCATATCGCTTCGCTGGGAAGGCGGCTGGCAAACTCTGTGGTGCCCATCTGCGTTAGTACAGAACCTCTCTCTCTCTCTCTCTTTCAGGTTTAGAGGATTTAAGCCGTAGTCGCTTCGCTAGGAAGGCGGCTGGCAAAGGCAGTGGTGCCCATCTGCATTAGTACAGAATCTCTCTCTCTCTCTCGAAGTAGAGGATTCAAGCCATAATCGCTTCGCTGGGGAGGCGGCTGGCAAACGCAGTGGTGCTCACCTGCATTAGTACAGGATCCCTCACTCTCTCTCTCTCTCTCATTCAGCTTCAGAGGATTTAAGCCATAATCGCTTCGCTGGGAAGGCGGCTGGCAAAGGCAGTGGTGCCCATCTGCATTAGTACAGAATCTCTCTCTCTCTCTCTCTCTCTCTCGTAGTAGAGGATTCAAGCCATAATCGCTTCGCTGGGAAGGCAGCTGGCAAACGCAGTGGTGCCCACCTGCATTAGTACAGGATCCCTCACTCTCTCCCTCTCTCATTCAGCTTCAGAGGATTTAAGCCATAATCGCTTCGCTGGGAAGGCGGCTGGCTGGCAAAGGCAGTGGTGTTCATCTGCATTAGTACAGGATCTCTCTCTCTCTCTCTCGTTTAGAGGATTAAAGCCATAGACGCTTCGCTGAGAAGGCGACTGGCAACCGCAATGGAACTGATCTGCACTAGTACAGGGTCTCCAAAATAGTACAGGGTCACTGCTGCCTGTTCGGCGAAATGAATAGGTATCCAAGATCGATGAAGATATCCCATTTGCTTTTTTGTACAGTATGCTATACGAGTACGTGAATTTGAGTCGTGAAACTGCGAGGGTAACTTTGAACTCTTAAAGTCATCCTGCAGGGTAGGTGTTCCTCGGCAGGCCATTTTCCTTGCATTGTTTGTGGACTCATTGTAACGCTTCAAATTCAACTTCGTATTGTAGCCTGGTTGCGTATTATTTCTGTATATCTGCACATCTTATACTCACCTTTTCAGCTTTACATTAAGCAGTAGGTACGTATATATCATAGCATTATAAGCTAAAAGTTCCCAACCGAGCAAGCCAAGGTTCGGGTAACATGTATCTACGGGTTTCCTCGTTGGAGAGTATATACCCGCTTTATGATACTATGTTAAAGTTTATAGTCAGGCTATGGGTCTGAAATAAAAGTCCTGAAAGTAATTCGTCAAATACGAGATTCGTATTTCAGTTGATGTCAATCAGACGAATTTATCCTGAAAATGACTCGTTAAACGTATTGTATGTTTTATGACAGTTATATTCAAATAAGTTGATGCAGTCATACCTGAGAGAATAGACATCATGAGCTCTTCCATAGATAGCTAGAGGTCTAAAATAACTTTAATTTTATCCTGAAAATAATTGGTTAAACATATGACTTCATGCTTCGCCTTTATGATAGTTATATTCAAGATAATGCAGTCATACTTTGAGAGAATAAACGATGTAAGCATTTCAAAAGTGTAAAATAAATATATTATGGTTAAATCTCGAAAGTAATGCACCAAACTTACGGTTATGCCGCGCGCCGTTGCCTTCGAGTAGTGACTTATTCCTCTAGAATTCACTGCTGAAAACCAAACTGGGCAGTAGTCGACCTACTATTATATCAGCACTAGAGGAATAAGCCGGCGTTGAACTCGTTGCATTCACTCTTCTTTTCCGTGTTGATCCGTGAAGATAGACGGTATACTTTTTACTTCCATCTAAATATATTCAACTACCTACTTACTACATTTTTAATAAACAGAACGAATGGTAACACCATTAAATTTTACGTAGGTAGTTAATTTGCGCAAAATGGCGCTGATACGAAATATTAAATATTATAATATTAAAAAATAATATTCAGTAAAGATAGTTGTACTTAGTTACTTTCAGCACTTACATGATTTGTCGTTCGCCGATGTAGATAAAAAGGTAAAATTCTTACCACTTTGAACTGACTTAACATATTATTAATGAAATAAAACACAATCACGTATCTATAGGCACAGACTTCAGTATGTGTGAGGCTAGTGTCTAGCCGAAGACACAACCGTTCCAACGGAAAATCAAGACGCCAATGATCAGAACACAGCGGGCCATGCTTTATATAGCAAGTCCTACCATAAGAAAGAGGACGTGACGTAACGTGACATGTTAGAAAGAGACGGGTATACAGGTAAAAAGGAGACAAAAGGCACGAATCCGACCGGAAATCAGGTTAGCTACTCTCATGTTTTAATTAGGTTTGGAAGAACGGTACAGTTGGTTTAATAATTAAGTGCTACCTATTTATTATTTTGTTTTTAAATTCTAAATTATAAATCAAAAACTAAATTAATAAAGAACTAAAATAATCAACTATTGAGTTATATAAAATCAAAATCTTGCTGTTAAATATCTTACAATATACAACTTTTATTTAATTGACTGGCCTGTTGGTCTAGTGGTTAGTGACCCTGACTGCTAAGCCGGAGGTCGTGGGTTCGATTCCCACCCAGGACAAACCTTTGTGTGATGAGCATGATTGTTTGTTCTGTGTCTGGGTGTAATTTATCTATAATATGTATGTATTTACAAAAAAAAAAATGTATATAAGTAGTATATCAGTTGTTTAGTACCCATAACACAAGCAAAATATAATTGCTTAATTTGGGACTAGATGGCGCTGTGTGAATGTGGTAGAATATTATTATTATTATTATTATTATTATTATTTTTTATTTATTTTAAACAAACAGTCTTAAACTAATATATAAATATTATAATAGTATACTATTAGACCAAAACAGTTTCATAACAAATAAAGTAATATATATTATATAATTTTGAAGTTAATAAAAAAAAACTTAACCAAACTTACAATAAAATTATAGTGCTATTAGTATTTACATTACTAGTATTTTTTTAAATTTACCTAACTAATTAGTTACCAACCATAAATTAAAATTATAAGGCGCTATCCCAGCTATAGCCCTAATAAATATAATTTTATTCTTACTGCCAATTCTATTAAAAAAAATATTATTATTTACAGAATGGAACCGGCTGCCCAGGACCGCCCGGCAGTGGCGAGGACGCCCATTCTCCAACGCCCGCGGTCGTCGCAGCCGGTACCGATACCGGGGAGGCGCCAACTTTAGCGCCCGCCGACGCCGATGCCGCCACGGCCCAAGCCCATGCCGCCGGAGCAGGTAGCAGACCTGCAGCGCAGCTGGCAGGCAGCTGTGGCCGCGGCACGCGCGCGCCGCGCCGATGTGGAGGAAGCCCCTCCAAAGAAGGCAGCGCCAGCACCTAGAATAGTTTTATTTTTATTATTTTTTTTAAGTTTAGAATTTTTTAGTATAAGGTTTTTTTGGAGATAAATAAATATTATTATTATTATTTGATTTGGTTTATTTATTATTAATATACTAAAAAACTTGAAAATTAAAGATAAAGTCCTATCGATAAAGATTTTAGACTATTCTATGACTTATAGTTCGTATTATAAACTAAATAGAAACATAATTTGAGAGATATCGTAACGGGTTCCACACGTTAAAACACAACAACTGGCATATTTAAAAAAATATGTGTTACAACTTTTAGAGTTCTTTAATTTTCTGTTTTACTATACAGTAGAGGGAAATGCTAACAAAACTTTAATTGCATCAGATGCAGTTTAAAAATGATGGGCTCCGTACCCGAGTCTCAGGGATACCTGAGCGCTGAGAGCTCTAAGGCGCGGGTTCGAGTAATGTTTTGTTTGCCTTTCTCTCTATTCGTCGACCGTAAAAACAGGAAACTAAATAACAATTAGATAAATATTACATTGGCACATGATAAAGCTTTACACACTTTTACTTTTACACAATGTCTTACATCATTTGAGAGATTCCGCAACGGGTACTACACGTTAAAACACAACATCTGGCATATTTAAACAATGATGTGTTATAACTTTATGAGGGCCATTTCTTTAATGTTCTTTGTTTTACCTACAGTAGAGAGAAGGGCAAACAAAAAAATTACGGGCAAACAAAACATTAAGGGCATTAATTATTATTATTATTATTATTTATTATATTTTTTATTAATTATTATATTATTACTGTAGTGCTGGTGGTGTTTGTTTGTGGTTGCGCGTCCAAAGTGAGAGTAATCAATGTTGTGAGGATGATGTTTATAATTTTATTTTTATAATTTTAAACGCCTTCCAGCTTGAGACAAGTAAGGGGCAGGAGGGGGCGCGGCGCTAGGCCGCCGGTGGATGAGGCAGCCGACGGTGGTCCGGTGTTGGTGCCGGCCAACATTGTGGTCACCGCTGGCCCTAGTAGGGCTGATAGCGGCAGGTCCGTCGTGGTGGCTGGCCCTAGCCGTGTCACGGTTACGTCTTGTTTTTTTATTCTTTGGTTCATCTCAAATTGTTTATTTTTTTTACATTGTAAATAGTTTATAATAGATAGGTATTTAATTTTTTTAAATGATTACTTCGAATTTTATTAGGATTCAATTAACTTTTTGTGGGCTAAGGGACTCTAATTTGTGCGAGATCTTGGTAAAGTCTATGTGAAATAGACTTGACATCGATATAAATATTAGATAATAATTATTGTTGATTTTAGTAATTTGTTTAAATATAGATACTTTTAGGCTTTAATAATTATATATTTACAATTACCGATTCTTAAAGGATGTTGACAATTATAGTCTTATTTTAAATTAGGTAAGTACTACTGTTTAGTATTAAGGCTGCCTGGTGTTGATTTAACGTAAAAATTGTTTTCTTTCAGATTGTAAATAAATCATAATAAATATTTATTAATTGAAGTGACGAATAAAATATATCATTAATTTAACTTTTTGTAGTTTTATCTTATAAGTTTATTCCCACGCACTGCGAGATCAAAAAAAAAAGCAAGTGGTTTTGCTCTTGTATTGCAGTAAATTCTTTTCCATTATGTGAAGGTAGAATGCTAATTTCTTTTCTACTTCTACAGACAATGCTGTGTTTCTTCCTAGTGATTTTGATTTAATTCTCTTATTGTTAACATGATCCATGATCGTCATCCTTGGTATCTTATACATTTGAGCAGCTTTACAGCCACTTAAATCTCCATTTTTTACAGCTTTTACTGCTTCTTGTAGCGTTTCTCTCGAATACGACGCTTTGTTAGTTTTTCTTTTATAATTACTCACCATTTTCGATTTGTTAAAACTAAACTAACAATACTGGCACTCGTCGTCGGGGTAATGGTCATATATAGTATACTGGACACAGCTTGGGCACCAGAAAAACTCAAATTGCAATAAACGTATTACATTAAAATTGTAGATCGTAAAATGACGTGGCAAGCTGGAATCGGGTTCGTTTCCACAGTTAAAGCAACTTCTTGCTAGTATAAAATGGGTTTCATGCCAAGGCCAATTCTGATACCGTAACCTCTTGATATCTGATCTTGTTATAAAACGATCAACATCCATAAAAATAGGCATGACTTACAATAACCCTGAAAAAAAAAACTATATCTTAGTTTTCTTGTCACCTTTTAAGTACCTATGTACTAGGTAAGTACCTACATTTAATATTTATTGTGATACAAATAAGCACCTACAACTTTTAGAGCACAAACCTAATCTCCCATAATGTTACTGCTAGTGTAGCAAGAGCTAATAACGTTCAAACGTCGTAAATAAGAGTCTAGTTATTGAACACACATAAAGACGACATTAATAGCACTATCTACCAAAAAGGTTGACAGCTTCTGCTACAAAGGTAAGACGGACTTTCCTTAACCATTTAGACGGTCTTCCCAAATTTTACATTTTTAGGTTATGAATTTACCCAAGCCTATAATAACGAAATTAGAGCAATGTGAACCATTTGAATACTAAAAGTATGTTAACAGATCTTTAAATTACTTACATAATTGCAGAAATAGTAAATATCCTTCGCTTTACCACTTTTATTTTTATTTTTCTAACAGACGCTAACCTACGAGTTCCGAGTGCAAACATGAAAAAAATATGGCTGACAAATTCCACTAAAATAATAGTCATAGCGACATCTATGATTCGTAGGTCAAACTAGTATGTAACACACTGTTTTATCGATAGAGCTATGAGTTGATGCTTAACAAGCAACAGAAATTATTGGCACTAGATGGACTTACCCGGTAGACGGACTTCCGCACGTTGACCTTACTAAATAAATAGAACTGTAAACAATGATTTCTTACATTTTATACAGCTTTCACCTAATTATAGCATGATAACAGAACATATTTTTTAAAATATAGTTCCGATTAAATGATATAATTGAGAACCACGAAATATGGCACTAAATGGCGACATTGCCACTCATGACGCGTTTATATTAAAAGCGGGGTATTAGCTTTCATACATAATACCATACATTTCATATAACGGGTGGCGCAAAAGTAAAGACCCTATTTGGTTCAGCTATAACATTTTTTCTAAATTAGAAAACTAGATTTAGATTTTTTTAAATGTATATTTGTGCCATTAAATTTCGTACCATTAGGATTTAAAGATGATGTCTTTTAAATGGTGACCTCCAGAGTTGATACACATTTGAGCCCTATTTATGACATTTTGCATAACTTGCCGTAACACTTCCTGCGATATGTTCGTTATTTCTTGACGAATGTTTTCTTTTAGAGCTGCGAGAGTCTGTGGCTTGTTCACATACACCCGAGATTTAAAAAAACCCCAAAGAAAGAAGTCTGGACTGGTCAGATCGGGTGATCTTGCAGGCCAAGGCAAATCGCCAAAACGAGAGATAACTCGGCCTGGAAAAGCGTCCCTCACTAAGTCCATAGTGTCGCGCGCTGTGTGTGCCGTAGCGCCGTCTTGTTGAAACCAGATGTGCTCCAGCCCCAATTCGTCCAAACTGGGTATCAAAAACTCACGTAACATGGTTCTGTAGCGTTCTCCAGTGACAGTAATCGCATTGCCTCCAGCGTCTTCGAAAAAATAGGGTCCGATCACTCTGTCAACACAGATGCCACACCATACAGTAACTTTTAGTGGGTGTAGAGGTGTTTCTTGAATAATGCGCGGATTATCAGTGCCCCAGAACCGAGTATTCTGCTTATTGACATGCCCTGAGAGATGGAAATGGAAACGCAGGAAGTGTTACGGCAAGTTATGCAAAATGTCATAAATAGGGCTCAAATGTGTATCAACTCTGGAGGTCACCATTTAAAAGACATCATCTTTAAATCCTAATGGTACGAAATTTAATGGCACAAATATACATTTAAAAAAATCTAAATCTAGTTTTCTAATTTAGAAAAAATGTTATAGCTGAACCAAATAGGGTCTTTACTTTTGCGCCACCCGTTATAATAATACTGTTTAATATTCATAGCATGTCCTTAATAACATGCTATATACTAGCCTTAGTAGGTTCCTGCTCTATTTAGTATCTAAGTATGTTTATCAGTGTTCTAGAACCCATAGTACAAGCTATGCTTAGTTTCGGTCTAGATAGCTCTGTGTAATATGTCCTAGAATATTATTATTATTTTAAGTCCATTTTATAAAAATGTTTAACATTTTGTAACCTTTGTTAGGATAAAATACTTATTTTAACTTCATATTTCAGGATTCAAAACCAATGACAGATATTGTAATAGCATTGGATACATATGAAAATGATAATATTATATTAGATAATCAGTATATAGCTGTAAGTATCTATCAAAATTGCTAAGTTAGAAAAGATTGCATTTGAAAAGGGAACACCGCTAAAAGATAATGTGGCAATATCATTAGAAACATCTGAAAATGATATTATGCAAGAAAATCAGGATATAGCTGTAAGTATCTATCAAAAATTTTAAAATAATTGCATTTGAAATACTAAATTAATAAACATTTTGTATTTTTAGGAACATAATATAAAAACAATTGAAGATGTCAATAAACAAGCAGATGTTCAGAAATTCATGGCAGAACCAGTGGTGAGCTTAAAAAATTTAAATCAAATTTAATTTATTTTAAATTTTGTAATTTATAAAAATTACAAAATATCTATGAAATCTACACAACCCTCAACTTGTTATATTTTACAGATAGTTCAAGATAGCATTACGGTTACACCAACAAGAAAATATGTGGACCCAATGTCAGCAAAAAGCAAACAAAGGCGAAAAATACCTTCGAAAGTTACTGCAGAACCTGGGTCAAAATCCAGAAAAGTAATATTTACCTATATAATATGTAAAACTGTTTCTATTTATGGGTCTACCAATTATAAGTTTGTTTCTTGTTTTTAGGATAGCTGATTATGTATATAGCATGATGAGCCATAGCAAAATGCTAAGATGAGGAACACATGCGACGCATGGAAATGGCTGACGAAGAGCATGCAATAAAAATGGCAATCCACCAAGAGAAATTAAAAAGTGCCATTCTTGAACGAGAAATTTTACAGATAAGAAAACTGCGTGAGGAGAAAAATGTTCATTCCACTGATTAAATGAAATACCTCATTCGCTCAAAGAATTGTTTTATTTAAATTAATAATTACATGTATTGTGGTGTGAACTGACACTTTACAAATATAAAACCTTAATTTACAAATCATTTATACTATGTATTGTAGTTTAAAAATTTTCATTTATAAATTTGTTCTGTTCGTACTGCATTTCCCCGAAGAGAGTTATTTATTGCCAGTGTTGTTGGCACATTACCATCACTTTCTTCTGCTACTTCCTCAAGTAGATCTCGCCTGTGCATTGCAATATTATGTAGTATTGCTAATGCAACAATATACAACTTCGTGTTATCTAATTTTGTGGTGAATCCTCGTAATAAACACCGATACCTTTGCTTCCATACTCCAAAACACCGTTCCACAGTGTTACGGGTCCGTATGTGAGCTCTATTGTATATTTCCTCTTTTTGTGTAGCTGGATGCAAGATGGGAGTTAACAGGTAAGGAGTACAAGCATAACCAGAATCTCCCAGAAGTCTGCATTTGAATTCAGATTGCTCAAATCGTTGCTTCAAACGACACTCATTAAATATTCTTGAATCATGTGTGCTGCCTCGCCAATGTGCCACTACGTCCATAATCTCTAAATTAGCATTTGATACAACCTGGAACAAAATACATATGATTTTATTAAAAGAAGTTAATAAATAATAAATAAAAAATAAATATTTCATGATAGTTTAATTTGAAAAAAAAAAGTCTCATGCTAAAGATGAGTTAGCTAGGTACCTATGTATGTAGTTATTGAAAAACATACTTGTACATTTATGGAACTGTATCCTTTCCTGTTTATATAGTATTAAGCAACATCTCCTGCTACTTTAGGGATTCGTATATGAGTGCAATCAATAGTTCCTATAACTTGTCTAAAGCCACATATTGAATAGAAACCAGCAATCACATTATTCTGTTCCATTTCAGTTTGTGGCATTTTTATCCATCGAGCCCTATGTGATACTAGTGCTGAAGCAACTTGCTTGCATATATAAGCGATATTGTTGGCTGACTCTTTCCGCTTAGGTCTCCTGCATCATCTTGAATCTGTCAAAATAAATAAGTAAATATAAATAGGTAGTAAGGATTTCAGTATCTTAATGATAGGTAGGTAAATTTTTAATTGTTTGTTCACTTACCTCTCCACGGGCCCATGTTCTTATGGCAGCCAACACTTTCAAATGAGGGGGTATAAAACCACTTCTTGCATCACCAGATAAATCATTCTTCAACATGTCAATAATGAAACAGGCAGTTGATCGAGAAAATCTGTACTTATATTTAAACTCTTCTTCCTTCCTTTAAGGTCTTCAAGTGGATTGTTTCGTATTTTGTACAATTTTACACGTCTCACTAATGTATTCTGGTTCTCAATTATATTAATTTCATTAAGTTCATTTATAAAATTGACACAATTATAAAGTACCTTCTTAATTATAACAAAAACAATACATAAGCACACTAACTTCATACGACTACAATTTAGGTTATGTCTAAACTAAGTACATTTTATGGTTAGTCGGTCGTTAAACCATGTGGCTCGAAGGAATAACTTTTATTACGAGAGTAGGCTCGGATCAGTTTCCTCCTTTCTTATTCCATGTTTATTAATACTGCATTTAACTATTCCAAACGTAAAACTTGGACTAATGTTATTCTTGCTGTAATCTACGTTTATTAATAAGCCTGTAGTAATTCAACATAAGACTATACATATCTTTTTTTATGTCGGTAATACTGAATTTCATAATCCATAAGTACTTGGTACTATGTATAGAATCACAGGTTAAAAGGATGCTAATGAATTCAAACTCACCCTGTATAATTGTCAATTACCTTTAACAATCGTTAACCGTAAATATATAACTAAAAGAGTGTGTGTACTCATGTACGCACTGTTAGGAGGGCTTCGCTGGGTGTCTTTTTAAAAAAACCGCAAATTATACCGACACTAAGTTTTATTAAGAACTTATTACAATATTCGGCACACAATTGCGACTAAGGAAACTACCGATCACCGTGACGTGCGACGTTCAGAATCTTACTGCCTCGGTTTTTATTATAGAACAAGTATTACAATAAAATGCTGACGCGGCTATGGAAAGATGCAGTCATGCACATTGTGCTTAGTAAACGTTAATTATATGGTAAATTAATATATAAACCCCCCCCCCCCCTTTGACGGAGCATTATCTAAATAAGATAAGCGAAGTCGTGAAAATTGGAAATCGATAACTTTCTTTAGTCACCACAATATTAAATTTAGAATATTTAATAGCAACGTTTTACCTGAAAATAAAACGTTTATTAAACATACTTACCTTCTTCCAAACCTAATTAAAACATGAGAGTAGCTAACCTGATTTCCGGTCGGATTCGTGCCTTTTGTCTCCTTTTTACCTGTATACCCGTCTCTTTCTAACATGTCACGTTACGTCACGTCCTCTTTCTTATGGTGGGACTTGCTATATATAGCATGGCCCGCTGTGTTCTGATCATTGGCTCGAATGTTTTGTGTCACCAGGCAGAGTTTAGAAATATTAGGTTTGGAAGAAGGTAAGTATGTTTAATAAACGTTTTATTTTCAGGTAAAACGTTGCTATTAAACCAACTGTACCGTTCTTCCAAACCTAATTAAAACATGAGATTTGTTTGTTATCGCCTGGTGAAAGAGGACGTCAATGTGATCACATATGTTTAATGATGTTGAGAAAGGGTAACATATGTCTTAGTAAGTATAAATCATAATGTGTTTTATTTGTGCTAATTGGATTTACGAATAATGAAACGTGAGCAAGAACATTCAGGTGTACATAATGTAAATTATGTGAGAAGAGATGCAATATTGACGATGTTATTGACAGTAGAAACAATCAGAATTTATACACTCCACCATTTAATTTTGCCATTTACAGGCAGGTATACAAGACTTTACACCTGTTCCATCTAGTCATAGACATGACAAGATAATTCATGTGACCGAATGGCAAGACAGGATTGACTCAGATCGAAATAATTGCAGTTTTTGTGTCATAGCAGTACTGTTAAAACCGGATGCTTCTATTTCGCTTTAGACCTTAGTTCTAAACGATGGGTCGATCCTGTTTTACTTTCGATCCGTTTTAGCACCATAGTAAGAGTTTTTGAAAATTTATTGAACGTAACACAATACTGCTGGTAAGTGCGGTATCCCATTCAGCGAAGATAGTGGCAAATAGGAGTACTTAGTTCCTAGTTGTTGGTTGGCTTCAGACTTCTGAAGGCTTGACCACGGGTATGGCTCACAGAACCAACTATACAATTGGATGATAGCTCAGTTTATACCATATGTTTGAGTTAGAGATAGAAAACCAAAGCAATGGTAACTAGAATTTTATTTAGACATAGTTTTCCTTTGTACCCACTTACAAGACTCAATCAGTAATCTTGGCAAGTCAAAAGAAGTCGTAGATATTTAGACTTAGCTTTTTGGCGGTGAAACAATACACATTACACATTATTCATTATGCTTTTGGAGTGAGAAGATATATGTTGATGTGTCTACTGGTACTTGTTAGATATTTCTGATGACGAGCTTAGCTCACTTCAGACATTGTACACCATGGTAACACTACCAGTGAACACCTCGAGTCTGGTTAAAATACAGCAGTGTATTATGAGCTGAATCGACATAGCGTACATCGCAAGTTCTCTGGTCCTTTATTAGCTTGTCCGGGATCCCATATGAAGTTCTGCACGTGGTAGGCACGCGTGTGTTTGAACACAATATTTGGATTAGTAGTAGGCACTGAACATCATTCTGATCATTTATTGGTTTTAGCGTTATATTTATTGGCCTGATACATTAATGAATTAAAATAAATTTTTGACAATTGTTGTCAAGGGTTTAATGCTACTTTATTTGTTTCAAATGACGCAGCTGTCCAGGTGTCGATAAAGAACATTGTTCGATCCAATGCGTCCACGGTATTACCGTTTGATAGTAGACTATAACAGTCTTAGTATATTAATCATTGAAAAAGTTACGGGGTTGCAATCATATTTATAACCGAGGGTAGGTTCACTTAGAAATAATCGCCAGTACATAATTATATTATATGAGATACACGAATCTTGCGATAAGTACTTTTTATAGGTGAGTACAGACTGAATTAGGGTCGGTACGACGCCGACGATCGGTATGTCTACAAGCGAACAGAAGCAACTGTAAGCACATGACACATTACCGTTTAGGCTATAGCATAGTTAGCTGTCACCTGTGATACGAGCAAAGCTTAACAGTTATTTACTTTCCGGGACAGTAAACGGATATCGTGATGACAGTAGAGCATCTATTGTGTCTACAATATTGTCCATGAAAGGATTAAGTATGTTGAGGTTAATGATTTGATCAAAGCGTTAACAAACACGTTCATCATCCATCTTTTCGTTACGCGTATATTAGAGCGATGTAATTCGATGAGAATTGCATTTTTTCGAGTGTAGTAACATCTATTTAAGCATTCTTTAGTTTAATTGACGATAGAAAATAATGCGTATGCATTCTTAGCTTTTTGGGTAAAGTAGGTTATACGAGCTAATCTGAAGCATTAGTATACTTATGATTTAATGTGTGCAATATATTTGTATAGTTTTCAGAATGTATGGCGGTGAGCTTTGGCTTGCCATTCTACATAACAGGAGTATAACGTCATTGGGTTAATTGAACGATAGTGAGTTCTCCGATCCCGGTGGGAAAACGGGAGATAACTCTGATACTTGATTAATTGTACAGTGCATCTCATTGTTCATTGAGGCGTTGCTCTTAATGTTAAAAGACCGATCAGCAAGTTTACTTTGTATTGGGGATTAGTTTTAAACAAAATCGGCCAAAGTGAGTTTTTCTTGTAAGGCAAAATGATTTCCTTCTGATAAGTTGCCATTGTTAACCTGTAGTAGTCGCTTATTCTCATATAGAGAAGGCATGAGCATTAATCGTTACGCTTGCTTAACGCGGATTGGCGATTTCGGAAAATCCATGTTTCCTCATAATGTTTTCCTTCACCGTCAGTCTATAATGTACGAATACCCTTCGAAAGTACCTACGCGTGACTTGAAAAAGTCACATTGGTACTTGCCCGGATTCGAATCTACGACCTCATGTTTAAAAAGTGGGTGCGTTCTTCTTCTTCTTTTCGCGGGCTCGTTTTCCGCATGTGGTCCCTTCGTAGTTGGGCCTTTTTGCGTGATGTAGTGGGTGCGTTATCTACTTGGCCATCACGACTCTGCCTCTGTAATCGGAGCCCGCGTACCATCGATACAGCAGATATGGCGGTAGCTACGCTCTTGCCTCTAGCGATAGACCATTGAGAGTGTATTTACTTGGGCATTTACTATAATTATGCATCATTTAGTGGTTACCTAGCAGAGATGGCAATTCCTGGTCATATACTTTCCTCTCAGGATTACAGGAGTTTTGCCATGATCGCTTTGCTGGGTAGACGGATTGGCAGTCGCAGTGATGTTGATCTGCATTAGTACAGGATCTCTTTCACTACTTCAAGTTTAGAAGGTTTAAGTCATAATCGCTTCGCTGGGAAGACGGCTGGCAAACGCAATGCATCAGCATTAGTACAGAATCTCTTTCAAATTTTAGAGGATTCAAGCCATAATCGCTTCGCTGGGAAGGCAGCTGGCAAACGCAGTGATGCCCATCTGCATTAGTACAAGATCCCTCTCTTTCTCTCCCATTCAGGTTTACAGTATTTCAGCCATATCGCTTCGCTGGGAAGGCGACTGGCAAGTTCTATGGTGCCCATCTGCATTAGTACAGAATCTCTCTCTCTTTCAAGTTTAGAGGATTTAAGCCATAGTCGCTTCGCTGGGAAGGCGGCTGGCAAACGCAGTGGTGCCCACCTGCATTAGTACAGGATTCCTCTCTCTCTCTCTCTCTCATTGAGGTTTAGAGGATTTAAGCCATATCGCTTCGCTGGGAAGGCGGCTTGGCAAAGGAAGGCGGCTGGCAAACTCTGTGGTGCCCATCTGCGTTAGTACAGAACCTCTCTCTCTCTCTCTTTCAAGTTTAGAGGATTTAAGCCGTAGTCGCTTCGCTAGGAAGGCGGCTGGCAAAGGCAGTGGTGCCCATCTGCATTAGAACAGAATCTCTCTCTCTCTCTCTCTCGAAGTAGAGGATTCAAGCCGTAATCGCTTCGCTGGGGAGGCGGCTGGCAAACGCAGTGGTGCCCACCTGCATTAGTACAGGATCCCTCACTCTCTCTCTCTCTCTCATTCAGCTTCAGAGGATTTAAGCCATAATCGCTTCGCTGAAAAGGCGGCTGGCAAAGGCAGTGGTGCCCATCTGCATTAGTACAAAATCTCTCTCTCTCTCGAAGTAGAGGATTCAAGCCATAATCGCTTCGCTGGGGAGGCGGCTGGCAAACGCAGTGGTGCCCACCTGCATTAGTACAGGATCCCTCACTCTCTCTCTCTCTCTCATTCAGCTTCAGAGGATTTAAGCCATAATCGCTTCGCTGGGAAGGCGGCTGGCAAAGGCAGTGGTGCCCATCTGCATTGGTCTGAATAAAAGTCCTGAAAGTAATTCGTCAAATTTATGCTATACGAGATTTGTATTTCAGTTGATGTCAATCAGACGATTTTATCCTGAAAATGACTCGTTAAACGTATTGTATGATTTATGACAGTTATATTCAAATAAATTGATGCGGTCATACCTGAGAGGATAGACATCATGAGCTCTTCCATAGATAGCTAGAGGTCTAAAATAACTTTAATTTTATCCTGAAAATAATTGGTTAAACATATGACTGCATGCTTTGCCTTTATGATAGTTATATTCAAGATAATGCAGTCATACTTTGAGAGAATAAACGATGCAAGCATTTCAAAAGTGTAAAATAAATATATTATGGTTAAATCTCGAAAGTAATGCACCAAACTTACGGTTATGCCGCACGCCGTTGCCTTCGAGTAGTGACTTATTCCTCTAGAATTCGCTGCTGAAAACCAAACTGGGCAGTAGTCGACCTACTATTATATCAGCACTAGAGGAATAAGCCGGCGTTGAACTCGTTCCATTCACTCTTCTTTTCCGTGTTGATCCGTGAAGATAGACGGTATACTTTTTACTTCCATCTAAATATATTCAACTACCTACTTACTACATTTAATAAACAGAAACGAATGGTAACACCATTAAATTTTAAGTAGGTAGTTAATTTGCGCAAAATGGCGCCGATACGAAATATTAAATATTATAATATTAAAAAATAATATTCAGTAAAGATAGTTGTAGTTACTTTCAGCACTTACATGATTTGTCGTTCGACGATGTAGATAAAAAGGTTAAATCTTACCACTTTGAACTGACTCAACATAATTATTATTAATGAAATAATAACACAATCACGTATCTATAGGCACAGACTTCGGTATGTGTGAGGCTAGTGTCTAGCCGAAGACACAACCGTTCCAACGGAAAATCAAGACGCCAATGATCAGAACACAGCGGGCCATGCTATATATAGCAAGTCCCACCATAAGAAAGAGGACGTGACGTAACGTGACATGTTAGAAAGAGACGGGTATACAGGTAAAAAGGAGACAAAAGGCACGAATCCGACCGGAAATCAGGTTAGCTACTCTCATGTTTTAATTAGGTTTGGAAGAACGGTACAGTTGGTTTAATAAGAATTACAGTTCATTTATTTAAATAGTAGAACATAATACTAAGAAATCAATTCATTTATTTAAGAAAAAGTAGAACATAATATTAAGAAATTGAAGAAAACAAAAGTTAGTGTATAAGCTAAAATAAGATTTTAAACAATAAAAAATTATAAATGAAGTATTAATAATTTCCCAAGTTCTTATTAGAAGATACTTGGACCTTATGGATAGTGCCATAGGGTTTGGAATTGTTCAGATTTGGTAACGATTTTGTTGATCATTACCTTCAAACATTGACAGTGATACATCTATCATTTCACACGAGCTTTTAATTTTAGAATTATGTTTATTAGCATTTTGGTTATTACAATGGTTAAAATTTGAATAAAGAGTCCCGAATTATTTCGATTTCTAAAACATTTGAATATCTTATAAGTTAGGAATAAAAATAAACACACATTTAGAATATAAGTAAACGTAGAATAATATAGGCCATATTTAATAAAATGTGATTCCTTTTGTAAGTTATTTAATTCATTCTCTAAATTATTCAATTGATGAGATTGATATTTTAATGACTCTAGGTCAATTTTACTTAAAAAAAGTGGCGTTAAATGCGGCAAGGTTTTATTAAATATGTCCTTCTTACAACAATAATCATTGGTATTATGAAATATATAGGAAATCATATTATAATTTTAGTATAGGCTAACTAAGAAAAAGGATCAGAGAAGTGATATAGCTAAAATCAGAAACGTTTGAATTTTCAGTTAAGATCATATTTCTTAATTTTATTAATAAATATGATGAACTTTAGTATAAAGAAAATAGTAAGTTTTATTTTTATCTACAAATGATTGAACTGTGAAAGCTTCACGTTCGGAATTTAACAAATCATCCGGTTTATCTAATTGTGATAAGATTTCTTCACAATATGGTATCGAATTGTCAAAGTCTAATGAGACAGGACATGCGATTGTATTTAACTTTGATAAATGTAAACCTTGAGTACATTCTTCTAGAATAGTATTAGAAATAGGAAGACGATTTGTAAATTGAAGTTTAAAATATTGTTCATATGATACATTATTTAAGTCGTTAATATTAATTACATTAACTGGACAACGAGATAACGCGTCGGCGTTAGAATTGAGACGACCTTGTTTATAAACAATTTCATAATCATATTCCTCTAACTTGAGGCGCCAGAGAATGAGTCTACTTCCCGGATCTTTGACATTGAATAACCACATCAAGGGTCTGTGGTCTGTTATAATTTTAAATTTATGTCCGTACAGGTAAGGACGAAATGTTTTAACGGCAAACAAAATAGCTAATAATTCTTTTTCAGTGGTCGAGTAGTTGCCTTCGAGGCGATTCAGTGTGCGCGACGCATATGCTATCGGCTTATCTTTTCCTACAGGACCTTGAAATAGAATAGCACCTACAGCATAATTACTTGCATCAGTAGTAACTATGAATGGCTGCGAGAAGTCGCATCAGTAGTAACTATGAATGGCTGCGAGAAGTCGGGGTATTGGAGAATAGGTGCTGTAATTAATTTTCTTTCAGGACTTAAGCGGTTTGCTGCTCAGGGGACCAGTGGAATGCGGCATCATTCTTCAATAAAGAGGTAAGTGGTTTAGTAAGTTTAGAAAAGTTATCAATAAATCGACGATAATAGCCTATAAGACCGAGAAATGCTTTAATCTCTGTAGGGTTTTTAGGAATAGGAAAATGCGATACGGCCTTGACCTTTTCAGGATTCGGAGAAACACCTTTATCGGTAATAATATGGCCAAGGTAAGTCACTTCACGACGTAAGAACTCGCATTTATCAGGTTGCAATTTTAAATTGAATTTTCTGAACCTGTCAAACACTAATGCTAGTTTTTGTATATGACCTTGAAGGTCTGAACTGTACAAAATACAGTCATCAAGATAAATATAGCAATGTAAGCCTTGTAGCCCTGATAATACAGTATTCATAAGGCGTTGGAATGTAATAGGAGCATTTTCAACCCAAACGGCATTCGGGTGAATTCATAGTGACCGGACATGCTAGAATTAGTACTTACAGTAAAACCTGTTTTTGGGGCGTTCTTGGGGGACATGCAAAGCTGGTGGAAGCCACTTGCAAGGTCAAGTGTAGTAAAATATTAAGAATGACCTAACTGTTCAAGGATATCAGTGATAAGAGGCAGTGGATAACTTTCGGAAACAGTGATATTGTTAAGACGGCGATAGTCTATGACTATTCTCCACTTCTTTTTGCCAGAAGCATCTAATTTTTTAGGAACTACCCATACAGGGGCGCTCCAAGGCGAAACAGAGGGGCGAATAATGTTTTGATTTAGCATTTTACGGATTTGCGTATCAACTTCTTCCTTATGACATTCGGGGAAGCGATATGATTTTACGTGGATAGGGGCTGCATTACCCGTATCTATTGAGTGTTCAATAGCATTCGTAAAAGATAGAGGCTCGCCTTCAATATAAAAAATATCCGTATATTCGGAACAGCAATCAAAAAGAGATTACTTGATTAACTCGATGGGATTTGGAATAAGAAATAGAATTAATATCGTAAGAACTATGCTCTAATTCTTTACTATAATCGACAGGTGACAGTTCTACAACATAATCTTTGACCTGAAGGTCAATGTCAGTCGTATTTAAAATAGTAATATTGACTTTCTTATTTGGTTTGATAGAGACAATACAATTTGCGACATAAACACCGTCACCTAAGGTATGATCTAAAAAAAGCGCTTCATTGTTTTGATAAAGCTCGGGAGAGTAATTGGATACGGCGCATTCGATAACGGCTTCGGAACGAGCAGGCACGATAAAAGAAGGTTGATGAAATAGAATTGCCATTTTGTAACCGTTTAATAAAATAATCATTGAATTATAATCCATATTAGCATCAAAAAGTAATAGAAAATCGGTACCTATAATACCATCATAGTTTCCTAAATTAGTGTCGTCACTAATAACATGGAATTTGAACTCATAAAGTGTTTCGCATAAAAATAATGATAGATATACTGACCCTGATACCTATAAAGAAACTTTAGTTCTTTGTAGGTATCAGTATCATTTATGCCTTTTATTTTTACTTTATCAGAGAGCAGATTGGGTTTATTCGTTAAACTAGAGTATTTAATAATACTAATGCCTGCGCCAGTGTCGATAAGGAAACTAAGATGTCTTTGAAAATGTTTAGTAAGCAAATTTGTATAAGGCAATGCGACTCTACGTGATGTAGTAGTTTCGAAGAAACGAGTTTGATCGAGTTCATTGTTATTAGACAAGTTTTTAGATTTAGTATTATTATAATTAGATTTAGAATTAATATAGGATATAGAATTAGAACTAGAATAAGATGTAGCATGCCTCAGCTCATTTTCGGATGGCTGAGATAGATAAGATTTAGTATCATAAGGCTTAGTATATGATTTAGTATTATAAGATTTAGTATTAGTAAAGCTTGGTTGTACCTCTATGGGTAGCCGAGATATAGAATTAGAATGACTCAGTTTGTCTTTGGAGTACTGAGATGTAGAATTAAAAGAAGTCAGGCTCTCTTCGGGGCACTGACACTTAGAAATAGTATGACTCAGTCCCTCTTTGAGTGGCTGAGATGTAAAAGATTTAGTAAACGATTTAGTATGACTCAGCTCCACTTTCGGCAACTGAGATGTAAAAGATTTAGTAAACGATTTAGTATGACTCAACTCCTCTTTGGGCAACTGAGATGTAAAAGATTTAGTATGACTCAGCTCCTTTTTGGGCAACTGAAATGTAAAAGATTTTTTTTTTTTTTTTTTCTTTATTTAAGGAGTTTAGTCAAACTTGACTATGCTACTCCATTAGACCTTTCTTATACAATATATATCTTAATTATAATATTACAATAAACATTGTTGTGAACGTCGTCTTAGACCAACTTGTACAATTTTATACAATAACATGGCTGTTTCAGAAAGTGGATATGCTAAAATGCTATTACATTGACCAATGTTACAATCCCTAATTATAGGCAGTGTTTCATATCTGATGTCTTCGTTCCTGACACATTCCACCATAATATGTAAGACATCCTCCAATACTCCACACTCTGAGCAGAGCGGTGATGGTACCTTTTTCATTAAATAAGCAAATTTATTCAGTGGAATGTGTCCAGTGCGAAGCCGAAATGCTGTTGTTAAAGTGCATCTATTTATATTAGAACATTCATACCACGGAGACTTCCAAGGTTCATTTCGTAATGTCTTGTACCATACACCTTTATCCAATGATCTTTTATTAAAGTGCACTTTCCATTGTTCGTCACAGTGTTCTCTAACTAAGCGTATGCAGTCAGAAAAGTAAGGAGAAACATTAACAGTTACGCCATCGCATGAAGCTTCTCTTGCTAGCTCATCCGCTCTCTCATTCCCTACTAGACCAATATGTGAAGGGATCCATTGAAGCGTCACTTCTTTCGAATCCGCCTTTAATTCGAATATGGTCTTAATAATACTGTAAGCTATCGGTGTACATCTTAAATAAGAGGTGCACCGAGCCAAGTGTTGTAGGGAGCTTTTTGAGTCGGTTAGAATCACAAACTTAGTATAGTTAATTGATTTTATGTAGGACAGAGCCTCGGCGATCGCGATTAGTTCAAGATACATGATGGACACATTGTTGCAAATTTTAAATTTTATAAATGAATTTGAATTTTCAACTTGTGGATCAAAAACTGCAGCTCCGTGCAATTGTGCACTGGCTGATGTTTCATCTTTCGACCCATCAGTAAATAATTTGTAATGTGTTGAATAAAGGCTTGCCAAATATATTGAACAATTATTTCTAAGGTAACTTGTATTATATTCTCTTTTAGCTCGATTTACGCCCTTAATATTAAGTTTGATTATATTATTTAAATCATACCAATTTATCCAATAATCTAGTGTATACATATCCAGACGAATTGTTGAGTGTATGTTTTTATTTTTTAATTTTAAATACATTTGAACTAATATCGGAACTTGCTTACGTCGCCAATATCTACACGCACAATTCGCCTCGAGTACATGTAAAGCATTTATTGTAGGGTTATTAGCTACTGACATAGATTTTAAGCAAAATTTTCCAGCGAGAAATAGCCGACGAATATGTAAAGGCTGTAAGCAAAGTTCACTCTCCATCACGTGGATGGGTGTGCTTTTAATAAATCCGCCTATAATACGCATAGCCTGGTTCTGTATTTTCTCTAATTTAAATAAATTACTATAAGAACTATTATTGTATAGAAAACTACCGAAGTCCAATCGACTTCTAATAATGGCAATGTAAAGTTTTCTTAAATGCTTGGGATGTACTCCCCAACCAGAACCTGCCAAAACTCTAAAGATATTTAAAAAAAAATGTGTTTTCTCGTACAACTCCTTGATATGTTTAGTCCATTTCAACGAGCGATCTAACCACATACCCAAATATCTTACATGGGCTACTTCTTGCAATGGCGTATCTTTAATATATATGTATAAACCAGTATTATTCTTGAAATTATTCTTTTTAAATGAGCATGTTTTACTTTTCGTAGTGGACACAGTCAGACCTAAATTTTCTAATAGTTTAACTAAAATATTTAATGAACCTTGGAGTGATCTACGGGCACTTTCTATATTCTTTTCTGTCACATACAGGGCAAAATCATCGGCATACTGGGTGATACAAATATTGTGTAGTTTATTACAAATACTATGAGTTGCGACGTTAAATAATAAGGGTGACAATGGGTCCCCTTGTGCTAGACCCTGCCCAGTATATCGACTAACAAAGCTGTCCTTATGTCTAACTTTTAAGATTCTTAAACTCAGAAATTTCCACAAATAGTTACATATTTTAGAACCTGCTCCAGTACTATCTAGAATTGCAAGCAATACGTCTATATTAACGTTATTGTAGGCATTGTCGATATCCAAGAAGCACGCTAGAGTAACCAAGTCTTTTGAGAATCCTGATTGAATCCTTGTAACCAATGTAGACAAACTGTCTAAACAAGATTTAGATTTTCTGAACCCTACCATCTCGGGTGGAAAGAACTTATTATTTTCTAAGTACCACTCTAATCTACGATTGATGATTGAATGAAATATTTTGCAAACGCAGGACATTAAGCTAATAGGACGAAGAGATGACACTAGTGTAGGATCACGACCAGGCTTTGGTATTGGTACTACGCAAATATCTCGCCATTGTATAGGTATAAAACTATTACATAGGAAAATATTATATAATGATAGTAATATATCTTTTCCCTTTTTAGGCAGATGTTTTACCATGGAAAATGATATATTATCGCATCCCGGGGCGGTGTCGCTGCTCTTAATACATGTATTTAATTCGTGTGCACTTATCGGTGATTCTAATTTAGAATTACGAGAGTTAAAAATTGGTGTAGGAGAACTAACATACGCGGGGCATAAATTAATTAATAACGATTCACACCTGCTTTTCTCTAAGTAGGAGTTTGGAAATTTATTTCCTTTAAACCATTTCATCTTCTGCCACATTTCGCGAACAGACGAGACCTCATCCAAAGAATTACAGAATGTGTGCCAACTATCTGAAGATGCCTTACGTATTTGTTTTTGACATTCCCTAATACAATCTTTGAGAGTTATCAAATTTAAAGGAGTAGGATTTTTTCTAAATTTTGAAAGGGCTAATCTTCTTTTTGCGACTAAATGAGATAACTTGGGGGTCCAGTAAGGTTTCGGGGTAAATTTATTACACGGGTTAGAATTTAACTTTATATAAGGGATGTGATTGTCTGCGGCTTTATTAATATGACTGATAAACTTATCATAAACAAGTTGAGGTTCAACATTTAAGTCGAAATTATTAAAGGCATTATCGAGATAGTCTGCATATGCCACCCAGTCAGCATTTTTAAAGTTACGTTTTTTGACATAATTAGGTCCAAATGTCACGGTGGTAGAAATCTTAATTACGAGATGATCGCTCCCTAAGGATTCGTTGGTTATCTGCCAGTTAAAGAAACACGCTATATCAGAAGTGGAGAAAGAGATGTCAGGCGAACTTTGTTGTAAGTTGCCTGCTACTAATTTGATACGTGTATGACTACCATCATTTAAAGACACAAAATTACAGTTACTTATGGAATCGTATATTTGTGAGCCTCTAGTATCAGTTTTATACGACCATGTAAAATGATGCGCATTAAAATCTCCTAAAATTAAAGTTTTGTTGTTAAATTTTGAAAAAATGATTTCCCAGTCATTCCTGCGTGTATTTACCCATTGTGGGCAATAAACTGCGACTACATTGTCAATACGACTGCAATTAAAAACCTTAACGTGTATCAGCTGTATATCCTTATTAGGATGTACAAAATCGCATAACTCAGCTTTAATTGATTTATGTGTGATAATGCAAACACCGCCGTAATTGTCATCGCGATCCATTCTAACTATATTATAATTATTAATTTTAATTAGCCTTTCAGGATCCAACCAGGTTTCACTTACTATAGCTATGTGAACTTTATTATGACTCAATAGCTGTGCAAATTCTAACAGTTTAGGTCTCAAACTTTGCGCATTCCATTGTACAATATTGATCACAACATTACACATTTTATTATTGTTAGTCATTTGATGAATTAAAAGTTGCTTCAAATAGTTTCTTTAATATAGTCAGATCACAAAAATTATTCACTATAGCCGATATACACCATTCTACAGATAAACTAACGATTTTATGAATTTTTTGGCTAAAGTTATTTCGTTTTGAAAATATAATCTCCTTAATCTTATTAATTAGTGATTCAAACGACTTATTACCTGAATTTGATTGTGATTGTAAATTACCTTCATTTCTTTCTCTAATATTATTAATTGATTCAATGTCTATATTACGCTGTAACTGACTATACGTAACGTCTGTATTCTGAGTGTCAGCTCCGCGGCGGCGGGGGAGGCGGCTGTGAGCACAGTATTCATTACCTGCGCGCGCGCTGTCGTGTGTAGTCGATCTTTTAATACCTGGTGCGTGCGGCTCCGATGACAATGACTCATTATCTTCTTCGTATGCTAATTGCTCCGATGAACTGCGCTGTTTACGTTTAGAGGCTTCCTGCCTACCTTGTTCCCTCGACGAGATATTTGATTGTTTAGGCTGATTGATCACTACTGCTGCATAAGACATAGAATGTGCAGACGTTGATTGATTTTGCTCGTATAGGGGCCGCAAAGACGTGTTTATTATATTGTTGCTCGAAATAGTAATTTGTTCGGCCGGCCTAGGTGAAAAAGGTGGGACATACATAGTTAATGCACGGCGGTATGTACAATTAAACTCCGCCATCAATGACCTGATTTTCTTTTCCTTTAAGTACACCGGACAAGATTTTATTAAAGCCATGTGGTCTCCTTTACAATTAACACACTTAAAAGATGTAGCTTCACAATTAAAATGGTTGTTACCGCATTTGGGACAAATGATTTTAAGTGATGGACATATTTTTATTGTGTGGCCAAACCGCCAACATCGAGAACATTGTGTTACCGGAAAGACGTATGGCTCCACGGCAACTCTCATATCAAATATCTTAATGAATTGTGGGAGAGAACTACCCTTAAAGCAAATACGGACAGATTCACTTTGTGTCCATCCAGATTCAGTATTTCTACGGCTCAGTCTCTTAACTGAAAGAATTTCAGGCTCATTACAACTTTTGATACAGTCCAAAAGTTCGGACTCAGATAAATCTATGTCTATATTTTTGATAATACCATAGGATGAGTTAACTTCCCATGTCTTCTGAATTTTCCACTCCTTTTCTTTAAAGTTTTTACATGATATTAATTTTTCCGCACTTATTTCGTCATTAAAGCTAACTATTACTTTAAATGCATTGATATATTTTACTCGATGAATGTCTAATATTTTTTCCGAATTAAATAGTTTAGCTAGTGTAAATTGTTTCGGTAACTTTTCCAAGCTTGAGATACAAATATCAATTTTTTCACTTTTCCTTCTTTTTTCTCTGCCGACTGTAGTCCAATTTTCATCCTCAATCAAACCTCGTCCTTCTGTATTGTGTAAGTTCTCTTCATTATAACATTGTTGCAAATCGCCTCCCATTGTATCTTCTTCGTCTGAACTATTTAATTCCATACTTATATTATTAATAGCCTCCCTATCATCCTCAATTGCACCTTCACTCATACTGAATAAAACTTACAATCGAACGGCACGATTACGACGGGCCGCGCACGAGCGCGCCGTCAATAACCGGTTACTGTGTAGTAAACAGCTGTGCTGATTTTTATAATATAAATTAATTATCCACGTCCTAATCACCCGAAGAGAGAATGGACACAAAAAAAAAAAAATGTAAAAGATTTAGTATAGGATTTAATAGAAAGTGTATAATTATCTGTGCCATTTAAATTATACGACTTCGGCAAGCACGAAACCGAGGTCGTAGCTAGTTTAAAGGCTGATGAAGGTCCGCGACTTCATCTGTTTGACACATCATGTGTACAGGTGCATTATTAGAATTCGATTTATAAATTAGAATTAAAATTAGGCTTAGAGTTAGTAGGCGTAGAATAATAATTAGAATTTTGACGTTGCATATTATATTGTCGCTTACGACATTGTTCTATAGTATGCCCGATATTTTTACAATAATTACACGTTTTAGTGTTTGTATTAAAATTAGATTTAGGAATAAAAATAGATTTAATAGTATGATTAGATTTAGAAGTATAATTAAATTTAGGTTGAAATTTGAAGTTGATTTTTTGAAATATGATTTTGAAAGTTATTTGATCTAGAAGAGCACGATTGAAAATTGTATAAGTTCTCTTCTTCAATGGCGTAGTTAACTGCTTCGTTAAGGGTTTTAGGATTACGGCAACGAACTATATGAGAGAAATTACTATTTAGGCCCATAAGAAAGGTATTAAGGGCTAGATCTTCAATACCGGCAACTCTACCTACGAGTTCTTATTTTTTCTCACAGGAAAGTGAATGTCGGACAATAATCGAGTTAAACAAGACTCGATTCTTAAAGAAAACTGTGCGACAGATTCTGAGGGCAAATTCTGTTTGCAATTTTGCAAATCAGACAATAAATGTGATCCATGTTTCTTTTCACTAAAGTTTTGTTTAAGAAAATCTTTAAATTCTAATCAATTATTGAAATTTTTTAATGAACATGCTATTTGAGCTTTACCTTCTAATTGCGAGATAATAATTTTACTTAAAGTCGCTTGCTGTTCAGCAGAGGCGAGAGCTATTGCATTATCACAATTTGTAAAAAGGCTGGGAGTGTTTCCCTTTTACCATCATAGGTTTTAATAAATTTAGTAAGAAAGTTTAAAGTGATACCGCTAGACATTTTCTTAGATTTTTTGTTATCAGATTCCGACTTTATGTTAGAAATAGAGCCTGTTTCTGAGTCTGACATAGAAATCGACATAAAGTGAGGATAATTATGTAATTTAAGATATAGTAGACAATAGATTTAGTAGATACAGATTTAGTACTTAAGATTTAGGTATAACTACAAAAATTTCACTGCATTCAAATAATAATATTTTGAAGAAAATAGCAACAATTGACTCACAGGAGCACGAAGATTTGCTTTCGCAGCATTTACGTGAGAACTGGAATCGAGCACCGGCGCGACGACGCGGCGTAATATGAGACGCGCTGCACGTGGATGCGGCGGGCGAGTCCCGTAGGAATCTCTTGTGTGGCAGTGGTAGAAGTAGAAAGAACTGGAATTTGGAAATAGAAAATGAGTTGGATCCGTGGTTGGGGTCTTTCGGGTTCTTACCCAGATTTTTACCCACAACCAGGTCGGTGATGACAGCGTCGGTGATAGCACCGTCGGTCGGCGTGTGTCGGTGAGCAGTGGAGCAGGCTCAGGCAGTGCAGGAGGCTTACTGTCGTCCACAGGTCGGCGGCGGTTGTTGCAGGCGTAGGGCAAAGAGCACGGGCTCCAAATCGGGATGCCAGATGTCGCATGAAGACTTTCTGTTCTGGCATCCCACTTCTGACACCAGTTCTTAGGAGGGCTTCGCTGGGTGTCTTTTAAAAAAAACCGCAAATTATACCGACACTAAGTTTTATTAAGAACTTATTACAATATTCGGCACACAATTGCGACTAAGGAAACTACCGATCACCGTGACGTGCGACGTTCAGAATCTTACTGCCTCGGTTTTTATTATAGAACAAGTATTACAATAAAATGCTGACGCAGCTATGGAAAGATGCAGTCATGCACATTGTGCTTAGTAAACGTTAATTATGTGGTAAATTAATATATAACAGTTCGTGGATGTTGAGGCATATGGGAAAGCATCCGATTCTACAATATTTAGAGAAAGTGAACTGTGTAATAAAATACACAAAGACATTAAATATCCCCTCATCACGACAGGTCGGTAATCGACAACCATTGAATATAGTTCATTTGTTGGTGATGAAGCATTTGGTCTCGGTGAAAGATGATGAGGTCTTATGCTGGAAAATATTTGGACTTAGCCAAAAAAGTTTTCAATTATAGGTTAAGCCGTGCCAGACGTTGCATTGAATGTACCTCCGGCGTACTAGCAAACAAATGGAGAATATTACATCGCCGCCTTATTATTAAAACATAATTATTATACACTTAAAAACATTAATGTTAATAATATTATTATTAAATTATTTTATTATAAACAAGTATAACAGTAATCATAAGCCAGTATAACAATTATACTCATTTTAAAGGATAAGTGTTTTTAAAGGATAAGTGTTAACATGTTATAAAAATTCTTTTTTTTTTTTTTATTTATTATATGGAACTTTAACAAGTAGTTATGTCAGTTCTGTCTCGAATTGGACATAAATAAAAGCCTCGAATACTATTGTGCTTATATTTTAATATATTAAACGTTTTTACAGTAAATTTTGATGAGTAGACCGAATGTTGTGCCAAAGTCGAATGTAATATAAAATGATGTAGGGTACTTCACAAAAGCAAAGAAAAATAATCGGTCTGAGCATCTCGCGATTTCACACTTTACTATGCATAAAATACTAGGCGCCAACAAGTTCCATCGTAAAAAATTCTTATACAGTTAAAAATAAACACTTACCGACATGTTAAGTTCTTCAGCGATTTGGCTGATATTACATCCGTCATCTGTAAGAATGATATACATATTATGATTGTCTTATTTTATGATTCTGGATCATCAGTATTCAGAGATTGTGTTATAGATTCATTATTCTGTGAAATGTACTTAGTTCTTAATTGCATAAAAAAAAAAGAACCCTTGTTGGTTCCAATACAGTTCCTTTCTTCCAGAAGGAGAAAAACATTTATAAGTTGGATCAGAGTATCTGATATCCAGGGGAGGGTCCTGGTGAGAGGTGGGAAGAATTCTAATATTAATGTTTGAATTCTCTGTAACAACTCCTTGGAATGTCTCACCAGTTTCAAATTCTGCACAACCTAACTCATCTGGTGACGGGATAACTAAAGTTCTACGAAAATGATCAGCTGGTAGCCAGGCCCCAGGTTGATCTGATATGTTTAAATCAGGCTGGAAGACTCCGTTATCAAAGTGGAATGATGTTTTTATTACATTTAATTGTCTCAATGTGGAGGATTCCCAGGCATTTGTTATGTGACTAGTTATTTGGTCAATATACTCCATCCTTCCAAATCGCATATTTTTTCCATCAGGGATAGTATCTAACTTCTCTAGAATGGATAAAACTGGAATCCCTTTTGTAGTTACAGGTATAACAGACAGGATATTTGGTTTTCCTCCTAAGAGTGGACATTGATAGCTAATTAAAGTTTCCCAATAAACCAATCCTGGTAGAGGATATAATTTCATAGAAGGATAGATTTTAATTACAGATACAGTTGACCATATAGGCAATGTTATTAGATCGGGAGATGATAGGAAAGGATTCATGTCAGAAGGAGCCACTTCAGGACTCCTTTGCAGGTGTGTAATCTATGGGAGTGAACGGGCTTCAAATGACTTGATTATTAATTGGAAGAATACAAGACCAGGAGCATCCCAGTTAGAATGAGCAATTTTCCTGATTTGGTGAGCCAGAGTCTTCCTAGGAAGAATGGAGAATTAGTAAGTGAGGGGGTGGATGGTCTATCTAAAACTAGAGTCATGATAACAATGAAATATGGAACTCTCTACTCAATCGGTAGGAATGATTACAGTTCCTCCGAGGAATCGGGCAATTTACTACTAGGCCTCAGTATGATTTTTTGTCATTTTTTGTCATCGCGCAGATAAATAATTTTGGAACGTCCCAAAACCCTAAGGTTTTTGTACGAACTCATTTATTTCACTGAATGATGTGCAAGGTTAGGATTTCTTTCACTGAATGAAGTGAAATTTTAGGATTGTTCAAACGCATCTATGTTCCCAAAAAAGACTCAATACATGTTTAAAAAAAAGGATCTATTGTCTTAAAATTTGGCTCATTGGTCAACAACTTAATAGGCGTGGCGAGCTATGATTGCTAAGTGCAAGGTAAAAAAAATTGAAACTGATCAAGCACAACGTTGGCCGATAGTATTTTTTTTTTTTTAATAAACAACTGTTGAAATGAACATTTTGAATATTTTTTGATTTTATTTTATTGTTGTACTGAAACAAACAGTTATATTCTTAACTTACAAATTAATACATGTTCATATTTAAACCTATAATTTCCTTAATTAACTACAATTTTTGTTTACAAGTTTGATGTTTAAAATATTTACATTTTATTATACTTAACTAGATAACAATTTGACAGACAAAACTAACTCACTCTTAAGCTTATTATTAGAATTACAAAATATATCGGTACTTACTGCAGAATTTTGGCTGGCGCTCATATTTGTATAATACATAATGATATTTTGATGTGATCTGTTGTTCTATTGCCAATTCTATTAGAAATAAATTGTTATTTACAGAATGGAACCGGCTACCCAGGACCGCCCGGCAGTGGCGGGGCGGCGCAAGCCTCTGCGCCCGCCGTCACCGCCGCCGCCACTGCCACTGTCGCCGGAGCCAGCAGGCCGCCCATTACCGCCCGGCCGTGGCAGAGAGGCGCAAGCCCCTGTTGTGTAAGTTACATGTCTTTAAAATGCTGCATTACATAAAGATTTTTAAAATCTTCAGCCATGAGCTTTAACAGTACATTTAAACTGATTTTTTTTAATTTTCAATCTACATTATCAGCCTCCTTCTTTAAAGTATCAAGAAAAACAGTAGTTTAGGTTTGTGCCATGCTTCTGCTTAATTTATTGTGCGGTGACGAGTTCCATGTATATTCCATATAAATTCTATATTGTTGTTTTCTATTACTGGGTCACAAAATAATCATTGAATTTTGCTTCACTCTATGGTGCATCTTCCATTATGAGCAACCATGCGTCTTCGATATCCCGCTTTTTGATATGGGCCAATGCAGCACACATGGCTAAGTGTCTCTTCTCTTGGATTTCATTTAATTGTACGGCATGAGCTTTTTTAGCTAGTGCCTGTTTAAAGTGAAAATTACATCCCTGAAGTTGAACACTCGGAATTAATTTATTATTGATGTGAAAAGTTCATACGACCGTTGCTGCTTATTAGCCATAAGGACGTGTATGAGAGGAACTATGTTTGAATGGTTGTCATCACTGTTTACGTCTCCATGAATACAATACAGCTGACAGAATGGTGTAGAGCAGCTTTTAAACGCTCCATCAAAAAAGAACGTTTGCAAATTGGGGATAACTTCACGAGCTGTCTCAGTGCAGAAAGCTATCATTCTATTTTGAGGCTCACTGTCTTCATCAAATAACAAAAAGTTAAGTTTATATTTTTATGGAATTATAACATCTTCGCATTTCGAAAAATGTGTCTTGGGCACTCCTAGGTCACGATTCCGCGTAGGGCATGCAATATCGGAAGGTACTCAATTCCGGAACTGAGTTCCAATACTGGAGATCTGATTCCGGAGTTCTGGAACTGGTTTCGGCATTGGTAATTTTAGTAGGAAAATAAAAAATGTTTAAATCAAAAAAGATTCATAATTAAATTAGTCTTTTAATCTTTAGTAACATATTAATTTGATCTTTATACAGTAAAATTAACCAGGCATTCAGAAAACACAATATAATTACACATTTATAAAATGAATAAAAGACTGGAATATACGTAATGCGGTGAGGTCGGATCGACTGGAGAAGTACTACCCTCTCATAGAAGATCGACGTAAGAGTAGTAGTATCCGTACTACTGCGTTTCGTTCGGTGAGTGAGAGCGCCGGAGGCCCAATTTCCTCCTTTCCTCTTTCCTCACCTCCCTAATTCTCTTCCCCTACTCCATTAATTCCCAGCCGCCATAGTGGAGGCCACCATACCAACAGTTTAAGACGATATGGTATATGGTATGGTGGCCAACACTTCTGGATTCCACTGACTGCTTACCATCAGGCGTGGTGGAGTCACTTTGGTAGGCTAATATAAAAAAAAAGTACCCTAAATAATTCCATAAGTCTTAACATTTTTACTATGAAACTAGCTTTCCACGGCGCGGTTTCACCCGCGTCTTTGCTTACTGCTCTGCTCCCGTCACCAGTAGCGTAATGTCACGTAGCCTATAACCTTACTCGAGAAGTGGGCTCTCAAACGCAATAAGATTTTTCTAATCCGACTGGTAGTGCCAGAGATTAGCGCGTTCAAACAAACACTTTCGCATGCATGACTCATCATGACGATTTCATTTTGTAAAAAAATCATGTTTTTCATGACTAAGTACATTACAAAGTTTTCTAGTTGAAATAGTAAATTACGATTTGAATAGTAGTAAGAAAGGCCTCCTAAATGATTGTCTTGATATCAATGTGTTGATTGTTATGCTACCTATCTCATTATGGTGTTTCCACACTGCCGTTAGAAAATGTGTGTAAACATTTTCTAACATAAAAACATTTACTAACAAATGTTGTCAATTGTTACATTTTGTTAGGAACTTGTTATAAGTGCTCCTACACTGATGGAAAATGTTTACTAATGTTTACTAACGTTTTATAACATTTAAATCTGGTATTGGCTCGCAGTTTGGTTTTGCGTTCTGAGGGCGTCTACACGAAAATGGAAGAAGATTTGCTCATTGGAATAGCTTTTATTTTTTGTTTAAAAAAGGAGAAAAAGTTATTATTG
The DNA here is from genome assembly GCA_963082885.1 of Parascotia fuliginaria. NCBI lineage: Eukaryota > Metazoa > Arthropoda > Insecta > Lepidoptera > Erebidae > Parascotia > Parascotia fuliginaria. Next base: position 12,249,360 of record OY720192.1, read on the forward strand.
GATATTATCCTTATCCTTATTGAATGCGCCAAACGCTAAAGCTAGATGAAAATATAGCGTGTTTTTGCAAAATTCTTATGTGTTAATTCTCTGAAATTGTAATCGTTGCATTGCACGAACGATCAGTACATCTCTATACAGTTCCAAATGTACATATTTTCGCGATGTAAATATAACATATAACCATGTCTCAGTGGCATTCGTCGTTCTCTTTTCGTTTTAGTAAATGTGATATTAAAAGTTTATAATCACATTCATGTTACAATTTAATTATAGTGTACAAAAATACTAAGCTTAAAATAAACATCTATCTTTTGAACTTAAACGTTCTTTCTTTCTCAAATCGTCGCTCGCAGCGTCCGCCATTTTGTTTAACGTTTGGAATGCGTGGCATCAAGGGACCCAACTTTCTACAGAATTATTAATAATTATACATTTATTTTCAATTAAGAATATATTCAAAATTTGCAAAAGTGTGTAAAATGCATAGGTACTCTACTACCTAGACATTTTAATATAAGTAAAATACTACTTCAGCATGATTTGATGAAGAAGAGTCTGACCTAACAACATCTTTGATGTTTAAAACCAACCAATTATGGTTTTGTGGAAAATTACAGATGGATTTAATAAACATTTTGGCAATGGTCAAAAATTAACAATATGGACAACTGCAGCGGCTATACCTAGATGTCTTTAGACAATTGTAGTTAATTAATTGTACCTAATAGTATTAAATAATAAAACACTTACCCCATGTCCACCAGAAATTGTGCTCGGCTGATTTTGCCATTCCTCCATTTTTCTATCAAATAATTTAACTAAACTTACAACGAATTACTTTACACATTCAAACCATCACACACATGCGTCAAAAAGCAAGGTTAAGCGAATTGTAACTGTAAAAAATAAGTCGTTGTTGATCTCTGTTGATCGGCTAGAATGAGGTATAAACAGGGAGCGCCAGCGCAGGGAGTACAGACTGATCGCCGGAATTCTTCGTCGACCTGTTTCCACTATTCATCGCAGTATTAAAAGATTCCAGGAGTCTTAATACTTACGTGAGAAGAACAGGACAGGGCCGAAAAAGGCGTACTTCGGACAGAGATGATCGTTTCATACAGCTTCGTATACGTAGAAACCCCCGCCTGACTGCTGTACAAGCCAGAAATGAGCTTAAGGAAGATCGAGGTGTAGCAGAAAGTGAGCGTACAGTACGAAGAAGCTGGATTTGGTTCGTTCGTGCCCGCCAAAGCTCCAAGACTTCAGGGTACACCATCGTAGGAACAGACTCATTTTCGCCCGGGAACATCAACTTTGAAATGTTGACCAATGGGGTAAGGTATTCTTTTCTGATGAGTGCAGTATTCCTTTAAACCAAGTTGATGGAAGGCAAAGAATATACAGACGCCAAGGGGACGCCAACGATATAATCAAGCAAAATTTTGAAACAACTGACATATGGAGGAGGATCAATAATGATGTGGGGAGGGATATGTTTGGAAACTCGTACGGACTTGGTGGTGATAAATGAAGGTATTATGACTGCAGATCGCTATATAAGAGACATTTTAGAAGAGAATGTTATGCCAAGATAATGCTCGACCACATACTGCCCAATCAACTCGTGCATACCTAAATGATGTGAATATCAGTCATGGAGTGGCCAGAATGTCTCGCAATCAGCTCTCTCTCCCCTTTGAAGTGGAGCCCAATTTACAATAAAGGGAGCGTCACTACGTGAAGGTCTCAAAGTACCGACGCAGTCTGTACCATTGAGCTTCAGAAATCTAGCTAATAGAGGTGAATTATACCCATTATCTATAAATAATCTATAACCTTTATGTAACAGAGGAGCAATGAGCTTCTTCACTACAGCTGTACTTTTTAGTACACCGGGCGACTGGTCAATAAACATATATTACCTACAATGAAGATCTTGATCATAGAGGGTGGATAGAAGACGGGTTATAGGGAGTATTAAATTGGTGGTACATATTAGAGAAGTGTGTATATATGTAGATTTGGGACTCTATCATAAGTCTTAGTTGAGCTGAGTATGTCTCTAGGGGATGAGTTTGGCACTCCTGTCACTAATGTGTAATGAATCTTCTATGACAGTCTCCTTTAGCTATACAGGAGGTTAGTAATTTGAGAATTAGAGGAGTAAAGAGAATCGAAATGATGACTGAGATCCCTATCATTATTATATGATTCATCCATTGAGTTAACCAGGTGATCTCATGTGAGGAGTCCCCCCCAGGATTTGCAGGGGTGTTGTAGAAGCTATTGTCCTCTAAGATCCCAGACAGGGACCCCTGGGTATAAAGTTCCTTGGTATAGTAAGCTTCCGCTTCCTCAATTAAAGAAATGGGAGTGTTTTTGGTGTCCGCGCTTACGATCTTGCCTGTCAATGGATCAATTCCACTAGCATTCTGAATAGGTAACCATGATGCAACCATCGAATAATGAGACCATTGCGGTTTCCTAAATAAGATCCCAGTTATCGGTTCCGCCCATAAAGTAAGGTTACTTGACTCATCTATAACTTGATACATGCCACATCGTCTATGGATGGGAATGACGAGTGTAATAGGTGTTATGGCTAATACAGTCGAAACTATCTTGTAGACCCCATCTTTTAATTCTCCTACTACATAAGGAGATCCTGATACATACTGGGCTACTTTTCTAGGGCGATCCGGCAGATACAAAGACGTCCACCGCATCACAGTATTCTGTCTAGAACAAGCTAGGTGGACAAAATTATTTTTACACCTTTTCAGACCAGTACTAATTAAATATGTTATATTATAACGACTAAAGCTATTTTCATCCGTATACTAGCTTTTCCCCCAAGGTTTTTCTGCATTTTCATGTTGTGCCTTTTTTTGCCATCTTAGATTATAGCCTTTCGTGAATAGTCTGTCAAAAGGAAGTGGGATTCGTCGCTTATATTTATTGAAAGTACTAAGATCAAAGTCGCTTTAAAGTTTTAATGCAAATAAAAAAATAAGTATACAAAAAACATATACAGGGTGATTTTGAATTCATTAGCATCCTTTTAACCTGTTATTCTATACATAGTACCAAGTACTTATGCACTATAAAATTCAGTATTAAGTACATAAAAAAAAAAAAATTACTGATCGCTTGAACCTTGAATGGGATTGCTGAAAGGATGTGTACCGCTTATGAATGAGATCCACTCCATTATACCGTTGTGGTCTAGGGTTTCTCAGTTTCTCCAAGACATTAGGGACCATCAGGTCATGTTCACCTGAAAATGAAATAATATAGCCACCTGCTGTATGCCATAATAATGAGACTGCATTTCCGATTCTACACTCCTGATATTCACTGCCCTTCGGGACAGAATATTGCTGCTTGATGAATGGGATAGATATAATCATGGTGTCGGTGGAGGACAAGGACAAAACCCCATATCTTACATCGTAGGTTTTGAAAGGACAGAGCTGGGACTGAGAATTGTTGTAGGAGATATATAAATACCTCTTGCCATCCGTATAGAGACGTTGTGTGACATGTGTCCACTCACCTATAGGTCCCCTGATACTTCCATCAGGGTATCTGGAAATGATGAATCTCTTCTTTTTATTATTGTACTTATATTGACTATTATTATCATTCAGTATATTGATTATTATTATAGTAATTATATTGACTATTATTGTAATTATGTTGACTATTGTAGTAAAAGTTTAATGTGAAGTGGATGCATATCATGATCATTACGAGTTCGTAAGGCATAATACATTTTATTAGGGTTCTTTTACCACCCATGCCCTGCATTGTCATGCTCACTAAAATGTCATTGCTTGTGGTGTCGTATTGGCCGGGTCATCACCTTCCCTCTAATATGGCGAGGGTGATGATGGCTGGCCCGTGCGTCATGCTCGTGAACGGGTGCTACTTGGGATGACTGGTCAATCTTGGCATGGCTTACATTTAATATTCAATCCAGTATTACCTTGTCGTTCAATGTGACCAGGGGGTGCATTTACCAGTTTAATTAAAATACGTAGTCAAATTACCATACTAGTTGAAACTAAATAATTGAATTCCTTGTTTTCTTTCTTAGTATTATATTAATTAGTTAATTTGTAATAATTACTTTGTATGGTTCTTTGGTTGCGTTGAGTGTTTAAATTGTAACTCATTCAAATAACTGTAATTATCTGGCGATTGAAAAGAGTGGCGTGAGTTTCTTGCCAGTTCTTCTCACAGCTCTACCTCGTCAGCGAACTGGCTGTAGGTCAATTGGCTGACAAAATGTAATGTTGACTTTTCATAAGCATCATACTTTATGATCTAAATGAAATAAATGCTTTGACTTTGACTTTGACTCTGACTTGCACAAATTCCTATGATATGTCCCCTGGTAATCATTTCGACAGTAATAACATAAAAAATTGTTTTCTTCAGAGATAATGGGATCCTCTACTATCTCATCAAGTGGGTTTTCGAAATATCTTTGAAAGTTAGTCAGGCTGGGAGATTGTTGGAATTTGATAATATGACTGGACAATGTCTGTTTGGTTTTCACCCCTCAGAACCCAAAAGAACACGAGGTGGATACTTCTTCAGACCTAGCCAAAATACCCTGAATGGAGCGATCCTCCATGTCCAATTTCCAGATAGATATAGATACTGCATACTGTTTTTCTTCAATATCAAGAAGAGATTCGCAATTGGGTTTCGCGGGGTAAGGGACGTTTTCGATGCTGGAATTCTGTCGAAAGAGAATTTTGGAGGAGAGGGAGATATCCTGTCCAGCGTGAAAGGAGGATAATGGATTGAGTACTGCTGATGATGTTGAGAGGGAGACATTGGAAATGAATATAACAATGATTACAAAGAGATTGAAGACTGTTAAGAGTGACATGACGTAGCTAGTGCCCGTGGGGGAACAGATTGCTCAAAAATAACCAAAAAGATGAATCGGTTTCTTGGTGGTATGTATTATTCTTTTTTCAATATGGGTAGTGGATTGTTTACCGGCGTAAACAATAAAAGACCACAGGTAGCCAGTGGCACTCTCGCACAGCTCAAAGGTCTTGATACCAAACTTAGAAGCTTTGTAATGGATATACTGTTTAAAGCTCAATCTTACTTTCCATAGGGTTAGACTTTCGTCTATGCAAATATCTTACTTAAAATATAACTGGACTGAAAACGCGAATTTAAATGTGTCAATATTGGTCTTAAACGGTGTAAACGATCAAGGCTTCTATCGGCAGTATTGGAGAGATTGAAGTTCGTAACGGGGTCTGAATCTATAAAATGTAATGTAATGTATATTCTTCGTGTGAACATTTTTCAGAAGAAGATCAACAGAAAAGCAAGTAACAATAGTGGGCATTTTGATGATCCCAACATTGTCCAGAACGAAAAGAGGCATAAAATTTCATGCACATTTAGTGGGGAACCAATCAGACTGAAAAGCAGCAGATGCAATTTTTGTCGCATACGGGTTCGTTTCAGTAACAATTAGGTCTAAGACGAATAGAGACGAAAAGCATCATAGGCTGAATTGGCAACATGAACCGAACCAGTACGCTCGGGTTTAAATTGTTCCTTTTTACCTTGAAAGGAATCCATTAAAGACCATTCAAAGTGGAGGTTCTGGCCTTCTAGTCGTAGGGGATTATCCGCTCCATTACTAGCGTCGAAAAAATTATCATCATCGTTCTCGCTAGCATCCTCAGCGTTCCTCTCTATCCTGTCAGTAATCTGCATTCTCCTCTGTCGCCTCCTCAATACATTCGTCGCCAAACTTACCAATTCAGGGGGAACATCATCGCCTGTCGTTCAAATTTCTTGGAAAGGATGCCCCATCTCCCACCGATTTCCTCTACGGCCCTGGTTCAGATGCCCATGGGCACTCTGTCTTCGCATACTCCTAACACCTCTTCCACTTCATCGTCCACCTCTTCGCACACTATCACTTCTCAGACGTTCATCTGGTCAAGAATTCACCATCGCCGTCGCCGTAACTGCAGACAGCGTCCAGCGCCCTCCCATCGTCCCCGAAGATGCGTTTGACCACACCGGCAGACGCGGATGCGATGTAAAAATAAATTAAATTATTAGATTTTTTTAATCATAGTTTTTTATTTATATAATAAATATATATAATAGGTGATGTATTCCAAAAAAAAATGTTTAAATATTTTGTTGCACTCGCAGTTAAAGAAATTTTTTAATTCGCATATTCCTTTTAATAGGAAGGAATATGTGAATTAAAAAATTGACATACTACTCTTAAGGTAGGTATATATAAAGGGTGGTATTTAATACTTAACCTGTAAATCCCTTTTTTTATTAAAATATTCGAGATTACCACCTAAAATACTGAATTGCACACTAAATTTGCTCATCAATTAAATCAATTATACTATACTGTTAGATCTTTAAAGCTTAATTGTTTTACTGAATAACTATCTGTTAACTGAAAGTAAATCTAATAATTCTTCGAGTGCAAAAAAATATTTAAACATTTTTTTTTGGAATACATCACCTATTAAACTTTTAAGAACATGGGTTATTCTAAATGAAACACCAGTTAATCAGTCGTATTTATCTAATGAAAGTTCACAAAAAATCAGCAAAGTGTAATCTTAATATACACTAATCATTGCAAAACATATTTAAACATTCTTTTTTGGAATCTTAATCACCTATAAATCTTTATTGTATGATTAGGGCAGGTCTTGCTTTTGTTGGACGTCCGCGTTTTCGCTTTATGCCGATAGGTATGTTTTTGCTTCTACAGGTGGTGTGACATATTTCAACCTGATAGCAAGTCCGATGATATGTTTGCAAATGTAGTGTTTGAAAAACTGCGGACAATTACATTCACCAGTTTTCCATTCATCTTTGTTTATGAGCAATACAACCGACCAATATGCGAAAGCAACTTGTTTGTATTCATCGAAAGAACGCCAGTCTTGCCCAAACTGAACGGTAGGTGCTCCTGAACTTGCAATCAAGTAGGTCTTTTTCATGGAATCTGCCTTTAAGACCACTACTTTTCGGTCTGACTTCGCCCATTGGTATCCTGCAGTCAAGTCTTTGAGCTCGATGGTAGGCGAATTTGAAAATGATGTCAACTGGTATGTTTCTGACCATTCTTTAACCATATCTAACACGATAACCAAAAATCTGGATAATGGTAAACGTTCTCGCAGAGTGTGGCAATCTTTGATAGATCTGTTAAATGATTCAAGCGCATTATTTGTAACAGGAGATCCTTTTGAAGAGCCAAGATACCAATTTGGATTTTGACTCTCTTTGTTGAAGTAAGTAATGAAGTCTTTTTGGTCAGCATATTTTATCAGAAATGCTGCTAAGGCAGACTTAAACAGATCTGGAGATGTAGCAGAATGTAACACATCAATATCCTGTAGTAAAGTCTTTTGCTTTTTTTTGTTTACTAGTCTTTCTACATTATTCATAATGTTTTTCTTTGCATGGGCCCAGCACATTTTTACAGTAGGTTCTTCACCAAATACTTCTTTGAATGCATTTTCTATGCTCATAGCCGCGTCGCAAATTAATGCGTTTAATTGTAAATTGTATGTGTAAAGGGATAAAGAGCTGTTGCGAATAGCCTCAAACAACATCTGGAAATCTTGCTTTCGTTCAGATGTAGAAACGGCCAAACAAAGAGGATGAAACTTCTTAGTTTTATCCGACTAATAAATAGCACAGGAAAACCTTGTCAAATTAGTTTATATGTAGCATCTGCGTGAATATTTGTGGCTAATGTAGTTAACTTTAGCAGAGACTTTGTGGAGATTGCAAATCGAAAAGTCGGAGTTTCGCTCTCGTACACATGGTAGCAAATGACATAGGGTTTATGTTCATCATCAGGTACCTCAGAATTTTCTATTAACCAAGCCTGCAGTTCTCCGAGACTGATGGTAGGTGATCCGTAAACTGCTCGACGGCGGTCAGACAAATAATTGTTCAATTGTTTCTTTGAGGGCACTGTGATCCCTTGAATTTATCGCAAACTGTTTAATATAGCCTTAGGTTTCAAATGTAAAGCAAAAAGTTTATTAATCTCCTCTTTGGTCTCCTGACATATTCCGTGCCGTGTTTGTGTAGCAATAAATTCATGGTTATGGTCAGAGTCGGTTCGATAAAGTAACACTCCACTAGAGACTGTTTCAAAAAGCAAATAAATACTTGCTGCACACTGAGGGCCTCGAAATTTGACTTTGTTACAACGATAAAACTTTTTGTTACCTTCTTCTGTGTCGTGCGAAACTTTGAGGGACCACGTATTTTCAACTTTCACAGTTTCCTACTCCGAAATACATTCGTACCGGAGTTCGGGCCGACCGAACTAGCAATGACGTTTCTCGTCTCGAAGCTTACTCCGAGCGCGCAAAACACGATCGAAGATTTGAATTTGACACACGATTCTTCGGGAGTTTAGTGTCAAAATTCACGATAACAAAATAGTTACCTTTTCATCGTCGAAAGCATTCTCGGAAACAAGATTCGATACAATATTAGTTAAATAGTGGCAGTGAAGTTTATTTTAAGTAGCTCTATAGGATATTGGCAATGGCAGGAAGGTTTTTTATTCTTCGAGCGTGTCTTGAAAAAGAACATTTAGAACGTAGAAGACGGCGTCGCGTCGTCAGGAGGCCTACATTGCGAGAGGGATTGGACTTGTATAAGATTTCGGACGTGAAGTTTATTTTTAATTATACTTAGTCGGGATTTATTTCAAACTCATGAGGTGATTTATACCTACCGCAGTTAAACCGGCAAAGAATATTGTTAAGTGAATATTAATCATTTCAGTGATAAATTGGTTTTATTAATCTAACTTAAAACAACTGAAACAAGCATACACTTTTATTATATAGGTAATACATATTAATCAGTTTACATGCTTATTATTTTTGTAGCAATATGCACAACACAGAGACAGCCGGTAAACCACATATTTATTATAGGCTACCACCTATTAATTTATATTTTGCTATATGATATATAAAATTAACTTTTTACACTTTTGTTGATTAGCTATTATTAGTACTTGTGTACTAAGTACTCAACAAAGTTATTAAGTAAGTAAAACACTGTTATTAAAACACATTTATTTATACATAAATTAAAACCTTAAAACACTACAGCAAAGTACCTTGTACTAAACTCAAAAAGTGGTTGTTAATCTAGAAAGTAGTACAGACTTACATAGTGTAGGCACTACTAGATAACTGCACTTGAAATACTTATTTATTTGTAATATTTAAAAACTAAGTCAATTTTCATATTACTTAAGACTAAACATAGGAAAATCATAATTTTATAAAAGTCTTAAACAATAATAAAAATCAGTTATTTTTAATAATTAACAAAACATTGTAATAATTTAATGCACACTTCTTTTAAAATAATGTTAGAAACCTAATTTAAGAAACATAAACATTATAAAACCATTAGGTAATACACATTCACAATATTATCAAAATAATATGGATCCTATGGCAAATATTTATTTATGGCAAAATGAAACAATAAAAGAAGACAATTTGTCTTTTTTGTCTCCGTGTAGGTTCATTGGCACATTGTTCACTAGGAGCTGGCAGAACTGGCTGGTTTCCAGTACCCGAGGGTTGTGTTGGTTCTGAAAATACGAAAACGGAATTTATGTAATATGTTCTATTTTTAATATAATTAGTAAAACATTGTTTTAACTGTGATCTAACATTTAATTATATATTTTTACAATAAATTTATTCCTAAAATTTGTTCAGTTTTAATGACATTTATCAACCTATTACCTACACACCTTACTTGTAAAAATGTGAACATAATTATTAATAATATATTTAGTGATACCAACTTAAGTACTATTCATTACATAGAATTCTTACATAGAATTGTTATGTGAACATAAATGATTAATAGGGAATAGTATGTAACAGCCTAAGCTTGCACTAGATAATGAATTTCTTTTTAAACTTACCGTTGCCATTGCTGTACAGTCTTTGTACAACCAACCATTGAATTGAGGGTTGTACTTATTATCCCAAAAGCACTGAGATTGTAGTCTGCCCTCCACACTCCACAGATGGCCCCTAGCCAACTCACGATGTTCCTCAAGAAAATTGAAGACCACCTCCAATTGTTCAGAGGTTGGTGCCGACATTTTAAATTTAAATAAACTTAACACTGGCAACAAATTCTTGACACTAACTAAATAGAAACTAATTTTTAACTCATAGAAAGCCATGATAATGTTAATAAAACTTTTTAGTAACACATTGGTATAAGTAAATCATCATGCATATCAATCGTGTGTCGGGTTTGAGAGAGTCCACACAAATTTCGTAGAACACACCACTCAATAGCCACGAAAACACTTAGCGTTTTTATGTGATAAAAACTTGTGATTTACGATTTGTTGTGTTTACAAAATACTGAAATTGACACATCTTTTTTTGCCAAGGCAAGTTGGCAGTCATGTGTCATTTTTATCATTTTAATGGGATAAAAATAAAGTTTTTATCACTTACACACATTAATTATTTCATATTTGACACAAATCATAATATTTAACATTTTACCGATACATAAATAATTTAAAAAAGAATAAAAATGTAAAACCGTAACTAAGATGTAACATTTTGTGGCCGACCACACTATTAATTCGTTCATTGTTCGTTCACGATAGTTATCACGTGACTCCGACCGAAACTCGCCAATTCGATAATACTTCGGAGTAGGGTCACGGCATAAACTTCGGTCGGGCATCGGTCGGATCCGAAGATTTGATTGAAATGTTTCGGAGTAGGCTTCCAGAGCCTGCACGTACGTGGGAGAAATGAACGCTGAAAACGAACCGTGCTAGACGAGATCGTGTCCAGGTAGTATGGATGAACTTTGCCGAGCGGTGCGATGATAGAAAGGAGACGATGGCACCAAGTCAAACAGTTCCTCAGAACACTCCCCGTCGAACATACGATAGAGCACGCATAGAGAGCCAAAGTCCCTCCGCTGCTCCAGTGACTCCAATTTGTCTGTGAGATTGGGATCGTCGACGATTCGAACAGCTAGCCGTTGGAGGGAGTCAAGTGGGTCGAGCTGGTATTTGGGGGCTCCTGCCCACAGGTGAGAACAGTACTCCACGTGCGGTCGGACTTGTGCTTTGTATAGCACAAGCCGTTGAGATGACGTAAGGTACCGTCTGGCTCTGTTCAGGACGCCCAGCTTTTTGCTCGCCAGTTTGGCTTTTTCTTCCAAATGACTCCCAAATTGGACCTTGCTGGATATTTGAACGCCGAGGATCCCAATGTCATCGGAGATACGGAGAAAAACTCCTTGGAACTGAGGCGCTATAACAAAAGGGTCCTTCTTCGCAGTGAACGCGCATACTTGTGTCTTCGTGGGGTTGAAATGAACTAAGGGACGCGCGCGCGAACGCCACAGTGTACACGTAAAAAAGTTGGCTCCGTTATTATTTATTGTTTTCATCTGTTTAAAGTCTATATTTACAATTAAAAAGTTTACTAACAAGTGACATTAAGTACAAAAAACAAAACTAAATCACTAAATAACTTTCCACATGATTAGTTCGCGAGTAATAAGCAAAAACATTACAAAAAAAATCAGTTACTACATCAAAACAGTGAACACAGTGATTCAACAAGTTTAAAATGAAGTGACTCATCAAGCGACGATCGAGCTCAAAACATGACCATATATGGCCATAAAAATACACAAGCTTCGGCAAAATATTGTCCACATCATAGTAATAATATAACGTAAACATAGAACACCTATTTGACCATTCAGCCTAGTGTTAGCGTGGACCAACGGGAAACCAACGTACCTCGAAAACACGATCTACGATGTTCAAAACCTAGTTGGCGAAGTTTCTTTTTGGAATATACGGATATTGTTTTTTTTATTTTTACTAGATATTTTTAGAGAAATTTGATTTAAATTTTAAAGAAAAAACCTAAAAACTAATAAAAAGAAATTGAAGAATTCTTATTTATCTGGTATTAATTTGTGATACAATCTATTCAGAATTATATTGACATAAAAATGGAGGAAATAAATAATGTTACATTAAGAAGACCACTATCAAAGGCTAAATCATCAGAAAACATTAACAGGAGTATGTCACTAAACTCTTCGACTTCGGAAGACCTACTAGTAAAAAGCTTAGATTTGTCAACTAACGTTTCATTTTTTTGTAGAGAAGAAAATGAAAATGAGATAAAAAATCTAAAGTCTGAATTGCAGAGTACACAAAATGAGTTGGATAATATCATTCTCGAAAACATGGATTTAAAAAAAGTTATTGCTCAGTTATCTCATGAAATTAGTATACTTAAACAAATTTGCAAGAGCCCATTATCGTCACGACGGAAAAGTAAAGCCAAACGTCAACTAACAGACTCTTTTACTGATACCCCACCAACTCAGCCCGAATTTGAAAACTCTTCAACATGTGCTCCTGGCACTAACCCAGTTGCAAAACCTACAGAAACAAAGGGATCACAAACAGATATACTCCCAGAGAGCCTCTCGATACCGGTAGAAAAAAAAAAATCTAACTGTTTTCCAATCAAAAATGAACAAGCATACGAAAAAAGAGCATTTATATTTGGTGGACAAGGTTGCTCTGGACTTACAACACGTCTTATAAAATCAAGACTTCGGACCCGTTATTCAGAATATCAATTCATCTCTTTCATAAAACCCTACGCTACGACACAGGAAATATTAAGCAGCGCAAGGCTCTTCAATATCTCACAGAATGATAAAGTAATATTATTAATAGGTGAAAATGATTCAAACCCTTTTCAAATTAAATCAGAATTATGCTCATTCCTTAATTTTGTAAAATCTCAGGTATTGATTATAAAAGTGTTAAAAAACATGTATTTAAATAGATATAAGTTAAACTATATGTTAAGACATACTTCTAATCAGTATAAGAATTGTACATACGTTAACGTTGACTATAGATATTCATATGACAAGCTAGAAACCTTATGTAAAAAAATCAATTCTGTATTGGATCAACTTGACTATAATCATAAATTCTTAGTCCAAACAATGCCCACCGTTTGTAAGAAGAGCAGAGGTTTACGAATTGATGCGCACATAAAATTGACTAAGGATCAGTCTATTCAAACCGATTCACCAGCACTTGAAACAAAACCCACAACTTCTAATGATCAGTTTTTTCATGACTAATTATAAAAAGAAAAATATTGCTGGGCTTAGATTACTACATCAAAATATTGCTGGGCTGTTTAATAAACGCCATTTATTAGAACTTAACTTGAACGAACTTTTAATACATAATAAACAGATAGATGTACTGTGTCTTACGGAAACCTTTATACAAATAGGTCACAACCACATGGCAAACGTGACTGGGTATTTCTTGGCAGCATCGTATTCTAGACAAAAAAAACAAAAACGCGGCGGAGTGTGCATCCTGGTTAGACAAGGAATACAGTACAAATTGGTTAGTTTTTGCAATGACTACTTGACAGATAAACTCTTTGAATGTTGTGCAATAGAATTAATTCTTCAAAAATTATTCGTAATCTGCATATATCGGACGCCTGACTCTAATTGTAATTTATTTTTAGATAAACTAGAAGCACTTTTACATAAAATTACAAGTAGATATAACAAAAAAGTAATACTAACCGGAGACCTAAATATTGATACTTTACAGCCTAACAATAAAGAATCGAGACGCTTACTAGATATCACAAAAAACTATAACCTGCACCTGCACATAAAAGAACCAACTCGCAAGCGATCATGTATTGACCACATAATAAGTAGTATACCTGAGGCTACAAGTGAACTACTACACTGGGATATTTCTGACCACAATACTGCCCAAATGCTTCATATCCCAACGACAAATATAGAAAAGACATTAGTAGAGTATTTCGTTTATAAAAGAGACTACAATATTGAATACTTGCGTAAATTTAAAGAGTGCTTATCTAGTCTTTCATTTAGTGAAGTATATAAGGAATACGAATTGGAACCTGCATTTCAAACCTTTTATGAGACATTTTGTTTGTTCTACAAATTGTGTTTCCCAAAAATCAAAACGAAAATAACGAATAGAAATTGCAAATCGAAATGGATTACTAAGGGACTATCTGTTAGCTGCAAAACCAAACGCTCCCTAAGGTATAAATATTATAACAATAAATGTAAAAAAACCGCAATTAGATATAAAAAATATTCTAAACTATTACGCAACTGTATCAATCAGTCAATTAAGAACCTTAATCATACTATGATATTGAATTCAAAAAATATATGTAAAACGTCCTGGCAATTAATAAGACGAGAATCAGACTGTTTAAAACAAGTGGAGGTCATAGATAGTATAAACAAGGAAAATACGCTAATATATGATGCACATAATATAGCAAATACATTTAATGATTTTTTTACTAATATCTCATATGCAAATTCGAGTTCGACAGTCAATACCTGCAGCACTAGTTTACGTGATAGTATGTTCTTGTGTCCCTTTACTTATCAAGAAACTTACACCATTATAATGTCTCTTAATAACACAAATGCTGAGGGCGATGACGAAATAGCAACAAAAATTCTTAAAGCTTGTGCTATAGAAATTACCCCAGTACTGACAGAACTTATAAATCACTCATTTAGAGATGGTCAATTTCCCAATTCATTAAAGATATCTAGAGTAAAACCTCTGTACAAAAAAGGTGAAACGACAAGCATGAGTAATTATAGGCCTATATCCTTAATACCCGTTTTATCAAAAGTGTTCGAATCAGCAATGTATAAACGCCTTAGTAACTTCATTCAGTCGAAAAATATTTTACGAAAGGAACAATATGGTTTCCAAAAGGCCAAATCCACAGCATCTGCCTGCATTGATTTAGTAACACAGGTTATAGAAAATCTAGATGATGGTAAAATAACAATAGTCGTCTTTTTCGATATGACTAAGGCTTTTGATCGAGTATGTCATGAAACACTATTAGGAAAACTCGATCGTAATGGTATTAGAGGTCCAGCGTTAAATTGGCTTAACACTTACCTACAAAACAGAAAACAGTATGTAGAAATTCAGAAGCTAAATGATTTTAAGGTGCTAGAGACATATCGATCTGACATTCTTGTAAATAATTTTGGTGTGCCCCAAGGTAGTGTCCTGGGTCCCCTTTTATTCTTACTATATATAAATGATCTTCCTGACATAACCTCAAATTCACTTATTTTATTTGCTGATGACATCTCCTTAATTATGACATGTAATAAAAATTATGACATTAATCAATTTTCCACTGACATAAATAACACCATAAATAGTATAATAATTTGGCTTACTCACAATAATTTACAAGTTAATCTTGAAAAAACAAACCTTATTCAATTTAGTACATATGGAAGGCCCCACAAAAATATAAATGTTAAATACAAAGATCAGCTTTTAACTGAAGTCAATCAAACTACATTCCTAGGTATAAATTTAGATAAACATCTGAATTGGAAGTCTCATGTTGATAAAGTATGCAGTAGAATAAATAAATTTGTATATGTGTTATATAAATTGCGTAAAACCTCAAACGAAAAAACCGTATTAGCTGCTTATCACGGACATGTATCTTCCATCCTAAACTACGGTCTTGTTTTATGGGGAAATTCAACAGACGTTCAGAAGGCATTCTTGGCGCAAAAGAAATGCGTTAGGGCCATAGTTGGCGCACCGCCATGGGAATCCTGTAAACCGCTTTTTCGAAAGTTTCAGATCCTTCCTCTGGCTTGTATGTACATCCTAGAGTCAGCTAAATTTGTTAAGTCACACCCAAAACTGTTCAATATAGCTAGTGACATATACCCGAGAAACACAAGAAACCCAAACAGAATTGTATTTTCAAAGATACCTAAGACTACTATGTACCTGAAAAATTGCACCGCAATGTGTGGTCGTATTTTTAACGCTATACCAGACCATTTTAAACAGCTACCTTACGTCTTATTTTGTAAAAAGCTTAAGCTCTGGTTGTTGGAAAAATCTTACTACTTAGTGTCACAATTAATTAAATAAGAAAATTGTATTATTTTTGACTAGAATAATAATTATGAATGACATCAATATGAATGCCAAATTATTTTAATATGTAGTGTTTTTAATGCATGTCTAAAATGTTTTTGTAACCAAATATTTGCATGTCAGAAAACTGACAAAATGTATCAGGACTTTTTATTTTTCTCAAACATGTTTTGTTTTTGACACACATGTACCATCTATATGTACCTACATTTTGAGCAAATAAACTATCTTATCTTATCTTATCTTATCTTAAGTTCTTCTCACCCCATTCGAGAGAGCCCGCCCAAGAGAGCCCTCAACTTCAGACACAAGTTGTAACCGTCTCTCATGCACGGAGCTCCGAGGGACATTCTGTTGGCTAGTGTACCGCGCGTCACCCGTGCTGTCATCTGCATAGCAATGCATGTTCTCAATGGTTAACATGTCATTGATATGCAGAATAAACAGCGTTGGGGAGAGCACTGAGCCTTGTGGTACGCCAGCATTAACCATCATGGTATCGGAGCAAGCACCATCAACAACGACCTTAATGCTCCGACCATCCAGGAAGCTGGCGATCCATCTGCAGAGTCCCTCGGGGATTCCATAAGATGGTAGCTTCGATAGAAGTGCTTTGTGCCAGACCCTGTCAAACGCCTTGGCAATATCAAGGCTGACAGCCAGAGCTTCACCCTTGCCCTCCAAGGCTTCTGCCCAACGGTGTGTGAGGTACACGAGAAGATCACCAGCTGACCGACCGTTACGAAAACCGTACTGGCGGTCGCAGACGGATGCTGTTCCAATATTTGGTCAATCCCCCCTTGGACGTTCTCGGTTATTTGGGTGACTCCCATATCACTGGCCGGAGACCTGTAAAGGCACGAGTAGATTCGGGTAACACCCCCATGGTCTACCCGCAGCCATAATATTGATAGGTCCCGGCGTTCGAGGGCCCGAAGGCGGCGACAGCAGATATCACCCCGTACGAAAACGCACACCCCAGCCTTCCGGTGGAAAGCATGTTCCAGCTCGTAGCCGGGGTATTTAAGGTACGATATATCGTCCGGGGTACATATCTGCGTCTCCGTTAAAAAGAGCAAGGCAGGCCGCGCTGACTCAAGGTGTTGATGGACGGCGTCGAGATTACTGTGAAGACCCCTGATATTGCAGAAATCCATTTTAAATGTGGATTTGGTGTCCGCCGTAAATACGTTGCTCTTTCTCTTTCTTGTGGCCATGGTTTGTAGAGAGAGTGGGGGTGAGGTGTAATTTGGGAGGCGAAGTCAAGGTGATACCCAAAGAAAGAGCGGTGTGTTGGACCCGACCAATCCGGGAGTTGAGTGAAAAGCTGACGCGGGGCACAGAAGGGCCCCCGATGACCCCCCGCTCACAACCGCCGGGATCCACTCCGGTCTCCCATTCCGGCACGACGGCTATGAGACGGGATTTTCGCCAGCTGGCGGGACAGCCTCCCGTGCGGGATACACACGGGTTCGGGTCCCCTACTGACTGGCAGGTGGCCGACGGATTCCCATCGGGTCTCCCTGGACCCCGCGTCAACTCGTCACGCTCAACGAACAGGCCAAGACTTTTACCACCGCACGTCTCAAGCATCACCAAAACTTCGCCACCCAATTGGGAAAGGAAATAGGAACACAGGAACGGCTGTTTCCCCCTTCGTACGAAACACAGCTGATCTGCTATTACGGCCGAAATAAGTAGAATTGTGGTACCAACCCGTGCGGGTCTAGGTTTTTTTTTTTTTTTTTTGTTGACCGGGTGCAAAGACCCGGCCAGCCCTTATTTTATTTTTAATGAATGTGTAGCCAATTTTTTAATTTTTAACTTTTCAAAGTTTCTTATTGTATCTTATTACATTAGTATACATAAATACATATTGTTTCCATTTAAATCTATTTCTTATTTTAATAGTTTTTTACTAGTTATATTACATTTTGTAAAAATTTCTATAATTACATTTTTAATATCAGTTATTTGGTCTTATATATAACAATAACGTAGTTTACATTTGTAGTAGTTTCAATAAATAATACATAACAACAATTATAGTATAATATTTTTACAATTCCTATATTACAATACTTGGTATTTTTGACATCTTTGTCCTTTTTTAGAATTAGAAGAGAAACATCTTCAACCTCACAACTATATCCCGTTCTAAGGTGGTATTAAGTAAACCATTGAGGGCAATATGGGCAATATAATAATAGAATTTGTACATATTATATATATACTTATATACATAGTTCTTATGTTTTATGTGTGGCAACTTCTTCTGCCAATTTGTCGGCTCTTTCATTCTCGCCAGTTTCCACGCTTGTTTTATACCGAAATAAAGACTCAGCTTTATTTTTGAGGTGAGGTGAGTACTGTTTGGAGATGAGAGAGCCGATCTAGAGTCGCCTGGTGTTGCTTGCTGGGCGTGGTCGCTCTTGCATGTCATCCCCGTCGCAGCACATACGGCGAGCTTATTACCCATTAATTTTCGCATCATATGCGCAGCTGAACAGGGCCTGTCCACGTGAGGTGCCTGGATATGGTTTCCCACGTCGTCATGCGCTCGCCGAACACTCCACCCGAATCCATACAGGGAAACAATTTCTCTATTGTGAATGTCAAGTGTTTCGGCGAACACAAGAGACGCTTGGAAGTCAGCTTGGGCGACTTTACAGAGATGGCCAGCTATGGAATTGGCCGAATAGCCATCAATCAGAACTAAATAGGCGGATGTTCCCTCGAGCAGATGTTTTCTCGGTGGGATGCCCGCGTTGCCCTCAACAGTATGATACGGAAGAGCGTGCTATAGCGTCCCACTTTGCGCGTATAGGGCAATCGAGGTTATAAACCGAGTGATTTGCATCGGCTAACTTTGCCTGAGTGCAGTTTTTGCAGATAGGTGCCTGGCCTGCCGCCACCCGTGGGCAATCTGCCTTTACGTGATCGCCGCCGCAATGGTAACATTGCTCCGTCGACTCCGTGCACTGCTTCCGTCCGTGGCCGCATGCCAGGCACTTAGTGCATTGCACTAGAGGCGATCGGTCCTCCACTTTTATCTGAAGGTCAATGTAGATCCTTCCGACCGACGTTAACCTGTTCCACAGTGCAGGTGAGACCTGGAGGACGGCGTGGCACTCAAGTGGGTTCCTCGCCCTCCTTCGGTATCGCACCTCAAAGTTAAGCTCTTCGGTCGTCAGGTCTTTCAGCAAGGTCTTGTTTTGCGTTTCGAGGGCCCTTTTTATATGCTCGTCCGTGTTATACCTCAGAAGATTCTTGAGGACTACAAGAGGGTTTTTGTTTTTGACCTCCTCTGTTTTTAGTAGGTTATTGGTCTTGAGCTGCGTTTCGGCTTTCGTCAGCTCGGGTCTACTAGCGCAGCTCAAGACGACCTTGCCTTCGCGAACCTTCCGGAGTCTTTCCACCTGTAAACCCATGTTCTTTGCATCCAGTGTGTCTTTAATCTTCTCGATCACGTCCCCACTTGTATCGCCACTGTCGACCGAGGAGATGATGACCGAGAACATTGGCTTCCTTGCCATCTCGGCGTACGTAGGAATAGAGGCAGATGCAGATGCGTTCGCACCAGGCTCCGTAATGGATTTGGTTAGTGCGCCCGCTATCTGTGTTACGCCTTCTATACCCTTCAGCAGTTGTTTGCTGTGAGACCTGTCGCTGTCCGAGATTAAGGCTGTCGTCTCTAGAGCCGCCTTAACAGCCAAGCCTGTCTGGGTATTTTCCTTGACAGCTTTTGTTCGGGACGAGTGTTCCCGAAGCGTCGAATGGTTCGTGGGGTAAAGAAGAGACTTTACAACTGTTTGGCAAACAAGTCTATTCCAGAGACAATAAGTACATACAACGTACCAACTATAACAATGCTATAAACTATACTATAAGATGTCGGAGACGAGATGTGCTCGTGCTCTGGCTATGCGTAGTCAAGACTGTCTTGGATAGCCCAAGACTCGATTATATAAGGGTCTCGGCCTCCGACATGGGAGGGGTGTAATTTTTCTTAACACAACTAAGGTACTTAATAGGGTAACGGTTATATGTTATACAATACAAAACATAAGGTAACAGTACATGTTGTAACATTCTAACATTAAAGAACACTTTATAGTGTCATAAACCCTAGCGCAAAAAGGCGGTGTTATACAACTGTTTATAGCTTTGCAAACCTATACAAATAACAAAAATGGTTAACACTATTGTCTACAAAACTTAATTATTACCTAACGGAACAAGACGTGGGAACAGGAATTTGCAGGTACTGCATTACGCTAAACGGTAAAACATCTGGTCCGACCGGCTGATTTCTTTTACCTTGGCGTCCATCAGCGAGTGATAGGTCACCGAGTCAACTTTGTACATTATAGAAAGGCCCAAGACGATGCAATGGACGAGCAACTGAGAGAACATTTTGCTATAGACTCTCTGGTTATCACACCAAAACGGCCACAGAGCGATCCCGAAGAGCGCGCTATGAAGATACTCGAACAAACAACGACAAAGATTGCACCTCAAGATAGCAGAAACGGAAAACTGTGGTATTTGCCGCATTTTGCGGTCATAAATTCAATGAAGCCCGACAAGGTACGCGTGGTTCACGACGCAGCAAGCAAAACAAAAGGTGTTTCATTAAACGATCATCTACTAACGGGTCCTGATCTGCTACAGTCACTCCCAGGGGTCATGATGAAGTTCCGTCAACACAACGTTGCTGTAACAGCCGACATAGCAGAAATGTTTATGCGTGTACAAGTTCGAGAAGCGGACAGGGACGCTCTACGCTACTTATGGAGAGGACACCGACGGCAAGGGCCACCTAAAGAATATCGCATGTGCTCTCTTATTTTTGGAGCCACTTGCTCTCCAGCTATCGCAATATATGTCAAAGACAGGAACGCAGAGGAACATGTTTCGCAGTTTCCGGAAGCAGCCCGTGCAATTAAGAGGAATCATTACGTGGATGATTATCTGTGTAGTTTCGACACAGAAGAAAAGGCTACAGAAATATCGAAACAAGTGCGTGATATACACAAAAAAGGAAACTTTGAGCTGCGTAGATGGGTGTCAAACTCGCAAAAAGTACTACATTTATTAGAAGACACCGCTGTACAGCCAACAGTGGTTGATGTTGATAATAGCATCCGCTCTGAGAGAGTGCTAGGTCTCATCTGGAAACCCAAAACAGATGAACTAACCTTTAACTTAGATTTAGATAGAGTCCCAAAGATAAAGAGCGAACGCCCGACAAAGCGCGAAGCCTTAAAAATAGTAATGTCACTGTATGATCCACTAGGCTTTGCGTCGCCGCACATACGGATATTTAAACAATCTACGCGGCCAAAATTATTTAATGTTCTAATTTGATTGTATGGGGTGTAATTACTAAAAAAACACTTATTGTGATGTATAAATATTATTTATGCTTCAAGTAATATGAGTTAAATTAGTAATATATATATATGAATACATAAAATTTGAATATTACAACGAAAACTAAGACTATATAATTACACTAATCACACATTAAAGAAAGAAAACTACATAACATACATATTTACATTATATTATACTCTGAAATTAATCTACATCTTCACTTTCTGAGGAATCACCAGCATTTGGTTTCGCAGGCATGAGGAGTTTAATTGTTTCGGGCAAAAAACAATCAATTTTACTTGTTTGTACCTTCCTCATGCTACTTATGAGAGGGTCAGAACTCAAAAGCAGACTATTGAAAATGTCTCTGTTGCAAGACTCTCTGGAGAATTTTCGAGCGAAATCTTGACGATAAGATCGAAAATGTTTGTTTCGTGCTTCCGCGGCCTCTTCTGATAGCTGGCCAATAGGCAACAATGCGTTTTTTATAATAACTGCACCGTGAATTAGGATCTTGTGCATTGTTGGGGTCATTGGATGCCAAGGGTACAGCTTAACATACAAACGGGCAGTATCTAAGGCATATTCATCATATTTTTCTGCATCGACTATATGCCCGCTTGAAATAGCCTGTAATATGACCTTTATTCTAAATATAAGGTCATAATCAATGCCAGTTATGTCTGAAGCTAATTTAGGGTCTTCAAAAAATCTCCTGCTAGTGTTGCCGTCATTTGTATTGCCGAAGTTAGCCTTAGGTATATCCACCAATAAACCGGTTTCCTTCCGAAACCTGGCCTGTATTTCTAGCTTCTTTTCGTTTTCAATAGTTTTTTCCACTGCTGTCTTCCTCTCTCTATACTTTTTAACTGGAAGTTTGTAAGCCAGATGAAGACTTTCAAAAAGACGAATTCTTGCGTGCAAAACTGAAAGGCCAAACTCTGTAGCCCCCAAATTAATCTGCCTTTCAATATCCAATCTGTTAAATTCTTTGGAAGTTGCACCACATATATAGCAACGACTCGTAGATTTAGTACCAGTGGCAGCGTTACAGACCTTGCCATCTACCATTGTCATGATAAAGACGTGTCGCACAGAAAACTTCGTTCTGTTTAATTCCACCACAGTGGCATTAAGCGACTCCGCAGAATTCTTTACGAAGCTAATTTCTTCTTCAGTAACGTCCGTACTCTCTTTTACAAAACGGAATCTAATTGGACGACAAAACCGCGGAGAAGAGGGTGTTGGATTTTCCCATAAGACCTTCTCATCTTGTTTGCCAGAAACTAATCTTAGAGGAACAAAACAACTCTGAAAAATATTTGCATCTGAGTCGGCATCATTAACAAATTTTTGCTTAAATTGCGACTGTTGAGAACCATCACAACCCCATTTTGATATCAACTTTAAGCTCTCTCGTTCTTGCTCCTTTAAAGTTATAAGAAGAAGATAGAACTAAGAAAGTAGATAAACGCCCCCTTCAGCCGTGGCGGCCATATTGCGCGAATGTGCGCATCTGTGGCGGCACATCGGCGAAATTCCGCGCGATATCGCCGCGGTTGATATATACGCTCATATCTCTGAATATTTGTATGGGAGCTGTATATAAAAGTTATGTCGTTGGAATCGTAATGAAATAAGCTTTCTAACAAACATAGACTTGGTTCATTTTGTATAGTAATGTATTCTTAATTTCAGGTTGGAAGTCAGGAGAAGTGAAAAATTACCGGATTGTGGTACAAAAATTGTTATTATTTAAAATAAAGACCAATATTTTAAAAACTTTTTGTTTTATTTACATAAATACACATTACTCCTTAAACTTATTACAAATAAAACACATCTCGTCATACATTTTTCACAATAAAACCTTGACGAAAAGTATGACTCAGTACGGCGACCCAAACGCCGTGACAAAAAATAGGGCAACTTTATACATCAATTGTAAGAATACTGTACGTCATGTAGCTTAGATTCTTATTTTATTTAAAAGTGTGGTTCACATACATAACACAAGCAAAGTTTCAGCTTTTACAAGTGCTTACTTTATTAGAAACGAAGCAATATACCAGCCACTTGAAAATGAATGCCTAAAAGGACCTCTCAAACTTTGGGTCACAGAGTTAATTCAGACGTGTATTTTATAAATACAAATTAACATCCTACAAGCTGATGAGTTGTACAAATTGATTATCACAATCAAAAAGCATGTTGCTATACAAATATATTTTATAAATCGACAATCAAAGTTAACGATTTCACTACAAAACCGAGCTCCTCAACAGACAGAGACAAAGTACACACAGACAGGGACAAAAGTACACGACTAGCATAATATGGATACAACCAAAACTGCCACACCTAAACTTGAATTATTAACATAAAAAGAGAATGCACAAAAAAAATATGTTGTAGCTTCCCGAACGCTGTTCAGCCGACTTGGATTCGAGGAGTGACCTTTTTCACAAATTTGGACGTACCTAATGTCCCAGAAGTATCATAAGTATTTGGTAAGTATGTACACTCTCTCAGCAAATTCGAGCGTAGAGCCTCCTACTGTAATAGGAGTGGGTGTAACATGGACATTTGTCATGACCTTTGTCAAAATGAAATCATTTATTCAATAATAATAAATAATAATAAATAATAATAATTGATCATTATTATTATTTTTTGATGTTTATTTAAAAATGTAACAAGTATGAATTAAGTTTAATAAAATGAAGAATTATAATAATAATTAATAATGATTAATAATAATTGATCATTATTATTATTATTTTTTGATGTTTATTTAAAAATGCAACAAGTATGAATTAAGTTTAATAAAATGAAGAATTATAATAATAATTAATAATAATTGATCATTTTTATTATTATTTTTTGATGTTTATTTAAAAATGTAACAAGTATGAATTAAGTTTAATAAAATGAAGAGAGTCTACTGATGTCACCGCGCAGTGCACTGAGGTCCTGCATTACAGTTCCAGGAGTATGACATCGGTGTAGCAGGCATGAGCCGCGGCCTGGTAACACTAAGGGATCCACACACATGGTGGACATTAAACCCCATAACCCCCCTTGCCGTGCTCGCTGCGCTGGGCCTAGAGCTTTGACCATGTTAGATCACCCTACGAACAAACGCACAAAAGTGTGGTCCAAAAAATATATACACATACTGTACAGTTTGTACACTTGCAGATGTAAGTAATGGAGTGCAGTAAAAGATGTTTACAGTCACTATTTATTGATTAATAGTAAAGTTACACAAAGTATAGGTTGACCGTTCTTTTACTCTGTTGTTAATCGTGTCACGTATATGCACACACTCAACTCGTTTCATAATTACAAGCATTTATATAAAAAGTGCACGAGTACCCGAGCGTCGCTCGGGGCGCGCGGTCAGCAGAATATATGTACAGTGTGTGAGACTGTACATCTTGGCAACCCGAAAGGGATAAACTAAACAAAGAGAATAAGAACAGCCATTACAAGATAAAGTAATAAAGATAAAAGAAATAATATGTATTATGTATTGTTATGTTAGTCGAAATTAAACGCGATGTTTTTATTTCCGGATTTGATATTCGGGTGAGTCCAAGCAGGTGGAGGCTCCCTCTCGCCGCGGTGACTGGCTGTTGGGATCACTTGAAGCTCAATATCTTCTTACACTCGTGGTACCGGAATCGCATTTTGTTGGGTGACAGTGTTAGCGGAGCGACGACAACGCTTCCTCCAAACCACCACACAGAAGAATATGATCACCGACGCCAACAAAACATAGCTGATGACGTATTGATGTACGTCATGGCTTGAGATCGTTATGGGTATTGATTCATGTTCCCTTTGCAAAACAATTCTGTTTTCAATCGCAGCGATCTCCGAATCTGTTGATTTTGGTTGATTACTTCTAGAGACGTTGTACTATGATATGTTTATGATCTTATTTATAGAGAAATCCACAGATGGAGCCGTGAACTCGTAGTTTATCTTCACGTTGCTGTTGAATTGACGATGAGCGTGAATAGTCAAATCTTTGGCTTGCAACTCACATCCCTGGGATAATTGCACTATACTCGACGAGGTCAAAGTATGTGAGGTAACGTCATCGCTGCACACCGTACGTAATGTACACGTATCACAACATATCGCTAGCCAGCTGTTCGCCGAGTGTAACTCTATCCATGCGTCCTTGCATGACGCGCGTTCGACGTCACAAGGTGCAGTGTTTTGATGGGACAGCAGTTTTGCTTCGCACGCCGCATTGTTGCTGTGTAAATTAAAAGATGTCAGACCCTTTCTACATAAAAAGTTCGTAACTTGCGGAATGCATTGCTTGAGATCATCTTCTGACAGTGAGATATAATTGTTCTTATGTAGATTCACAGCGATGTATTTGGATGTTGTTTGCACATAGTTACTATCGCCTTTCTGCACAATGCGGAGAGGTAAAGGTATAGCTCGATAAATGGTGAAGTCTTCATTGTATACAAGTGGAATGTGAGTTTCCACAAGAAAATAATTCTCAGTAACTCTCGCTTTCACGCGAATAAGCTTGTAAAGCTCTCTAATATTTTCCTTGTAATTTATCACTGGTAATGATACGGTTTTAGGAAGACTTGCCGATATCTCGTCTAGTTGCTGAATCATGTGTACTGGAGTGATCAAATGCACATCCATATGACCTTGATAGACGTTCGTAAGAGTATTGAACAGCATTTCTTGGAATGTTTTCAGGCTGTTTATCAGTAGAAATGTAGTCAAAGAGCCAGAATTGATGTACATTGTAACTGAAAGTACTTCCATTTCAGACTCGATGGATGCTAAGTTCTCGTTGGTCTGGTTTATAAAGCTATCAATTAGCTCAAATTGACGACGAATGTTGTCCTCATTCTTTTTTAATACGTTGTTTTGCAGTTCTACAATACTTGTCTGGTTCTTTATTAATTCCAACATGTATTTCTCGTTGTTTTGTATAGATTGGATATCCTCTTGATATTTCTTTGCAAAGTTTTGGTCCAATATTCCAAATAAACTGTTTGCCACGTATCCTACTCCATCTACTAAACCTCGTTTCCTTCTGCTGCTGAGGTGTTTGTGAGGATTTAGCAGTATGGTGTTGTAATAACTGAGAAGGTTCAGTTCGTGTTCGAGTTGTTCTATTGTTGTTTGGCAATTAAGTATTTTCGATTGATAACAGATGTTTTTCAAATTGTCAAAATACGTTCTTGTACGACGAGTCCCTTCCCAGTAATTAGTTAGATTATAATACATAATTAACATCCAGTCATCGTGTATTATTTGCATTTTGCCGACGATGTCGTAGTATATGGGTCGCTCGTGTTCGAGGCTCGTAATCTGAGCGCCCACAGGTGTTTGCGCGTGACGCGTGTCTTCCATGTTGCAATACGAAGTTGATATTAATGTAAACAATGTTAATAGTGAAATAAGTAAAGAGGAAATGAATCCTTTCCGTTTCTTTGTATTTGATGTGGGCTTTGTTGTACAATCGGATTGTTCCTCATCTTCTATTTCAGACTGCAACGGCAACGGCGACAATTTCACTATCGGGCGTTTAATAATTCCGGTTTGAGTTTTGATGGTGGTAACTCGCACATAACCGTCGGATCCCGGATGAGTCTCCAACACTCTTCCTAAGGCCCACTTGCCTGGCGGCAGATTGTTTTCTTTCACCAGTACGATGTCGCCTTCTTTTATGTTTCTCGTAGGCTTGGTCCATTTACTACGAGTTTGTAGTATGGTGAGGTATTCGTTTGACCAATTTTTCCAATATTGGTGAAACATATGTTCAGTTAGTTGCCACCTGCGTCGTAAGTCGATGTTAGTTGGTCTCTTGTAGTCCGCTTGTGGCAACGACAATATTGGGCTGCCTGTTAGAAAATGTCCAGGAGTCAAGCAGTTGTAGAATTCCTCTGGGTCTTCTGTAAGAGGGCACAGAGGCCTGGAGTTTAGGCAAGCTTCTATTTTTGCTAGAAGAGTTGTAAATTCTTCGTAGGTCAGCTTTTGTTCGCCCAGGACGCGCCGCAGATGATGTTTCATAGATTTTACGGCAGCCTCCCATAGACCGCCTGCGCTAGGCCAAGCTGGAGCATTAAAATGCCACTCGACCTCCAGTGTTGCTAGTTTAGTGAAAAATGTCGGTGTTAATATTTGTTTAAAACACTCAAACTCGTGTTTGAGTACCTTTGCAGCGCCGATGAAGTTTGTACCGCAATCTGAGTACATATGTTTAGGCGTGCCGCGCCGGGCGCACAGCCTCTGGAACGCAGCAAGAAATGTTTCGGTGCTAAGGTCCGACACAAGTTCAATATGGACCGCCTTTGTGACCATACATATAAATATGGCAATGTAGCCCTTTGAGGTTTTGACTCCTCTTCCTTTGTTGTGTTTTACGTCCATGTGCCCGGAGAAGTCTACGCCTGTATGGGTGAAAGGTCGACAAGGAGTAACTCTTTGTGTTGGTAAGTTGCCCATAAGTTGATGAGTGTCAGACTTGTTGAAACGATGGCAGCGTACACAATTTCGTAATACAGTTTTAACGGCTCTATTTCCACCGACGATCCAGTATTGTTGTCTTATGTAAGTTAAGGTCAGCCGAGGTCCCCCGTGTAACGTATTTTCATGGGCTTGTTCAATCAAAAGCTGTGTAAATCGCCCCTTGTGTGGTACGATGACAGGATTTTTCATCTTAGGCGGTAAGTTTGAGTTTTTCAGGCGACCTCCGACGCGTATCACTCCTGACTCATCTAAATAAGGATCTAGCTTGGAAATAGAACTCTTTTTCGTTATAGATTCGTTTTTCAAAAGTTGATTATATTCTGAATTGAACTGTGAACGTTGCAATTCAATGATGATACTTATATTCGCTGCACTTAGTTCGCTTGTTGTTAAGTGTAGAGTATCAGATTTCGTTTTGTTGCGCATGTTTGTTATGAAGCGACGTATCCATGCGATGACTCGGGTTATACGTGTCAATGAACTATATTTATTTAATAATGTAGTTGTTACATGTTCTTTATGTTCCGATAAAATTTGTTTCTTCTCGGCGTGGTGTATGCATCCTAAACTTGTTTGGTAGTTACACGTTAGATCTATTGTAAGTTTTTGATCTCGTATAAATTCAGGACCATGCCACCATAAGTTGTAATCTAGTAGCTTGCTAGGTAATAAGCCTCTCGAAGCGCAGTCGGCGGGATTCTGTTCGGACTTCACGTAGGACCAGTTGTCGGCGGGGATGCTGTGCCTAATTTTGTTGACTCTGTTAGCGACATACGTTTCCCATCTCGACGAGTCACCTTGAATCCATGCTAACACAACTTGAGAGTCTGACCATGCTTGTATTGTGACCTTGTATTCCACCAAGGCCCTTTTAGTTTTATCAATTAAATCTGCCAATAGGAGAGCACCACATAGCTCCAGTCGGGGTAATGTTGTTTTGTGTGTTAACGGTGCAACTCTTGTTCTGGAGACCAATAATGTTATTAAAGGTTCGCCTTGTTTATTTATTATTCGTGTGTATATTACACAAGCGTAGGCCTTTTCGCTTGCGTCACAGAAGCCCAGTAACTCAATATGTTGTTGTTGTGAGTCACCGACCCATCTATTAATCTGTATGTTTTTAATATATGGCAGCTCTGCCTTGAGTTTCAGCCACTCCGTTTCAATGTCCTTGGGTACTTCGTCATCCCAACTGAGTTTACTCAACCATAGTTTTTGGAATAGTAGTTTAGCTGATACTGTTATCGGTGATAACCAGCCAAGCGGGTCGTAAAATTTAGAAATGCTTGACAGTAGTGATCTCTTTGTAAGCCGTTTAGTAGTTATTATAGGCCAGTTAAAGTAGAAAGTATCTGTGTTAGGATTCCAACCTATTCCCAATGTTTTGGAAGATTCTTCAGTCTTGAAATCGTAGTTAATCTGAGTAGAAATTTGATCTTCTCTTAGATTTTCTAGTAAAGTTTGATGATTGCTCGACCATTTTCGTAAATTCATGCCGCCTCCTCTTAACAGCTGAATTAGCGTTTGTTGTAAATGTAGAGCCATTTTTAAATTGTTATGACCGCTAATGACGTCATCGACATATGTTTCTGTTTGGAGAATTTTCGCAGCTTCCGGGTACTTGTGACCGTCGTCCACTGCTAGTTGTCTTAATGTACGCATAGCGAGCCAGGGCGCGGATTTGGTGCCGTATGTTACTGTGCACAGCTCATATTCACATAGTGGTTTGTTGGTTGATTTTCGCCATATAATTTTTTGGAGATGTTGTTGTTCCTCGGCAATCCAGCGATATATACAGCGATACATTTTTTCAACATCGGCCGTGAAAACGTATTGGTATGTACGCCACTTCAAGATTAGAGCTTGGATGTCCTTTTGTAAACAGCCGCCCTTTTCCATGAGACTATTTAAACTGTACCCACTCGAATTCTTTTGAGATGCGTTAAATACAACTCTCAATTTCGTTGTAGTTGAAGTTTCTCGCATTACTCCGTGATGTGGTAAATAACACGTGACATTGTTTGACATTGGAGACGATAGCTTCATGTGACCAAGGGCCGCATATTCTTCTATGAATTGGCGATACATAGTCAAAAGTTTAGGAATTTTGTTCAAACGTTTTTCTAACTGTAAATATTGTGAAATAGCAGCCGTTTTGGAGTTGCCCAGTTTGTTTTCAAAATCAGGGCACATGGGCATTTTCACTATATATTTGCCGTCATTCGAACGTTGTACAGTGTCCTTGTAAAATTGTTCATAGTGTTCGTCCTTAGAGGGGTCCAAAGGGGTTTGGATGTCTTCGGTTTCCCAAAATTTTGTTAGTTCCTCTAGGTTGATAGTAGTTACGTGGCAGTTAAATGTGTTGTTCATTTTTCCGCATAAAATCCACCCGATGTGCGTTTGCTGCGCAACGGGTGATTGATTGTTTCCTTTCAGGACGCCATCCAAAATTATCTCCGAATAAACGTCTGCTCCCAGTAAGAGATCAATGGGTCGCGAGATGTTGAATTCAGGATCAGCGAGTTTCAGATTTTTCAGGTGTGGCCATTCCGTTTTCTTAAATGATGTAGTAGGTAAGTTGTTAGTTAGCTTTTTCATGATGAGTGCTCGGATTTCAAAACTGAAATCGGAATGAATAGATTGACAGTTTAGTATGGACTGTCCTCTACACTCTCCCGAAACTGCTCCGATTCCTGTTATGCATGCGTTGACCCTTGTGCGTGGAAGTCGCAACAATTGTGCAGCGTTTTCTGTTATCAAATTTACTTGTGAACCTTGATCCAGAAGTGCACGTAGTATGACAGACGTGCCATCAACGCATTTGACTTTCAGTTGAACAGTGGTTAACAAGATTTCGTCGTTGCTACTTTAGAATCTCCTATGTGATACAATGACAATTACAAGAAAATCAATAAAAACAGTCTACTGAAAAAAAATCAAAGATATCACTCAAAGTTAAAAACGTAACTTATTATGGTACATAATTATTCATTTTATTATGTTCATTTAAATAATAAATAAATAGCGACTGTTGTATAAAAAATGATTTTAACTTTTTTTGGTCACATAAGAGATTTCGATTGAGCATTTTATATCACATGAGAGATTTTGATTTAAGATAAGTTATAAAATAAATGAAATAAAATGCATGTATTTTATTAATGTTTATTAAAAAAAATAGTTTTGTCATCATAATAACAAGTTTGGAATAGTACGAGTCAAAATTTCAAGACTATTATATACAAAGAGCCTTATAAGCTAACCTTTTTAAGTACCCGGGTTGTATGATAAAGAATCGTAAAATGGATGATAATCTCGATCAACAACCGTTTTCAATTCCTGTAAATGTTTAAATTTGGTTTCAGTAATCTTTAATGGAGTCACGTACAATCGGTTTGGTACCAGTATGCTTTGGTTACTTCTTCGCTGTGGAAGTATGGTCCACTGATCGATATGTCTTAATCTATAAAATATAGATCCATCCGGCGAATATTTAAGACCCCTTATATCAACCACCACAGGGTCTCCCTTCTTTTTACCGGGCCGTATAGATTTCAGATTCGATTTCAATTCTTCATAATTCGAAAAAAATTAGTTATGTAGTCACTAGGTGAGTATATTGGGGGCTTAATGTATTGTTCAATGGTGGAATGAACACTATCAACCTCCATCATAGTATGCCCTTTTTCTAAATAAAGCTGTTCAATATTAATTTTCTTGTTTTGGGCCATATCACTGAGGGCACTAGACAAAATTCGGTTTCGGTTTTGATGTGCGCATCCGTCAGAAATAATAATAATGCGTTTGGTCGAAGTTGGTAAATTTTGGCAGTAATTTATTAAACAAGATGTAAACTCGTTCGCGGTAACATTACCGTCTGCTTCATGCCAAAAATAAATTGTAACGTCTTTTGATATTGCATTATAAACTGTGAAGTTATGGCACTGTAATTTCATTTTGTAATACAGTGAACTTGCTAACAGCTTCGGAGCTAGCAAAACGCTTTGCACGTCTACTGTTATAACAACAGTTTCTTCGTCTGCACTATCTATCGCGTTTTTTTTCGCCTCTCGAGCTTCATTTTTCTTCTTAATATGATTTTCGTATTCTTGTTGTGAAATATTACCCGTTTTATAACTGCAGCAGGTATCGCATTGATCCTTACGCGGTTGGTGAATTCCAATTCTTTCTTGGGCAAGTACCCTCGAAAAAATCATTCGTGAGGCTGCCCTGTAGTTATTTTCAATGCACCATTCTTTGAAAACTTGATGCATGTGGAGTATAGACCGAAATGTGGATTCAACGTAGATTTTTGTGGAAGTAGAACGACAGTAATGGCTAGGTACTTTAGGTAAAATATCGAGCCAAGTTTTAACGCTTTTCTTCAGCTCCGAATTCCGCCTAGGCCGTATTATACTTGAAGTTGTCTCAAGTTGAAGGTTGTCTTTTTCTGTATTTTCTTCATTGATGTTATCAGCATCTCTTGTCCAACGCCGAAAACTATCTTCTCCAATACAAATAGTATTAAGAAAAAATTGTCGGCAAACTCTCACTCTTGTGCAATTTGCATCAGATTTGTTAAAGTAGATGTCATGACCGCTTTGCTTTTTAGTTAAAGAAGTTTGTTGGGATTTACGTCGTCGTCTTATGCACCTTCTTACAGCTGAAGTTTTAATAAAAGTCATCTTTTCAGCCCATGTTTTGAGCCCCCAAAACTGTTCGTGAATATTGTTTCGTTCATCATCCGACACTAGAGCGCAAAGGAATGAATTTTTAGATTTAGAAGCTGTATTAGTATGCAAGCAACGCGACTTTAAAATTCTTTCCGGCTTTTCAACACACGGTATCCACTTGTCAGAAATTTTTTTGTAGCCAAGATATGGTTTACCAGCAACTCGAGCAGTTTTATTCTGTTTGACAGTGTACGGAAGTTCTTTTCGCACAGGAGCAACATTAGGTTCAGTATTTTCATCACTCTCTGAAAAACTAAAGATTCTACGTCTTCTTCTTAAAAACAAATGTTTGTTCCTGTGTAAATCTTGCACAGTTAATTGAGAATCTTCTGTACTCAGCGACCTTCGGAGCGGATTAAGTGGTCTTCTCCGCCGTGAAATCTCAGGAGTCCAATCTGGATCATCGTCACTATTGTCACTTAAATTTTCAAAGACAGGTAAGGGCGATAACACTTGCCTTGATCCGCACATAACATCGATGCTTTCAGAAGGAAGAAGGATGCTTACACTGTCATCAGAAAACACTACGTTATCTTCAACATTTAACTCAGAAGATATTATGCCTAAATCTTCTGGACTAATAAGCGATAAACACGGCGAGTCGTTCTTTATGGTCTGTGTGTCTTCGGAGTATTGTAACATACCCAATTCAAAGTCCTCGGTATTTTGTTCATTAACTAATGACTCTAACTCACTAGGATTCAGTGATTTACTCATATTGCACGTATTTAAACTTACAAATATAAGAAATATAGTCAAAAAAGCACGGAAGCTCGTAAAAACAATCTCAAACAGGTCACGACCTGCAACAAACTAATTAAACAATAACAAACCTAATTCAGAGCATCATAACTGCATCGATTGGCTAATAAAAATGACCCGACTAGCTGTCTCTTTCTTTCTCTAACACTATTGGCTATAAAATGACCAATAATTTTAAATTAAATAGGTACTATCCCCAACGTGTCCCGTTTGATAGTATAAACAAAAATCTCGTATGTGTATCACACTGTCGCACAAACACTAAGGTATGAAAAAAAACACAAACAGCAAAACCTTTTATGTGCAGCATTACCACATAGGATATTTTATATAGTATTTTTTATTGAGTTGTCACACAGGAGATTTTGAAAATCGTAATTAATATACTTTTTTAATGCTCTAAGCACATGAGAGTTTTTGTATACGGTACATCTTCAAATTTCGAATCGATTGTTATTTAAAAGTCCGTTTCACTAAAAGTGACACATAGGAGGTTTTAAAGTAGCAACGACGATTTGCTCTTTGTCGGTATAGAGATGATTGGATGTTTGTTGCTGAGATGAAGACGGTTGTTGGTTCATGTTGTTTTTCTTATTAGGCGAATTTGTTGTAACCTTTCTTTCCGGATTGTGCAATAACGTGTGGTGTTTCATGTTACATTCCTTACAAGTTTTCACAGAATTGCATTTATTGTTTTCGTGGCGATACAAACAATTTTTGCAAAGCTGCAATTTCGACACTGTGTTATTACGTTTCACAATATCCAATTCAAGGAATTTGTCACATTGGCGAAGAACGTGATTCTCGTTGCAAAGTGGGCATTTTGCGTTTGCGACATAATAATTAAATGTTCGTTTTGTATTAAGGTTAGGCTTTTTATCCTGGGTTTGCTTTGTAAATTTATTGTTCGATGCCTTCTCCGAGGTAGATGAAATTCCTTTCTTAGCACACCTTTTCGTTTCATAGCCCATAAACTCCCTTTCTAGAAATGCAAGAAATTCTTGTGAATTTGGCAGCTCACGTTTGTCTTGTATCTCTTTCACGTAGTTGTCCAAGGTTTTGTCGTCGAGTTTCAGGCACATGAGATGTGCGATGACCGGATCCGATGTAGTTAGGTCGACGCCGATGTTACTCATACCGTTGAGACACTCCGTGATGACGTCATGCAATTTTTTCAGGTTTAATGAATCGGGATGCTGTATATTAGGCAAATCCAACATAGTGTTCAGATAAGACGTAAACAGGCGGCGCCGATTGTCGTAGCGTTGAACCAAGATATCCCAACATGAGCTATAATTATCTGAACTGACGGGCAGATGTTGTACTATCCTCTCAGCTTCACCACGCAGCTTCGTTTTTAGATGGTGCATCTTCTGAGCATTGTTGATTGTGGGATTTTTATCAATTGTTTCTAGGAAAAGATCCTTGAATGAAACCCACTGATTGTAACCGCCAGAAAATTCAGGAAGCTCATCTTAGGTGCCGACTTTTTAAAGTGAGCTGTAGACCAAATTTGATCGTTAAGTTTCGTCTTCAGGTCGTCGTATTGTCGTTCAGATAAGACGTAAACAGGCGGCGCCGATTGTCGTAGCGTTGAACCAAGATATCCCAACATGAGCTATAATTATCTGAACTGACGGGCAGATGTTGTACTATCCTCTCAGCTTCACCACGCAGCTTCGTTTTTAGATGGTGCATCTTCTGAGCATTGTTGATTGTGGGATTTTTATCAATTGTTTCTAGGAAAAGATCCTTGAATGAAACCCACTGATTGTAACCGCCAGAAAATTCAGGAAGCTCTATCTTAGGTGCCGACTTTTTAAAGTGAGCTGTAGACCAAATTTGATCGTTAAGTTTCGTCTTCAGAGGCCCGAGACAAGTGTCAAACATTTCTATTCTATTCATAGAATAGATAAAAAAATGTATGAGATTGACATAAGCTCTGGCGTTAGCTTATGTCAATCCAATACATTTTTTTATCTATTCTATGAATAGAATAGAAATGTTTGACACTTGTCTCGGGCCTCAGGTCGTCGTATTGTCGTACAACTTCCGAAAACATTTCGTAATAGTGTTCATTTGATCCTTTCAGCTGAAAATCTATCTCGGAATGTAGCTTGTCAACAGGGTTCCATTTAGATTGCAAAATAGCCAAATTATCGTCTAATTGCCACTGCTCTGAAATGGGTTTGTTGCTTATCTTCGCCATAGCACGATAGATTGCATTGATATTGCATTCTTGCTTGTTAAGCAATAATTGTAAGTTGTCTTCACCGCCAAATAGTATGTCAGTACCAGCCAAGTCAAACGATACAGTTTGTAACTGTGATCGCTTTTCTAAATCTGATAATCTCTTAGTAATGTCCGTCGTAGTTGAAACGTACATCTTCTTTGTTCTTTCGTAGACGTCATCTGCGAAATAGTTAATAGTTTTATCTTCTAGTTCCAAAACCAGAAGAGCGTGACGGCCTTCAAACTCGTTCCAAAGGCCTTCCAATGATGAAAAGCGCTTGTTTAGATAGTCTACATTTTTACGTGATGGGGAATCCTTGCTGTAGTTGACGCACAAGCTCTTAATCTTTTCATAACAAACTGATTGTAGTTCCAGCTTGTCCATGTCGTAAATTGTAGTAGTTCGTAGACGTACTCACGTAACAGTTGAATCTTCGCGATCCTCGATGCACAATGATTCTTGTAAGTTGTTGTTGTTATAAGCTCCCTGAGTCCGGCACGTCGTTGACGGCGACAGACGCTGGGTGCTGTATCGTGGTTTGACACAAAGACTGTCGTCTAGGATCAGAGCTCGTCGTGGTAGAGCTCTTGTAGTCCACACAGTCACTGGTAGAATGCTGAGTGTGCTCGTAACTCACTTACGATATGTGCGCCTTCTCAATTCAACCTGGGGATTTCCGCTTGTGGAAGGCCAGTCAAACCGATTCGCTACCGTAAATAAGAAACTCACCCACTTTGCATCCGGCTCGAAGGACCAAAAAATGTACAGTTTGTACACTTGCAGATGTAAGTAATGGAGTGCAGTAAAAGATGTTTACAGTCACTATTTATTGATTAATAGTAAAGTTACACAAAGTATAGGTTGACCGTTCTTTTACTCTGTTGTTAATCGTGTCACGTATATGCACACACTCAACTCGTTTCATAATTACAAGCATTTATATAAAAAGTGCACGTGTACCCGCGCGTCGCTCGGGGCGCGCGGTCAGCAGAATATATGTACAGTGTGTGAGACTGTACACATACATATACAGGTAAATAAAGGAAATAAATATTTATAAATGAGAAAGTGAAAATATACAAATACATAGATACATACAAATAAAATATATTACATAAACTACGAGTGAATAATACGGAAACAAGGATCAATACATACGGTTTTGTTGCAGCCAACACAGAACGTACGGACCAATCGCTTGCACGCCGAGTACACCCGCCGCATTTTTTGTCGGGCGCTGGGGGTTGTCGGGTACTCGGCGATGCGATGGGTCACGTCCGCTCTGTGCATGGCTACAACAGGCGGGATTGGGGGAGGGGGACGGGAATGTTTTTGAAGTAAGGATCGGATAAGGTGAATACGGAAATTACGATGCGATAAAGGTGATGATGAATTTTTTTTGTGAATGATATATGCATTTAATACGGAAACATTCAAAAGTCGTTTAAATAATTTTTTGTACCACACCTTCGTACGTTTGCGTTCGATCGGATACATGGCCAGGAGCTGGTCTTTTTTATCCACCCCACCCATCATAATATTGTAATCCAATATTAGGAGGGGTTTGGTGGATTCCCCGATTTGGCTTCGGCAGATGCCATGGTACGTAGATAGCATAGCCACACGGTTTGCATCTCTCCATACCATGACATCTACGTCGCCCGAGGTCAGACCGGTGATCTGCCCCTGGCGCATGTTCCGTTTCGTGAGCGCGTGAAGCGCCTGCGGCACGAATTTACGATCCGTCCGTAGGGTGCCCACACAGTCAAAGCCCAAAGACTTCAGGCGTCGAGCCAGGCAAGGAGAATTATAGAAGTTGTCCATCCATAGTGTGTACCCCTTGTATTCCAAGCCGCTCACCATCCGTAGAACAATAGAAGGGGTGGAGGCCTGAAGTGGATCCTCAGATTGCTTGGGGCATTTCTAATGGGCGTGAACCTCAAATTGCCATAAGTAGCCGGTTTGAGATTCACAAACCTCATAAGTTTTAATACCCCGCTGCGCGGTTTTGTTCGGGATCAGCTGGGCGATCTCCAGCCAACCCTTCCACATCAGTAGACTCTCGTCAAGGGCTATGTTTTGCTGAGGAATGTACATACTTTGAAACTTATGGTTGAGGTGCGACAGAATTGGTTGTATCTTAAACAGTCTGGCCTCAGAGAAATTCAGCTCCAGCGCACACATGTCGGCGTTGCTTACAAAATGTAAGCAACGGTTTAATAATAAAAATCGATCTATCGACATGTGTGCGCTAAAGCCAGGCGTACAGAATATGTCAGGGGTGGAACCCCAATATTCCTCAACCCGAGACTTCACGACTATCCTCATCGCCAGTATCACACCGAAGTAGACATAGAGCTCGTCCACAGAGGTGTCATGCCAACGGGTGATACGGCTTTGGGGGTGTAACGTCTCGGATTGGATCATTTGAGATGCCACCTCCTGAGCATACCTGTTCGTGTCTGAGGCCATGTGCTCCATAATTTGGCGATCCCATATGTCAATGAATATGTCATATGGTTCGACCCATGGAACTGTCGGTCCGACATTAATCTCGGAGAATGTTTCCCGCCTCAATTCAGGTGAAATTTGAGGCGTTGGAAATTCTCTCCAGTCGAAGCGATGAAGAGCCCAGGGCTGCTCCGTCGCCGTAGCACAAACCTCGGCGGGTTCGACCTCGCCGAGAGGTGCCGGGTCGACGTCGGGCCCTGGTTGACTGGCAGCCTCCTCTTCATTATCCAAGGGCGTGTCCCACATAGCGCGGAACACCCTTGGAATGAAGGGTACTGCCAAGTCCTCTTCATCGCTGTCGACGTCGCTCTCCTCGTCGCTTCCTGTAACAAAATAGAGATTTGTTACTAATCTAATAGGAACCACATTTTGCCATGACCCATGGCTCGCAAGTAAAATAGCAGGTAATTACCGAAATTGACGAGGTCCCCAATTTCGTCATCTCGCAAGCGACGAGGAAACCGAGGTTGCTCAGGTTGCTGCTGCGGCGGCGGTGGAGGCGTCACCGGCGCGATGTCGAGCTCTACGAACCTGAAACAAAAGCGGATTTATAGATTACCCATATATCATAGCAAATAAATAAAAAACCCTTTTTTTACTTTGACTTACATTGACGGCGACGGCACGAGCATCGACGCCGGTGACGGCACATCAACAGATGGTGATGGTGGTGGTGATCTAGATAAACATTATATAACAAAAGTTAAAACATAACGTAGTCAATATGTTAACCACTAGAAAATAAAAAAAAGTAATTGACTTACGGGGTTCGCGACTTCGGTACGGCAAGTGGTGCATCGGCTGGTGTTGCAGCAGCTGATCGCCCAAACAGTCGCGATCTAGATGAACATATTATAACAATGGTTAAAACTTTTAGTCAATATTTTAACTTGTGGTTAAATAAAATATTGACTAAAAGTTTTATTAAACACTTAAACTACTTACGGTTGCCACAAGCGCCTGCGCTTGGGGTGAAGGGGTCTTTCTAGGCCCTGGCCAGCCGGCAGCTCCTCTATGTTGACAATATGGAGCCTAAAATTCATAATTTATATTATATAAATATATAAAAAAGAGAATTGAAAAATAAAATTAATAATGCAAAAAAACTAACTCTTCAATGCTGACTGGCCCAGGGCGGACCACCCCACGAGCGCCATGTCTCGCACGCCCGCTAGGCCCAGCAACGGCGGCGGGACCACCGCGACTAGGACCAGCTAGGCCGGCCCCACTAGGCCCAGCCACGGCGGCAGGACCACCGCGACTAGGACCAGCTAGACCGGCCCAACTAGGCCCAGCCACGGCGGCGAGACCCCCGTCATAATCGGCCCTGCTGGGCCTAGCCGTGACAACTACCGGCACCACCAGGCCTGCTGCCACCTGGCGTCCCGCGCCGCGTCCACCACGCACACGCACCCCTCTCCCCCTCCCCCTCCTCCTTCTGGCGTTGCTAACTGGGCGCCTTTTAAAAATAAAACATTACCACCATCACCACCACAACCCAGAAACAAACACCATTCTCACTTCAGTAATAATAATAATAATAATAATAATAATAATAATAATAATAATATTTATTTATTCATTTATCAATTTTACAATTTTCTCTTATTTCACTTAATAAATAATAATTTAATTTAATTTAACCAAACAGTTGTTGCGTTGCATGATATAAGAGGTTGTCGTTGACGACTGCGCTAATATAAATTGTGTTACAGTCGTCAGCGTCTTCCACTCTGGAAAATTATTGGTTTCATCTTATGAATTTAATTAGAGTTACAAAAGAAATTGAAACAATAATTTAGGAAATCAATTAAATTTTAAATACATTTTTAAATGATAATAAAATAAAGCGAATTAATAAGTTAGGTGCAAAATTAAATTTGGAACAATTATATGAAAACTTAACTTAAATTAAGCTAGTCATATTTATTATGAAAGGAATTACATAATTTTAACGATTGAATTGTGTGTGCGTGTGTGCGTGCGTGCGTGCGTGTGTGTGTGTGTGTGTGTGTGTGTGTGTGTGTGTGTGTGTGTGTGTGTGTGTGTGTGTGTGTGTGTCTGTGTGTGTGTGTGTCTGCGTGTGTATGTCTGTAAGTGTTAACTGTGTGAGGTAGTAGTATATTCATTTGTTGTTTACTAAATCTTCCGTTGCAGTGTAATTTAAATTTTTAAGCCAGTGCATAAGAACTGTTTTAAGATTGCCTATTGGTAATGGATAAATATTGTTTTGAGAGTTCGCGGCATTGTATAGGACGTTACCAAGGACATAATATTGTCGCCGAGCAAGTGCTGTTTTATGGCGAGGTATAGAGTGAATTTTGCTTTTGTTTCGTTTTGAGATTGGTTTGAAAGTAGTGGATTTGTGTCTACGGATAATTAGGCACTTAATGAAGAGTTGTCTTACTGAGAGCACTGGGCACTCGCGATAGAGGAGATCAGTACTATATCTTCTTGGCTTGCCAAGAATAACCTTCAGTATACCTCTTTGAGCTCGCTCGAGCGGAAGTAAAATTGATGTTCCGGCCCCACCCCATGTTATAATACAGTACTGTAGTATACTCTGGGCTAGTGCGTAATAAACACATAGCAGGGTATCTAGGTCAGCTGAACGTCTTAGTTTCCTAAATATTGGAATGAGCTTTCTCATTCGTGCTGTTAATGAATTTATGTGTGCAGACCAGCTTAAATTTTTGTCTATGATAAGACCGAGATATTTTACTGTATCATTTTGTTGCAATTTGGGGCAGATACAGTTATTATTATGAAAACAGGTATGTGCCTTAATACAAAAGTGAGGTGGTGGTTGGGTGTTTATTTGATGAGAAAACGTTATATAACTAGTTTTCTTTAGGTTAATAGTGAGAAGGTTATTTTGAAGCCAGGTCATTACCTCGCGGAGCGCGTTTTCAGTGTGTCGTTGGGTCTCCTCCCAAGAATCGCCATGCACAATTAATGCCGTGTCATCCGCATAAGACACAATAGTACAGTTTAAGAGCGGTTTAGTACACAGGCTATTAACATATATCAGGAAAAGTGTAGGCGATAACACACTGCCTTGCGGCAAGCCAAAGGTTAGAGATATTTGGTCACTTGTATAGCTTCCTATTTTAACACACTGGGTCCGGTTGGTAAGATAACAGCGAAACATGTCTAATGCAACACCTCGTATACCAATGGATTCCATTTTAATTAAGAGGAGAGGAATTGAAACAGTGTCGAATGCTTTGGATAGGTCCAGGAATACACCTACAACCTTTGATGAATTGTCAAGGTTTTGTGCAACCGTTTCAGTTAGCAGTAGAGTTGCATCCTCCGTGGACCTACCCTTGATAAAGCCAAATTGGTTTGGGGCAATAATATTATTTTTATGGAGATATTTTATAAGTCTACAGTTTAGTAGTTTCTCCAGTATTTTGGACAGCACTGTTAAAACCGATATCGGTCTGTAATTATCTACAGTTTTTCTGTCACCGTTTTTATAGACAGGATGCACAAGAGCAATCTTCAAAACGTCTGGAAATGTACCCGTTGCTAGGCAAAGGTTAAATACGTATGTAAGTGGTGGTGTGAGACTATTTTTGGCACTTTTAAAAATTTTACTGGGGATATTGTCTATTCCGGTAGCTGTGTCAGTTTTTAACGTGGAGATAATTGTATCAATCTCCCCGAAATCCGTGTCGAATAATGCCATAGAATCTCGGATAGAGTGAGAATCATTAGGGCTTAAAGAGGGTGTGTTTGCCTCCTCTGGAGACTTATATCTTGATATAATAGCGTTAGCTAGTGTAGAGCCAATATTCGCAAAATAATTGTTTACGGCATCAACTGTGACGTACGGGTCCTGGGACTGACATAGTAGGGCACTAGGTGAGGACGATGATTGCTTTAGATTAGTAATTTTATTTATGGTTTTCCAAGTACCTTTTGGGTTTCTTTTGTTTTTGTTGAATTCATTTCTCTCATATTCCACTTTTACCTTATGTAATAAATTACTGCAAAAATTTCGGTATCTTGTGTAAGTAACCTGGAGTATGGCATTATTTGGATCTTTTTTCTGCTGTTTATGTAACTTATCTCTATGCCTAATACACCTTAGCAAACCTGGAGTTATCCAGGGTTTTAGGGTACGTTTGCGATTTGGAATCGTTACTTTTATAGAATGTGCTGTAATAGCTTCTGTAATCGTGTTTGATAGGGCTGTAATTGCGACATTCGCATCAGTGACGGTATATATAGAACTGAAATCCGTAACACTTAGTTTTAAGACGATTGAAGGATAGTCGATCTTAATAAGAGTAGTTTGGGGGAGGTAGGCCATTGTTTTTATATCCAAATTGAGTACCACTGGGGCATGATCCGTTATTAAAGAATCAAGAATACATGTCGAAGTAGTACATGTAGTAAATAACAATCACTTTTTATTACTCGCGCGTGCAACCACGAACATAACCATCATCACCACAACCCAGAAACAAACACTATTCTCACTTCAGTAATAATAATAATAGTAAATAAAAATCACTTTTTATTACTCGCGCGTGCAACCACGAACATAACCATCACCACCACAACCCAGAAACAAACACCATTCTCACTTCAGTAATAATAATAATAGTAAATAACAATCACTTTTTATTACTCGCGCGTGCAACCACGAACATAACCATCATCAGTACAACCCAGAAACAAACACTATTCTCACTTCAGTAATAATAATAATAGTAAATAACAATCACTTTTTATTACTCGCG
This sequence comes from Parascotia fuliginaria, assembly GCA_963082885.1. Taxonomy (NCBI): domain Eukaryota; kingdom Metazoa; phylum Arthropoda; class Insecta; order Lepidoptera; family Erebidae; genus Parascotia; species Parascotia fuliginaria. The sequence goes on from OY720192.1 coordinate 12,292,383, forward strand.
CGTGCAGCCACGAACATAACCATCATCAGTACAACCCAGAAACAAACACTATTCTCACTTCAGTAATAATAATAATAATAATAGTAAATAAAAATCACTTTATTACTCGCGCGTGCAACCACGAACATAACCATCACCACCACAACCCAGAAACAAACACCATTCTCACTTCAGTAATAATAATAATAGTAAATAACAATCACTTTTTATTACTCGCGCGTGCAACCACGAACATAACCATCATCACCACAACCCAGAAACAAACACTATTCTCACTTCAGTAATAATAATAATAGTAAATAAAAATCACTTTTTATTACTCGCGCGTGCAACCACGAACATAACCATCACCACCACAACCCAGAAACAAACACCATTCTCACTTCAGTAATAATAATAATAGTAAATAACAATCACTTTTTATTACTCGCGCGTGCAACCACGAACATAACCATCATCACCACAACCCAGAAACAAACACTATTCTCACTTCAGTAATAATAATAATAGTAAATAAAAATCACTTTTTATTACTCGCGCGTGCAACCACGAACATAACCATCATCACCACAACCCAGAAACAAACACTATTCTCACTTCAGTAATAATAATAATAGTAAATAACAATCACTTTTTATAACTCGCGCGTGCAACCACGAACATAACCATCATCACCACAACCCAGAAACAAACACTATTCTCACTTCAATAATAATAATAATAGTAAATAACAATCACTTTTTATTACTCGCGCGTGCAACCACGAACATAACCATCATCAGTACAACCCAGAGACAAACACTATTCTCACTTCAGTAATAATAATAAGAATAATAGTAAATAACAATCACTTTTTATTACTCGCGCGTGCAACCACGAACATAACCATCATCAGTACAACCCAGAAACAAACACTATTCTCACTTCAGTAATAATAATAATAATAATAGTAAATAACAATCACTTTTTATTACTCGCGCGTGCAACCACGAACATAACCATCATCACCACAACCCAGAAACAAACACTATTCTCACTTCAGTAATAATAATAATAGTAAATAACAATCACTTTTTATTACTCGCGCGTGCAACCTCGAACATAACCATCACCACCACAACCCAGAAACAAACACCATTCTCACTTCAGTAATAATAATAATAATAATAGTAAATAAAAATCACTTTTTATTACTCGCGCATGCAACCACGAACATAACCATCACCACCACAACCCAGAAACAAACACCATTCTCACTTCAGTAATAATAATAATAGTAAATAACATTCACTTTTTATTACTCGCGCGTGCAACCACGAACATAACCATCATCACCACAACCCAGAAACAAACACTATTCTCACTTCAGTAATAATAATAATAGTAAATAACAATCACTTTTTATTACTCGCGCGTGCAACCACGAACATAACCATCATCAGTACAACCCAGAAACAAACACTATTCTCACTTCAGTAATAATAATAATAATAATAGTAAATAACAATCACTTTTTATTACTCGCGCGTGCAACCACGAACATAACCATCATCACCACAACCCAGAAACAAACACTATTCTCACTTCAGTAATAATAATAATAGTAAATAAAAATCACTTTTTATTACTCGCGCGTGCAACCACGAACATAACCATCATCAGTACAACCCAGAAACAAACACTATTCTCATTTCAGTAATAATAATAATAGTAAATAAAAATCACTTTTTATTACTCGCGCGTGCAACCACGAACATAACCATCATCACCACAACCCAGAAACAAACACTATTCTCACTTCAGTAATAATAATAATAGTAAATAACAATCACTTTTTATTACTCGCGCGTGCAACCACGAACATAACCATCATCAGTACAACCCAGAAACAAACACTATTCTCACTTCAGTAATAATAATAATAATAATAGTAAATAAAAATCACTTTTTATTACTCGCGCGTGCAACCACGAACATAACCATCATCAGTACAACCCAGAAACAAACACTATTCTCACTTCAGTAATAATAATAATAATAATAATAGTAAAGAATAATTACTTAATTATAATTAATATTACATAATAATAGAAAGATTCTAAAGCAGTAAAAAAAAAACAAGTACATAAAACCGTTGAAGTTAATAAAATATAAAAAATATCGAAAATAAAAATTCTTTGAAAAAATCCTCTATTAAAAATACAGAAATTCAAATCCACGAAAATCTTATCCATACTAGTCGCTCATCGGAGCAAAATTCAAAAAACATGGCGGCCATTGTTAAATTCCCTGTCTGTTGATCGAACTTGTTGATCGATCTGTTGGTCGATTTGAGTAACGTATTTTTAAATTCGTTATTTCACAATTATTTTTCGATATTATTTACATTAAATGCATGGTAATAATAGAAAAATACATAACAATACACGTAGTAACAACAGTTTGTCGATATTAATGTATTTAATATTCGTAATATATAAAAATTTACGAGCATGACGACGCCATGACGACGCCATTTGCAGAGAAATGGCTGACGATGTTTTTTGAAATAATTATTACTATGCAAAATCTTTATCAAACACACAATCTATGTTGTAAAAACTGTTTATTACTTACCTGTCCATGTTGTAATAAATTTCACAAGAATAAAACAGTCTTTTAACACTTATTTAACTGCAATGAATGTACTAGTGACAAAAGGTCGATTTGAGTAACGTATTTTTAATTTCGTTAATTCACAAATATTTTTCGATATTATTTACATTAAATGCATGGTAATAATAGAAAAATACATAACAATACACGTAATAACCACAGTTCGTCGATATTAATGTATTTATTACTCGTAATATATAAAAATTTGCGAGCATGATGCCGCCATTTGCAGAGAAATGGCTGACGATATTTTTTAAAATAATTATTACTATGCAAAATCTTTATCAAACACACAATCTATTTTGTACCAATTGTTTATTACTTACCTGTCCATATTATAATGATAATCGTCAAGTTATATAAAGCTTTAAAACACTTGTAGTAATAGTTCTTTAAACACGGGACAACCTCTCTCTTCGGTCTCGTTCGAAAAGTGAGGAGACGCTTTTCAACCGTTACATTAATGCACTACAGAGTAGATTTAAAGACGTAGTAAGTGATTTTATGCTATATTAGTTCTTTCTCTACACTCTGTGTGAGTTTGAGCAGGATAGCTATAGGATATTATGAGTTATAAGCGAAATCCACACGGAGGTAAAATCAGACTTTATAAGTCTGCTCCACAGACAACGGTATTTTGACATCAGACTTTATAAGTTCGATCAACAGTCAATAGGCGTTTATCTACTTTCTTAGAAGAGGTTCTTATAACTTTAAAGGAGCAAGAACGAGAGAGCTTAAAGTTGATATCGAAATGGGGTTGTGATGGTTCTCAACAGTCGCAATTTAAGCAAAAATTTGTTAATGATGCCGACTCAGATGCAAATATTTTTCAGAGTTGTTTTGTTCCTCTAAGATTAGTTTCTGGCAAACAAGATGAGCAGGTCTTATGGGAAAATCCAAGACCCTGTCGAAAGTGCATTCGGAATTTTGGCTAATGTTTTTAGAGTTTTTCATACACCAATATACATGAACCCTGCTTCCATAGACTACCTAATATTGACAGCATGTTGTTTACATAATATGTTAATAGATGGGGAAAATCATCAATTGAGATACGACCTAAACGAAATACCATTACCGTCTGATAATACCCCTCAGACGAGCGGGAGGTGCAGAAATTACATCAGCTGTAACGTGTGAAAGAGACCACAACAGTACATCTCTATAGTAAGCATTGTGACGCAGCGTACGACGTAACGAGACGCCGCGTATAGCATAAAATAGGAGACCATAGCCTAAATCTTTGAAAAGTTTGTGCCGCGTTACGCAGACCAAACGTCATCCTTGGGAACTCGTAAAGTCCAAATGGGGTAATTATCGCCGTCTTTTCTATATCTTTGTTAAATGATACACGTGCGTATTGTGACATGTTTATTAGGAGACTGCCTTACAGTTTAATAAACCCTTACACATACAACACCTCCACCCTTATTAACTAATCCTTACATTAATTCCATTTGTATCTTAAAATTACATAAAACATTTTTTTTTTGCCTTACTTACATAGTATATATTCTATTTAAAAAAAAATACTTAGGTACAATTTTTTTTTACATAGTTTTTATTCTATTCTAAAATTACTTAAGTTATAAAAACGGTTAATTAAGTACTTATCTATAATAAAAAGTAAACAAAAAAAAAAGAAAGAAGTACACCTAGATAAGAATCTTAATCTATCTTTTCGAAACCATACCTTACGGGTGGTTTGCGGAGTCTCGAAGAATGCCTACCCAACAAACATTTTGGCGCTAGGGGAAACCTATTTTGGCACTTACAGTATTATAAACGACATATAAGAGCTCTGACAATAACTTAAGACTCTACTGCGGCGTTAAAAATAAATAATTAAAGTTTCAAGAGGCGTAATAGAAATAAAGAAAAAATATATAACTTAAGGAGCTTGTTTGGAGTTAGTCAGAACTTTAGTATAACTTACTCTTAAATCTTTAGGAAACGTAAAACACTAAAAGCACTTGTAGGGAGTCTGCTGACACTTACAAGAGCCTAAAGTTCTTAAATAGAATTATAGTTATATACCTTGCACCACCTAACGAGTTTAATGGAGCTCCAAGAGCTAAGAAGAAAGCTATTGGGGTCATAGAAGTGTTAACTATAAGTCTTATAGAGCTAGGTGCTGCAAGTGTCAGGAACCACCTTTAAATCATAGCAGGTTATAGAACGAGATTTCCCGCTGCCCCAGGTAATACAGTGGTGTTTAGATATACTCGTATATGGCTGCAAACGTTATGTGCAGATTCTATACCTCTAAATTTTCACTTCTATACCTCTAAATTATCACTTTAAGCTGAGTTATACAATTAAAATCACTTAAATACGTCTATTTAAATGTAACCCCATAAATAATGTTTTATGTCTTTTGTTTACGTTGTGCAACAGGCTTATAAGAAAAAAAATCATTTCGACCATGCAACCATGGAAAGTTAAGAAAAGGACGGGCACAATTAAAAGAAAAGTTTCGAGAGAATATAGGGATATAATTAGATTGTCGCAAAACTGCAATAAGCCTTCTTTAACTGAAGAAAAAGGTTATGACACAGTGTCAGGAGAGGGATTACACATGTTTAGTGGAGTGCATAATAATATGCTCCCGGGCAGTAGTTCTGATGTCATAAAAGAATGTAATTGTAGTATCAGTGAAATCAGTAACGGACAAGCAGAAGCTACAAACTTACATCAGGGTTCCGTACAGCAAGAAACTGATATCAACGACGATGAATACAATACATTGTTACCTCTCAGTAATTCTGACACCTAGGACGATGAACCAGACAGTGAATGTATGAAAAACATAAATTTGAAAAATGATTTAAGAACATGGGCGTTACAGAAAAATATTAGCCAAGCTGCTTTGAAATATTTGTTATTAATTTTAAACAAGAGATTTGAAGATATTTTACCGTCAGACCCACGAACTATTTTACAAACCCCAACAGAAATTTGTCTGAAATACATCGAAGGTGGTGGTAAATATTGGCATCATGGGATTATTCACCCATTATCGAATACACTTAAAAATATTATCCCGCTGCCAGAAAATATTCACCTGAATATTAATCTTGATGGTTTACCTATTTTTAAAAGCTCTAAGCATGAATTGTGGCCTATTTTGGCTAACATATATGAAAGTGACAGTGATCCGTTTATTATTGGTATTTATTATGGTAAGGGAAAACCTAAAAGTCTTAACTTATTTTTAGAAGATTTTGTGAATGAAATGATCAACGTTTTAGAGCATGGAGTTTGGATTAATGGTACCAATGTAAAAGTCAATATATGATGCTTTATTTGTGATTCACCAGCACGCGCTTTTATAAAAGGTTAGCTTAATTCTAAACAAAATTTACCTATTACTTGAATAATTGGTTTTGAAAATTATTATAAATAAGTTAATGTCATTTTTAACTTTCCCAGGAGTTTGTAACTTTAATGGCAAGAACGGTTGTTTAAAATGCACAACCGTGGGAGATTACTCACACACATCGCATACTGTTATATTTTCGACAAGAATATCTTCTCGAAGAACTGACGAAAACTTTAGGAAAAGATGTACGGCAGCCATCACAAAATGGATTCACCATTGTTAAGATTACCTATTGACATGATTGAACAATTTCCAGTGTCAGATTCATTACATTTGATTCATTTAGGAATTATGAAAAGGTTGCTAATGGGATGGAGAGATGGAAATTTTGGCAATCTTAAGACTAAGTGGTGTGCACAAAATATCGAAAAGGTTAATGTATTTTTGAATCAATGCAAACTTCCATCTGAAATCCACAGAGCAGTAAGAACTTTAGATTGTCTAGCTTACTGGAAAGCAAGTGAATTTAGAACCTTTTTACATTATTTGAGCATAGGCATATTGCCAGTTGTCCTTCACCCGGATGCCTATCACCATTTTTTGACTCTATTTTGCAGTGTTACGATATGCTCTTTAGAAAACTATAATCACTTGCTGCGTTTAGCGAGAGAGATGTTTAATTACTTTGTCGAAAATTATAAACAATTTTACGGCCGTGATTATATTACTAGTAATGTTCACAATTTGTTACATGTAGCTGATGAAGTAGAAAGATACGGCCCATTGCCAACATTCAACGCATATCCATTTGAAAATCAATTATATTTGATAAAAAAAATGCTGAGGCAGGGTAATAAACCACTTTCCCAGGTAGCTAAAAGATTATCAGAGCTTGATAGACACTACGAAAATGTACCAAAAAAAAAACGTTTCATGAACCTTTCCTGACAAAGCACAAGAATGTTACAGTGCTTCACTTTGAGCACTTTGTATTATCTTGCAAGACTAGAAATAAATATTTTATGTCAATAGCCAATGATATCATTGAAATTAAGTATGTATCAGTCGAAAATAAACAAATAAGTATACACGGTAAACAAATTACTGAAAAAGATATCGTATTTGACAAGCCAATCAGGTCGTCATTTTTGAATATTTACAAAGCTAGTGCAACTTGTGTTTTATCGGAAGATATCATCTTATATCCCAAAGATGTAAAATGCAAATTAGTTTGTATTAATAATAGTGGCTTTATGTTCATTTTACCTCTTTTACATACAGTGTGAAAATAAAACTCACTTCTTTAAAAAAATCGTTTTATTCGAATTATCTTTGGTATTAATATTAATGTAATAAAATCAGTCAAGATTTATGGATAAGTTTCAATGTATTTCTAATCACTTTTGACGAATTCGATTCACACGCACACGCACACACACACATTTTGACGAATTCGATATACGTTTCTTATAAAAGGTTGTTTATTTTAATAGTTAGTAGCTTTCTTTAATAGTAAACAACTTTTTATAAGAAAAATATAATAATCACCTTATATAGTTTTTTGCGTAGATCGTTCGTTAAACTGTACACAATAAAATCAGTCTAAATAGTTACAATCTAGAAATACGTGTAGACCTTTATCAACTTAAACGATTCGCAATTATAACAATAGTTACTTAATCAAAACAAAGATTACCGTAGGTACAAGAGAAAAATGATACATTTTCATATTAAAAATAATGAAAACAAAAATAAAAACATAAACAAAAATTATTCTAAAATCTTTAATTATAATTAGTTAACTTTCAAATTAAAATGTCAAAATTAATAAAATAAACAAATATTCTCAATAAAGTAAAAATCTCTTCTAAAATCTAAACAAACTCTGAAATCAAGTCTTCAAAACTGTTCATAACTGTTTAGTTATATTATGATGATACATAGACGATAAACAAAAGCTTAAGCGTATACCATATAATGCAAATACCTAAGTTCCCTTTTAAAAGTAAAATGTAATAAAATAACTCAATCTTAAAGTACCTAAGTATGTATTAATAATTTAGTTAGGTTAGACTATTTTTAATTAAATTGTTAGTTTTGGAACGGTACCCCAAAGCGACGTTTTTTTATAAAAATTTTATTACATACTTAGGTACTTTAAGATTGAGTTTTTGTATTACTTTTTACTTTTTAAAGGGAACTTAGGTTTTTGTGTAGAGGGATATTTAATTATTGTTTTAAACTGTCTTTTCATGAAAACAAACAAATTAACATTGTCTTTTCGAAAACGAACTTAATCAGCGACGAAAACTAACTTTCTTGTGTATCCGCCGAATATTATTTAAGTTTTCGAGACGTTTGTCTTTTTTCTTAAGTATTTGAGTTATTTTCATTTTCGGGTTGCTACTGTCCTTCAGAAAACTATTAACCGATGATGTACTTGGTTCATACATTTTCCGTACTTCAATAATATTTTCTTTATTTGCTTCAGTAATTGTCTCTTTTTCTGAATGCCTCGTAAATTCAAGATTCTTTTGTTCTTTTCCCTTTAAGTTGTAAACAATATCATGTTCTTCTATCTTGTTTAAGTCCATTGTAATTTCTTCAAGACTGTTCTGTTCTTTTTCCATTTCCTTGACGACACATTCTTCTTCTGTCTTCTCTTCATTAATGGCTTTATCACCTTTTGTTTCCTCATCAATGTTTTCGGTTTCTTCTTCTCTATTTGATTTATTGCCGTCATCGTTTTTTTCATTTTCCGTTTCTATGCATTGATCTTCTTCTGATTCTTCAGTAATTGGATTTTTTTTCATTATTGTCCTCTTCATTTACAATTTGCGCCTTTGAAAGTCTTACACGTTTTCTTGGTGTGGAGACTCTTTGGTTCTTCGCCATTTGTCTTTTCTTTGAATTTTTTAGGATGTTTTTGAAAAAGCTTTCGTTATCATTAATTGTGTACGTTTCATCCCAAGAGTGAATCAGCTGCCAAAAAAAAGACAAGATATTTTTGTAACTCTTAAAGGCAAATTTAATATCTTCTTTCCGACTACCTCCGCTCCAAGTACATTGGCACAGCAAGTCTCGTGAAAATAATATATCTACCAACGTATAGGCGCAATCGATACCTTTACCCCCGGAGCATATTACCGAATATCTGTTCTTCAATTGCTGTCTTACGCTACTCTCTGATAACTGCTGTTCCAATTCGTTTAATTTTTGGATACTATCAACTGGTTTGATATAAAAAGATGTATTACTCGTTGTAGATCTGGCTTCGCTTAATTCAGTGACGTGAAAATCTTTACCTGATGCCTGATTAATTTGCAGTATTGCATCTTCTAATTGTACAGACAATGAAGCGACTTTCTGAATTAAGGAGTTTTGTACATTTGTGATAGTATTAAGTTGCTCTAAAATTTTACATTGATTGGATAACAGAACATTCTGCATTGCCAAACTTTTCTCCAAATTAGCACAACACTCATGTTGGTTATTTTTATTTTGAGTGTCAGACACAATATGAAATTGATAAACATCATCACTATTTAATCCAATAGAAGGTACAGCTGGTATTGTGCATGTGTCAGTAGTAATTTCACTGGTTTCTGTCACAGCAGTCATATTTGCGGGATATACCTAAAAATACATATATATATAGTTAGGGGAAATCGATTTACAAATCCTTTAAAAAATTTAATAATATAATAAATCTTGTTAATTAAGTAAGTTTTAGTAAAGTTTTTAATTTATTTACAATGGCCGCGTTAGTAATAGCGGGGTAGCGATGGCGGCAGTCTGCATCAAACTGTCGATTTAGCGCCACATATTCCTTTACATAATGTCTACACATTTTTGTTACACCTTGTATGTACGTGTGTGTACGAAAAGCAAAATAAGTAGGTAGGTTACTCACAATTTCGTCCGCAATAATGTTTAAATTTAATTCTGGCACAGGATTGCCGGAGGTTATGCAATTAGAATTTGTATCGTCTTCCGTATCTGTATGATATAACATTTCTGTTAATACGTACTCGGCTGTCTCATAACTTGGTATGTCTTGCCTTTTTACCAAACATATCAATTGCTTCCAATCAACGTCCGGTGTTGAAAACTCATCTTTGATATATTTGGTCACATGTTTCCGTGGCCATTTCAATATATTTTTATCTTCCCACGCAGAAGGTACAGTAAACAATCTGTTTGTATTGTTTTCAGAGGTCTGGACTATTTTGAAAGGCATTCTGAAAAAGACAAATCTCAAATTACGATATTATCAAAATTGTACAAAATTACAATTACAAATGAGAAATACTATTTAGAATGTCGCCGCGCACGGGGCAAGGTGCGCAAATATACTTACAAACTCACCTTTGCGTTTATATATTAAAAAAATAAATAATATATATAGTTAGTAAATTAGTCCTTGACAGAATGTTTTATCACTTGTGTACACTATTTTGTTATTAATGTATAATAATATATTAAGTACTTTGAAATAGCCACTTACTTTGAATCTGATTCGGTGCCGCCAATTTAACAACTTGAGCCGCCAGCGCTGAGTTGACGTATCCTTCGTGTCGAAGCCGACTGACGATTAAAGGTGAGGCAGAAGCGAGCGACCGCATAGGCGACGGAGGGGGCAGGGGGCGGGGCGTCGCTAGTGGCGTGATGTCGAGTACGATTACAATATTACATAGGCACTTTGACATTTGTATTGACAAACTTTGTCAAAAGTTACTGAAATAATACAAAAAATATATAATACCAAAGTGGAAACACATATATTAAGAACAACTTGCAGTGCTGGCGACTACTGAGCCTTCTACCACGGTAATACTATCTATACAGTATTTCGACTTCATACAATAAACGGACGAAGTGCGAGTTATATCTACGCGCACACGTGTCGCTATACGTCGGCCACCTAACAGTCGCGAATGTGCCGCGCGATTTTTTTGGTAAAAATAAGTAATAGTTATAAGACCGATTTATTACTGTATTTTTCTTTTAATTAAATTTATTTCTTTAATTTACCAATCAATAAACATCATGAATTTTTATTGAACACTTCCTATTCCATTCACGAGGTATTTTATTTGTATAAATAAAAAATAATAATATTTACAATCACAAAAGTATATAGAAAATCAAAGTAGGCAAATGTAATCAAAATGTAGGTGGGCAGCCCTCTCGCATGTTTACTTACCGCGCGGCTATAGGCATTTAATTCTAAAATTTGGCCGAGTCAACAATACTGTAAAGATAGTATTACCGTGCTTCTACTACAGCTTAGGAAATCATGGAGCCACGCGTTATAAGTACCTATATATCTACTCACATAAAGGTTTTACGCGAGTAACAACAGAACCCTGAAATTTTTCAGCTTAGAGTGTCCACATAAGACCTTATGCAGCCTGGACTTATAAATTTGTTATCTTGATACTTTTATTACCACATTGTAAAACTGCAAGTGGCATAAAAGAGCTAACTATATTTTATTTAACACTACGTTACGAATAACAGAGTTATCGGGTATCTACAGTGATTTAGAATTAACGCCATTACATAAACAATACCTATAAAATTTTATAAGTATATTAATAGGTCTAAACATTATTTCGCGACATATTTATTAACATTTTTGGCTATTTTCAATTAAAATACACATACAACATATCAAGAATTGTTATTTACAACCATAACTGAAACAAAACAATATAGGCAGCAGTATTCCTCTTACTAAATAATATCAAAAGTAATTTATTTTAAAGGCGCTTCAAAATTGAGATGAAAACTAGTACATATTATCACAGAATACTTACCACCGCAGCAAGAATTGATAATTTTAAAACGATATATGAATTGTTAATTGACTTACCTATTTATTTAAAATCACTTTCAAACTTCACTGTCATGTCTGCGCACTGATAAATATTTTAATGCTTTTGACGGTAACAGAAACAATTATATACAAAAAAAATGAAATAGGCAGAGTTTGGGTGATGTTTATTACTAATTAATACTTGCAATATATCTTCAAGGTGTAAATAGTATTATTTGAGCACTTATATATTGCTAAAAAAGTTAATAAAGTGGATTTTATAACTTATTTATTACTTTGAGTTGCAGTTGTAACCTTTGCATAGCTTGTAATACACTAAAAGTGGTAAAAATTACTTCAATAGCACTATTGTAACTCTTTATTACCACTTATTTATCACCTCTCTACAGCTATTAAATCACTTGAAGCTCTAAAATCGTGTGCCCAAATAAGAGTTATAAGAACGCTATAGCGCGCTATATCGCTAATTGCTAGCCCTTTTAAAGAACCTTAGGTATTTAAGTTTCCCTTACATAGCTTATTTAGCGCTTATTCTTATTACCTAATTGTTAGGTATTTGACTACCACTATTGCTATCCCTACCTGTCTCGAAATTCGCCGACACATTAGGTATTGCTTGAGGACTTATACTGACTGAGGGTGGAGTCATGTCACAGTCTGGCGTCCTGGCTGCTAGCGATTTAGGCGTTTTAGGCGATGGACTACTACTCTCATCTCTGCCGGACACTTCCTCAGCTTGCTCTGACTCCTCACCCCTGGTCGCGGGAATGGCTAGCGACTTACGTGAACGCTGATTGATTTCTAACGTTCGTGCTACACTATCTAAATCAGAATAAACAATATGCCCTGAATCGTTATTTAAAGCCGTAACCCTCGGCCTCAGCTGATCGATATGCTTGTGAATTTCGGTTTCAAAAATAGATTTCACCTTATAATTAGTGCTTCCTATCTGCTCGGTTATCGTACCAGCTAACCACTTATCGGCACCCCTATACTCACGATACCACACTTGAGCCCCGGTTTTAAAATGACGCTGCGCGCCACCCGCGTTCTGTTCGCTGCGCGCCTGTCTCTCTGCGACTCGAGATTCCCGTTCCGGTTTAAGATTGTCCAGCCTCATACGCAGATTACGTCCCTGTAATATATGGGCTGGACTGTCGCCGGTAGTAGTATGCTCCGTATTTCTATACGCCAATAAAAACCTACACAAGCGATATCTACATCGATATTCTGCTTGATTGCCTTCTTAATGGTGTGTTTATAAATTTTAACGGCATTTTCAGCAGCTCCGTTAGATGCCGGGGTAATGTCCGTTAGATTCTATACCATTATGATTCAGAAAACGTTGAAATTCTGAGCTAGAGAACGATGGCCCATTATCGCTGACCGTTTGCTTCGGTAAACCAAATTTAGACCACAAGTCCCGCAGTACTGCTATTACCGCCTGCGCTGTAGTTCTTTTCATGTTAATCGCTTCTATCCACTTAGAACAAGAGTCTATAATAATTAAATAAGTTAACCCTTTTATAGGCCCTAGGAAATCTAAATGTAGCCTAGACCACGGACGGGACGGCCACGGCCATGAGCGTGGCACGTGCGCAGGCGGCGCAGCGGCCACGGAGGCGCACACTCCGCACTCGCGGCACACCGCCTCGATCGCCTCGTCGATACCCGGCCACCACACATAGCTCCGAGCCAGGGATTTTGTTTTAACAATTCCCATATGCGAATCGTGTAGCTCTGCCAATACTTTTTTTCTGCAAGCAGACGGTACACCACTATACGATGGCCCCACATTATACAACCTAATTCGGTATATATCTCATTTTTTCGATTATAATATGGTTTGATTTCCTTCACATCTATATCTACCGGCCAACCGTCCGCTATAAAGCTCAAAACTCGACGAATTGGATCACGACTGGTTTCTGTTTTTAATACCTTATAATCTAATAACATGGCCTCCGTCGAGAAATGCAAGTAAGTTTGTTCCGGTAACTCCTCCTCGGCCGCTACGTCGTTTCTTTGCAATGTGATTAGACGTGAAAGGACATCAGCCGCATTTTTATCGGTTTTAACGTATTCCATTTCAAAATCATATGCCGATAATTTAATCGCCCAGCGTTGTAAACGACTAGCCGCCGCGCTAGGAATACCCATGTTAGGTCCGAAAATAGTAACTAACGGTTTATGATCGGTTCGTAGTATGAATTTCCGACCGTATAAATATTGGTGAAATTTCTCAACCGCAAATACAATGGCTAAGGCTTCTTTGTGAATTTGACTGTAATGTTGCTCGCGTTGTAAGGGAGCGTGACGCATACGCGACCACACGCTCGTCGGCGGCGGCGGCGACCCCGGCGACGCAGCGCGCGCGCTGCGATAACACTGCACCCACCCCGTGCGCGCTGGCGTCCACTGTTAGGATTGATTCCTGATCCATATCAAAATGTACAAGTACTTAACCTGTCTTGAAAGAAATTCACACTTACCCTTTTTAATTTTCAAGCCATTATTTTCTAATATTTCAAGTACATTCTCAATCGATTTAAGATGACTATTAAGGTCTTTATTTCTTATCAAAATATCGTCATAGAACACTACTACGTTCGGATTGTTCTTAAACATATTTACCATTAACTTTTGGAAAATTCCTGGACTAGAAGCTAATCCATACACTAAACGCGAGTATTTAAATAACCCCCTATGCGTATTTATAACTGTAAATTTCCTAGAACTTTCTGACAACATAACCTGATTATATGCCTGAGATAAGTCTAGTTTTGTGAAATAAACATTGCCGCTCAGATTACTAAATAAATCATCCATTTTTGGAACCGGAAATCTGTCGACCTCTAAGACCTTGTTGAGGGTTACCTTATAATCAGCGCATATTCGCAACCCGCCGTCAGGTTTGCGCACCACGACCAGCGGCGTAGCCCAGTCGGAGCGGTCAACCGGCTCGATGACGCCGGTGCGTAGCATGGCGTCGAGCTCGGCATCGACGCGCTCGCGCATCGCATACGGCAGCGGTCGCGCTCGACAGTAGACAGGCTCGGCGCCCTCACGTACGTGCAACTCAACCGTGCCCCCAGTGTATTTACCCAATGTGCCGTCGAACAGAGATTTATGCCTAGAAACAATATCATCTATTATCTTATTATTGCTAGGTTCAACATTATTGACATAATTGTTTGGCGAGCTCATTTTATTTATTACAACCGGTATATTTAACTTTGCTAACCATTGTCGACCTAATAAATTAGTGGTACCCTTGTTTATAATATACAAATCTAATATTTTCTTAATACAGTTACATTCAACAATAGTTTCTATGAAACCTAGAGGTCGAATAGCGGCACCGTCATAAAATTTTAAATTAAGATAACAAGGTTTCAAGTGCAAGTCCTTAAACAATTCATTATAAACATTTTTACTAACACATGATAAGGCTGATCCGGTATCTACTTCCATTTTGAGCATAGAATTTTGAACCTTAACATTAATACGCACCGGTTTATATTCGCTTAAGGACATTTGGTACATAGGCTCTTCTAGGTCGTTGTCGTCGTCTCCTTGTAGTGCCCTTTCGTTTTCACTGCCTTGTCCGGCCATCAGAAACAAAGGGGCTCGTTGTTGGCCTCCCCGGCGCCCTCTGCCCGCGCCGCGCTGGCCGCGCCCGGCTACACCCGATCCTCGGCTGATCATGCGCCCTCCGCGTGATGATCTAGGATCATAGAAACTAGGACCGCCGACAGCTCCCGTCGACGTCTGCCGTCTCCCATAAACTTCCGAGCACATCCTCCTTAGATGACCTATTTTTTTACACTGTGTCTCGTGTTACCACATCTAGTACATTCCTTTACAGTGAAGCTATTTACGGTTTCCGCCATTTCTGTACTTCCACCATCTACTGCTGACGCGTCGCGCTCCGCAGCTTTCAACGATAACGCCAACGTAACAGCTTTATTGTATTCAATCTTCTCTTCCGCAAAAAGTTTTTGTCTGATACCTTCACTTTTTAGACCGCACACCAACTGATCACGAAGATTTTCGTCCAATGTTGATACGAATTCGCAATGTTTTGATAATTTCTTTAATTCTGTGATGTAGTCCGCAATTGATTCATTGGTGAGTTGGCGGCGTTGCCGAAATTTATATCTTTCCGCGAGTGCCGATGGTCTTGGCTGTAGATGGGCGGCTAATAACCCCACTGCTCTGCTAAAAGTTAAAGTGGCTGGTTCGAGAGGGCTTGCCAACGTCGATAACAGGTCGTATGCTTCTTCACCCATAACCGAAATTAATGTAGGTAATTTAAGTTCGTCCGTAACTTTGTTTACTAAAAAGTACATTTCCACTCTTTCCACATATCCTGACCAGTTGCCAGTCTGAACACTAAATTCTTTTATTTTACCGACCGACATTTTGATGTTTAATTATGCTTATTAATAATGTTTATACCGAACAACACTTTTTTTTTTATCCTCGTCGCCACTGTTAAATGATACACGTGCGTATTGTGACCCGTTTATTAGGAGACTGCCTTACATTTTAATAAACCCTTACACATACAACAATCTTCTGGACTAATTTTGATAACGTGATACGCCCTACAAATATCGACTTTTGAAAAAACTTTTTTGTTATGCAAACCGTCAGTAAAGTCTTGTACTCTAGGTATCGGATAACGATCCGGCTTTGTTATTGTATTAAGCATTCTATAGTCTCCGCAAGGTCGAATATCACCATTCTTTTTAGGAACTACGTGCAACGGGCTGGCCCACGGACTGTTTGATGGCCTGCAAATTCCTAATTCCTGCATTAGATGAAATTCTTTTTTAACTCTATCAAACCTGTGTGGCGGTAGCTTCCTTGCGCGCGTATGCACTGGGGGCCTGTGGTCTCGATATGATGATAGATGGCATGCTCTGGTACTTCCTTAAAAGTAGGTGGACGCGTGATCTACTTAAACTGCTCAAGTAATTCCGCGTATGGATGGCTACTGTTTATACATTTTACTGCTCCTGTAGAATTTATACTTTTAGATCCACAAACGTACAAATTAGTAACTAGGTCGATTAACCTATCATTATATAAATCTACAGCTAATCTAAAGTTTCTTAAAATCTGCTCCGATTATTGGTTACTTAACATCGCACACTACAAAAGGCCATTTTAGTTCTCTTCTAAGTCCAAAAGTTATTGTTAAATAACATATTCCATACGTTTTTATCACACTATCGTTTGCCGCGTATAATTTGAAATCGCAATAAATTAGTGTACGCTGTTAGAAATTTAAACTTAGATGATCTATCCCTAACTAATAAACGGTGATTAATAACTACCTGTCCCTGAGTACATCCGTCCACCGCTTGCGAACATACCGCCTCTAGTTTTCCTTGTTGTCCTTACGCCAAGCACATGGTTCCTCGCACTTCTTCGCATTCTTCCTCCACCGATAGTGAAACCTACACAGCCAATCTGGGTCTCCTTCAGTTCTTCTTTTACGCGAATTTGACCTGCTCCTATAGCGTAGTTGGCTTCGGCCTCTATAACGTCCACGGTCCTGTACTTCGCTGCGCAGTGATGCAACCTCCAATGCGAGTTTGTTTAACTGTTGCATGAGCTCCGCAAGCGGTTCTGATGACTTCGGTGGTATCGTCGACTGTACGGCTATGGTGGCGATCTCTCCATTCCTGCTGTTTTCTATAATCTTGTCGGCAATGACTGATAAATTGTCCAACGACTGGTCCTGGCAAACAGCTATAACCGCTCTGACCTCGGATGGCATCCTGGACAGCCACAAGTTCTTTAGTGTCTGATCGGACACTTGTGTTGTTCGGCCTAGGTCTTTCATCCTACGCAGCAGTTGAGTAGGCTTCTGGGAGCCTAATTCCATCTCCGAGACGAGCTTCTGGAATCGGCGTTCAGCGCTCTCCTCGTACACTAGCAAAAGCCTTTCTTTCAAGGTCTTGTATCTGTTTTCCGCTGGTGGCCAGGTTACTAAATCACTCACCTGTTGGATTGAGTCGGGCCCTAATTTTGATATGACCATATTGAACTTAGTCTCATCACCCTGCTTTTGAGGCGCCATCACGGCCTCAAATTGCGCAAACCATAACCGGGGCATCTCTACCCAAAACTCAGGCAATTTCGATGACACGCTGATGGCAGCTAGAGTCATGCTGGACGACTCTGGTTGTTCTTCCTTGAGCCGCGCTTGGACTATCGGTGTCGGTCCCGCTGCTGGTGGTGAAGTTATACATATTGGAAGTCTGGCACTATTCACTGTTCTTAAAAAAAATTTTTTTCGTTGGGGTCACCAGTTTAGAGAATGTTACTTTAACTACGGTCACTATCGTCCTGTTAAATAAAATACGTGGCAGCATTCACGGATGGTTTATTACAACTTGTTTACATGACGGTTCGCGGCTGACTGGCCGCTCCCCATATTACAGTACAACACATTATTACATTATACTCATACGTCAGCATATCAACCTCCCTACATGTATGTTTAATGTATTGTGGGATTCCATAATGTATTGTGGGATTCCATAAATAAATTACTTCATGATCAAACCATACTATAATTTCCTGGTACCAGATTAATACAATAAATACATAATAATACTAGTGCACTACATGACTGAGGGGAGACGACTGGCGAGCCCTGCGGTTGTGTGTACGTTCCCACACAGAGTTGCAACGCAAGCACAATGTGTCGCCAAGCCGCTACAAGTGTTTATTTACAGACTTAGCAGAGCTCGCAGAGTCGTTGAAAATGCCTTTGGTATTTTAAGTTCAGTCTACAGAGTCCTTAGGAAACCTATCCTCATAGAGCCAGAAAAAGCTACAAAAGTTGTCTTAGCAACAGTGTATTTATATAATTACTTACGAAGAAATAACTATTCTATTCCACCAGAATATTATGATAGAGAAGTTGATGGTTCATTTATTCCAGGTCAATGGAGAAACAATATTCCATCTACAGCACTATTACCTCTAACGGCCATTCCGCGCAGAGGTACTGTTGGTGCTAAAGATATTCGTCTACATTTAGCAACACATTTTGTAACAAACGGAATAATTCCATGGCAGCATCAATATTAATGTACAAATAATTATGAAAATAAACATAAATAAAGGACTTACGTTATCCATTCCGCCTTCTTTTGTAATTCCTGTGTCATCTTTATTTGACATAAAGTCAAAATATTTGAAACCAAACCACTTCGATATATAAATTTCGTCAGCGCCTGTAACAAATATGTAGACGTTATAGGTTATTTTTCGTTTCCTATGGTGTGTCCTATAGTAAATGTTGTACATATTGATATTTGATTTTGAGATTAACTAATCTAACATTCACTATAATTAAATAAAGAATCCTTACCTGAACCAGTGATATTACCTTTTCTCTGCTTTGACTTTTCGCGTCGGTATGAACCTGTCAATGAGTCAAGTTTCTTTTTGAACTCGGGTATAGGTAACTTCATTTCCTTAGAGACCTTCCTCCAGCAATCTTCTCGCTTGCTTTTATTTAAATGATCTGGATCTTTCAGTCGTATTAAGTGAATACTGTCTTCTTTATCCATTTTTGATTCACTGGCTCGCGAGGTGGAGTTCACTAACATCCGTGGACTCCATTCAAACCTCAACGCCGTCCACCAACACCTCGAGACGGCTTTGCTTTTCCTAACGGAAACACAAATACGCCGCTCTGACGACACGGCATACCTGCACTACCCCGGCTCTGTGCTCGGAGAGCGCTTTTGCGCTAAGGCCGGAGTATGCGCATTCGTCAGGGCGGATGTTTGCGTTCGCCGTCAGCGCTGCCTAGAGGACCCATCCTGCCCCAACCTTTGGCCCTCTTTGCTAGACCTACTGCTGACGAGTCACCCAGACCAATACAGTGTTTCGGTCCACGCCCCACTGGGTAATTCCGACCACTGTTTGGTCTGCGCCTCAGTGCCTCTTGTTGCTCCCCCACGACGTGCGGAGATAAAGCGACGACTATGGCACTACTCGTCAGCAGACTGGGACGGTATGCGGGATTACTTTGCTTCCGTCCCATGGGCATCACGCTGCTTTAAATACAGGGATCCGTCGCAAAGTGCTACTGCTGTCGCTGGTGAAATCTTATTAGGTATGGAATATTACATTCCATCCTCAGATGTCACCAGTGCCGGCAAAACGCGTTCCTGGTTCAACCGTGAGTGCGCCGATACTGTTAAACAAAAAGAATCGGCGTACCGCGCTTAGATCAGGGCCCGAGCACGGCGCGACCCTAGCTTGGATCGCCTATAAGCAGCGTACAACAAAGCCACTAGGGAATGCAAGAGGGCTTACATCAGAGCGGATGCCCAGCGCATTGCACGGATTGGGCAAGAACTCCTTTCACATTCTACGGGTAGCCGTAGCTACTGGCGACGAGCCAAGGCCGTGCAATCCAACTTCTGCAAGCCTTCGCTGCCCCCCTTGAAATGTCCGGATGGATCGCTGGCCCGCGAGCCGCAAGAGAAAGCAAACTTGCTTGTAGAACTCTTTGCAGCAAACTCCCGAATCGACGACCGTGGCTTGCACCCGCCGACTATATCTGGCTGCGTCTCCGTTATGCCTAATATCCGTATCAGGCAACGTATTGTCCGTGCGGAACTAATGTCGCTCGATGTTCGGAAAGCCAGCGGACCGGATGGTATTCCAGCGGTAGTTCTCAAGAAATGCGCAGCGGAGTTGTCTCCTGCATTGATGCGCTTATACCGCCTATCTTATTCCTCGGCAATTGTGCCGGAGGCTTGGAGAGAGGCGAATGTTCAACCGATTCCCAAAAAAGGCGATAGGTCCGAGCCAGGCAACTATCGACCCATAGCTGTCACCTCAGTTCTCTGCAAGGTGCTTGAGCGGACAATAAACTCCCAACTAGTCCGCTACCTAGAGGGTCACTCGTTAATTAGTGACCGACAATATGGCTTCGGGTCAAAACGGTCTACGGGTGACCTTCTAGCGTATATCACGCACCAATGGGGTGAAGCTATGGACAGGCATGGAGAGTCCTTGCCCATTAGCCTTGACATAACCAAAGCCTTCGATCTGAAGAGTCTGAAGAGTCTCGAAAGAGTCAGGCACCGTTCGCTTCTGTCCAAGTTTCCAGCATATGGTCTGCCACCTCAGCTATGCAGCTGGATTGCCGCATTCCTGCATGAGCCGCATTAGAGTCCTTTGTGACGGATCGGCCTCCAATTATTTGCAGGTCAACGCTGGGGTGCCTTAGGGGTCCGTCCTGTCACCCACCCTGTATCTTCTGCATGTCAATGACATGTTGTCCCTTGGCAACATTGTACAAACGTGCGTAAAACATTACATGTAAGTAGGTATTAATAAGTTTCTCATGTAAGTGAATATTATATTCTTATGAGAATAAAGAATTTTAAACCGAAAACATTCATTGCTATGCAGATGACAGTACAGTGCATGGGCGATATCTCGGACATCCTGCAGCTAAACAGACTGACATCGAGGCAAAACGCCTAGAACTTGTCGCTGAGCTCGACCAGGTATTATACCGCATTTCTAAATGGGGTTGTGAGAATTTGGTCGAGTTCAATGCCAAGAAAACACAGGTGTGCGCGTTCTTTGCAAAAAAATCTCCGTTCCTTCCCCTTCCCTCTCTTCAGAACACAGCGTTACCACTACAGGATAGCCTAAGTATCAGTGGCGAAGCGTCCATATAACACGATTCCTGCCGGCTTCCCTTTTAAAATATGTCCTGACCACCATAGACCTATCACTGCTTGCGTGTCTACTCAAAGACTAACTAGCCTTCCGAAACTCAAAATATTTTAGTCCCACCGGCTTCCCTCCTCGGAAAAGTGACTCTTCGCTACTGCTAAGTATTCTGGGTATGGACATCAGCCGAGATCTCAACTCCAAGAAATACATCGAGTGCGTCATTAAAACCGCCTCCTGTAAGTAAACTCGGTGTCCTGAACAGGGTACTTCACGCCCGAGCAGCTCTGTCTTCTTTATAAGACACAGGTTCGTTCCTGCGTGGAGTACTGCTCTCATCTTTGGGATGGGTCCGCACAGTACTTACTGGATGCACTTGATAGGTTGCAGCGACGAGCAGTCCGTATCATCGGAAGCTCGGAGGCTACTAAGACCCTTAAGCCTTTACAGCTGCGAAGAGACATCGCCTCAATGGCCGTCTTCTATCGCCTTTACCATGGAGAGTGTTTTAAAGAGCTCTTTGAATTAATCCCACCCTCTCCCTTTTTATCCAGAACGACACGTGCGGGACTAAAGTGCCACCCTTTCACAGTGGAATCTAAAGGGTCTCGAACTAAACGATTCAGCACTTCATACTTTTGTCGCTCAATTAAGGCCTAGAACTCTTTGCTAGCGCATGTGTTCCCATCTAATTTAGATCCTGGGTCTTTTAAGCGGGGCGTGAAAAAGCATCTCACTAAGCCGCCATAGTGGAGGCCATTATACCAGTAGTTTGGCTTTTGGAATGGTTCCCGCCACTTTTGGATTCCACTGACTGCTTACCATCAGGCAGAGTAGAGTCACTTTGGTAGGCTAATATAAAAAAAAATTAAAAAAAACCTTATTTTAGATTAGCAATAAAATTAGCAAATAACTATATTAGACATAAGTTTTCAGTAGGTTTAAGTAAATAAGTAAAATTGTATTTTCTTATTAGCATAATTGATTGATTACAAATTAGAAATAGAATAGAAAGAAAATTATTAGTAAATTAGATAATGTACTAAATTAATACTTAACAAATTTCATTATTACAGAAAATTATTTCTGAAAAATATAAAATAGGTAAATTATTACTACAGCATATTGACATAAACATAAATCAATCATTTAATTGCAGATATGTAACTGCCAAATGGAAATTATCAGTGTGGACTCTAGTTATGGAGGAGCTACCCATGACCCTTTCATATGGAATAACCATCCATTGAAGGTTCACTTAGAAGAAGTTAGTAGAAATGAAGCTGTTTGGCTCCTGGGTGTGTTGTTACATAGACAACCAATCTTATAATATTAAAATATGTATTGTTTGTTTGTTATTGCAATATTATCTACTTTTTCAGGTGATTCTGGTTATCCAGGAACACTATGATGACATCAGTAGTCAATGCTGAACCCAACACACCAGAAGCACACTTTACTGAAATTCATGTGAGAACACGGAATACAATAGAACGCACTATTGGACTCTTGAAAGCACAATTTCGGTGACTTTTGGTTCACTGTGTATTGCACTATGAGCCTGTTGTAGCTGCATCAATTGTTAATGCCTGCGTAATATTGCATAACATCTGCAATAGTTCCAAACTGCGAGTGCAAAAACTTACAGCTGAGGAACAATTATAATTTTACATTCTAAGTATACAACTTAAAAAATCATACTGCATTAAATATATAAAATGTTATTATTTGTCTTCCATCACTTCACTGTTTTATTTAAATGTAGTATACAAAAAAAGTACCTGATAGTATATGTTTGACAGATTTCAGTAAGAATGCAATTCAACACTTGCAATATTCCCTCCTGCGTATTACATAGGCGGTCTAACGTATCAGCAATACGAGTTTCTATAGTCTATATATTTCTATAGTTTGCTACCATTATCAACTATTCCCCTTCTAGCAAATTCAATAAGTATAGTGCGCCTGGCGCCGCCGTCTACGTTGAGGAGCGTTTAGTGGGCCTTCAGTTGTTGGGATCTGACCACTGTTTGATGGTCCTACCACTGGTTCATCATTCACAAGTTCAATATGTATTGCACATCTTAAACTACTTCTTACAGTATTGGTTGTGCTTTGTCAGTGTATTCATTGATAATTGATATTGATAGAGGTGGCGAAAGTGTCTGTAATGAAGTAGGTAATTAGCAAGTATAAGAATTAGCAAATTTAATACAAAATAGAAGTTAATTACACAACAAACAACACTTACAGGAGTCCTATCGAAATCTCGTAATCTTTCTAGTTGTGGAAATGGATCCACTTGAACAACTGGCAGTCCCTTCCCATAGTCATCACCTAATATAATTAAGAACTTTTTGTCGAGTTCACTTAGTTCTATTACTTCAGACGGCTCACCACCTGTACTTGTTTGGGACTGCCGAAGAGCTGCATAACGCCTCTTTAGCTTTCCCTTGTATGGGAAATCAGAGCGGTTTCGGTAAGAAAACGGACAGAGTAACGATACAAGACTTTATTTCGGTAATAACTGAACTAAAAATGGCGTTACACTGCCTTTTATACCCATTTTACATCGAAACTTCAATAGATGGCGTGTTAGGCTATTTCTGCAATTTAAATATTTTTAAATAAAATGTGCCAGTTGCTCACTTCCGCTACCAAACTAAAAATTAATACTTATCTCTGGCAGTCAAAGACTGCTTCTTTTTTAATTAAAATAAAAACGATAACCCGAGTAATTTGCAAAAATAAACCAACGTCCACCCACTACTTGACTACTTATTATTAAAGTATTCATCATTATTCATCATTACAATTACAAAGCTAACATTCGGCCTTCCTGACTTTTAGTTTGTCCTCAAACTACTATAATAACTATGCCTAGAAAATTTGCATTAAATACAGTTAATCAACACCATGTAACCAAGACAATATATCATTAGTGACAAAATGATAATTTCATTATAGATAATCTCAAGATTTACACCATTTAAACTTGGTAAGTTATATTTAACAATGTACTATCTTTATTTCACTTATTTATTATTCACCGCCCATTTTACATCTGCCACTGATTACACCGCA
Organism: Parascotia fuliginaria; assembly: GCA_963082885.1. Classification (NCBI taxonomy): domain Eukaryota; kingdom Metazoa; phylum Arthropoda; class Insecta; order Lepidoptera; family Erebidae; genus Parascotia; species Parascotia fuliginaria. The sequence continues at coordinate 12,317,018 of OY720192.1, forward strand.
AGCTTCACTGGTCAAGCACGCTCACTTGCCAGCCACTATACGACTTCTAATAAGTGACCTATGTCTCATTAAAGTCAGAATCGTATATCTACGTCCTGCTTATGCCACCCATTGCACCGCAAACTTCACTGGTCAAGCACGCTCACTTGCCAGCCACTGTACGACTTTCAATAGGTGACCAATACCATATTAAATTCTCAATCTAGCTAAATTCTGCATATGCCACCCATTGCACCGCAAGCTTCATTGAGCAAGCACACTCACTTGTCAGCCGCTATACGACTTCCAATGAATCACATAAGCTTTTAGGTGGGAGATGTACCGTGAGACTTCGCCGGTGGTTAGCCACTCAACATCTTCCAACTCTTTATGAGTTGCAATGTGAACTTCACTACCCTATTCAGCCGACCACCCCACGACTTCCATCTTACCCAAGATCATCATTATAATTACATATCATTCAATCGTACAAGTCAAATGGGAAAGTACCCAATGTTTACATTTTTTTTTTTTTTGTCTGAAGTCTAGCAAATATTACTAGTTCATAACATAAAAATACTTTTCATAAACTTAACATCCAAATGATTACATTTCTTGAATGTGTATTAATCTATACTATCTTTTTCAGTTTTCATCTACGAATACTGCAGCGAAATCGCGGCTATCCTTAAATTTTAACAGTTTGCCTTTCGTTCATCAAGCTTACAACAATTAAATTTTTATCATTTCATCGTTTAATTTATTTAACACTAAGCTAATAACTTGATCATTCTTTTTCAGAATCAGATTCAAAGCTTAATTCATTAGCACTAGTGCTGATCCATGGCTGTATCTGATCCACTGCCCAAATGTTACAATAAAGAAAAAAGAAAAGAAAAGAAAGAAAAACATTTATTTGTTCTCAACAAGTTAGCTTACAGAACATATCAACAATACATTGTAATAATTAAAAATAAAAGTAACAAACTTAATGAGATACAAAATGGCCCTAACTCAGCTTTGTGCCACTTTGCAAACACAAAGCAGCGCTGTTATTCTGTTAGAGCCAAGATGGATGGTATTCTGTTAAGACAAGACCACGAATTGATCAAAGAATACCCTGACGTACAATTTGTGTAGATTAAAACAAAATACTTAAAATAAAATAAGTAAATATAATAATGTTCTTATAAAATGTTTAAATATATAAATCTGTAATATAATTATAATAATATAGTTATTATTTAAATAGTAATATAATCTAACAATAATTTGTTTCATATAATAAAATAAAACGGAACGGAGCGCAAACTTTCCTATTGGCTGTGACAGCTGACATTACCACACCCATTAGCCAATAGCAAAGATCAAGAGAAGGCTCGGGATTTAAAAATAATACAAGTGACAATAGTATTTTTTTACCAATATTAGAACCTGGAATGCTGGAAATTTCGTACCTATCATTATCCAACATTTTTGAGATTCTGTAAGGACCCAAATACACCGGTAAAAGCTTTTTACTTTGACCGTCATTATGTCCGATCTGTTTTTGAATTTTGACTAAATCTCCTACCAAGTATTTTCTAGCTTCTTTACGAGTTTTATCAAATCTATTTTTCTGATTATGTTGTTCCTTAGTTATATGATCACTAACGTCTGCCCTTATTTCACTTAATTCTTTCTCTACCTCTCTCGTCTCAAAAAATATTTCAATCATAATATTTTCGCTACTATGGGTCAGATTTCTGCCAAACAGAGCTTCTGATGGTGTCTTTCCTATACCTTTATTTAGAGTATTATTTAGTCCTCATTGAATACTGCCTAATTCCGTATCCCATTTAGTCTCTCCTAATTTATCAGTGTATGAGGTCAACGCGCCTAAAACGGTTCTGTTATAGCGCTCTACCTGACCATTGGCCCGAGGTGAAGCGACCGCATTGAGTATATGTTTAACATGATGTTTTTCACAAAATTTACGGAATTCATCTGAAGTAAACGACGTACCCTGATCGGAAATCAAACGTTTCGGGTAACCAAATGTGGTAAAAACTTCATTTAATGCTTTTACAGTTAAGCTGGACTTTAAATTTCGTAATGGTTTTAAAATACAGAACTTGGTAAACCCGTCTACTAGCACAAGTAGGTACGCATTGCTCGTTGAACTTTTCACAAAAGGGCCCAGGTGATCAATATGCACAGTTTCAAACGGGATATTATTTTTGGGTATAGGGTTTAAAAATCCTTCCTTTTTACCTGCGGGTGATTTGCCATAAGCACAGTGTAAACAAGATTTTACATACTTTGTAATAAATTTTTCCATTTTTGAGAACCAATAATCCTTTTGAATTTTAGATAGAGTTTTATCAACCGAGAAAGACCAATATCATCATGATTCTGTTTGCATATTTGCCATTTTTATACGTGGGAAATGCATTATGCATACGCACCCGCCCGGGCAAGGCGGGTTATGTCGGACTCTCCGACCGCACTCAAAGCGCGGCCAGCATACCGACTAAAACCCACGGTGTTCCTCCAGACGGCCAGAGTGTCGGGGTCACGGGAGTCGCTTGCGCATTCATCCGCGACCCCGACGGGCCATGGCCCGCTCACCGCGAGCGGGCCCCGTCCGATTTAGGGGCCTAGCCCCCCCTCCTTCGAGAGGCGCGTGCGGAACACGCGCACTGCCGTCTCGGGCCCGTGCTGTTCGGGCGGCGACTGCCCGATCGCCGCCCGCAGGCCATCTCGGCCGCAGAGGATAGGGAGAACGGCGCATCGCAATACCGACACTCCTCTTCCCCTGCGTCCCCACCGCGTCCGCAATCTGGCGGTTGCGGCTCCGCCGAGGCCGCGGAAGGTAGGGAGAGCGGCGCACCGTTATACCGGCACTCCTCTCCCGCCGCGGCCCCGCCACTCCTCTCCCGCCGCGGCCCCGCCACTCCTCAGCCGCAGTGTCGCCGAAGCAACACTGCAGCCCGACCCAGTTGCGGTGCCGCCCAAACAGCACCGCAACCCACCAGAGCCGCTCCATCGTGGGCTTACCGGCAAAGCCCAGAGGAGCGGCGCCTCCTTGGGGTTCCTCTTGGTTCACCGTGGTCAAATTATATATAAAATATTTATAGGTAAAATATTTGCCACCTGGCTCCCTTTTTTTTTTTTTTTTCGTGGGAAACGCATTACGCGTACGCACCCGCCTGGGCGAGGCGGGGGTTATGTCGGACTCTCCGGCCACAATGAGACAGCGGCCGGCATACCGACTAAAACCCACGGTATTCCTCCAGAGGGCCAGAGTGTTGGGGTCACGGGAGACGCTCGCGCATTCATCCGCGACTCCGACGGGCCACGGCCCGCTCAGCGTGAGCGGGCCCCGTCTAATTTGGGAGGCCTAGCCCCCCTTCCTCCATCGAGAGGCGTTCGTGGAACACGTACGCCGCCTTCTCGGGCCTGTGCTGTTCGAGCGGCGATTGCCCAATCGCCGCCGCCCGCAGGCATCCTCCTACGGTGGCTAGAGATACCGGAGCGCCCCACGGCGACGCCCGGGGCGGGCGCGACGGGTGGGGAGCAAGGTGGTCCGCTCTTTCTCCCGCTCGGCCGCCTCCTTGGCATTACCTGCTCGCAAAAGGAGGCGACTCCCTCCCAAGCCCTCTCGCTGCGGACCATGGACAGAACCACAGCCGGCAGCGAGAGTTGGGCCGTCGCGAGCGCCGCAACTAGGTCGCGGCGCTGGTCCGCCCACGCTGGAACCTGGCTCCCTTTGGAACAACCCATTTTAACTCACCTTTTACTTTTCTAAATAATTTGTTACCCTTAAATACAAAATTATGTTTTATATCAATAACTTCATCATATTTTGGATCGTTTAATACATCTTGTATAAAACATATTTTAGGATCTGTTAATTGAATACTGAGTAACCAATCATCGTGCGAAATGTTTAAAACTCTTAATGGCTCAACTTCATAAACTGTACTACAATCTTCATTTGGGTTTCGGCTCAATGCATCTACATGGGTCATACTGTGATTAGGACGATAAATAATGTTACAATCGTATTCTTGCAAAGCTAGCCACCATCGAGCAATTCTTGGTAAAATGTCACGCTTAGAGAAAGTGGATCGTAAGGCATTACAGTCTGTTACTATAATAAATTTTAATCCAAGCAAATATACACGAAACCGCTGAAGGGATGTAACTACTGCTAATGTTTCTAAATCGTAAGCATGACATTTTTGTTCGTCAATCGTAGTCTTTCTACTAAAGTATGCAACTGGCTTTAAAGGTGCTTGGTCGTTTTTTTTTTGCAAAAGTATGCCGGCCAATCCGATCTTGCTTGCATCGGCATCCGTTATAAAGTTCGGATTATACAGAGATAATAGAGGTCGTTCTATTAGTTTAGTTTTAAGAGTTTGGAAAGCTTTTGCCTGCTCAGTTGCCCACCTCCAAGAACAGTTCTTTCTTGTGAGATCAGTCAATGGACGTGCTATTATAGAAAAATTTTCTATGAATTTTCGAAAGTAACTTGCTAAACCTATAAATTGTCTAACTTCGTGTACGTTTTGAGGTAAAGGGAAATTTTTAACCGCATCAATTTTTATTTTACTGGGTTTAACTCCTTCATTTGTTATTTCGTAACCCAAATAATCTATCGAAGTTTGAAAGAAATAACACTTTTTAACATTCAAAGTTAAATTGGCTTCATTGAGTAGTTGAAAAGTTTTCTCTAATTTTTGAAGCCCTTCTTCGAAGGTCTTCGAGGGTATTACAAGGTCATCCATGTATGCTATAGCCGGTTTACCTATATCATCAGTTCCGGTTACACCACACCCTTGACTAGAATTTAACCTTAGAACCTGGTTTATGGTTCTCTGAAATACAGAAGGCGCATTGGCCAAACCAAAGGGCATTCTCTTAAATTGATAGAGACCATCCGGTGTTACAAAGGCAGTGACATATCTGCTTTCTCTTTTAATAGGTACTTGATAATAGCCGCTCATCAAATCTACAAATCTAAAGTTGTAAAGAATTTGCTGCCACTTAGCTGATCTAACTGATCCTCTATTAATGGAAGTGGGAAATGGTCTTTAATGGTTCGACTATTTAATGTAATAGTCAACGCACAAGCGATGACCTCCTGTCTTCTTTGACACAAGTATGATTGGACTCGCGTAACATGAAGAAGACTCTTCTACTATGTCATGTTCTAATAACTCCTTAACCATTTCTTGAACTAACTCTCTCTCTTTATAACTTAACCTATATGGTCGATAAACAACAGGTGTGCAATCAGACAGCTTAATTTCCATTTCACAAAGCTCAGTACAACCTAGTTCTGAAAGATTCTGTGCAAAGACTCGTCTATACTTTGTTATTAAGTTTTGAATACTATCAATCTCCTGTTTAGTTAATTCTGAATTAATATTTATTTCAGATTTTTTAATGGAACAATAATTTGATTGTAGACTTAAGCAACTTAACTCCTCAATATTATCGTTGTAGCAAATTTCATAAGCTTTTACTAATAGCGAATCTTTTTTAAAATGTAACGTTTTATTATTTAAAACTATGATAGGTATCTCACAAATCTTATCCACTATTTTGTAAACTCCTTCCTTAATCCAGTACAAACTATTTTTATAATTCCTATAACTACTTGGTACAAATACCGTGGTATTCTCAACAGTAGAAGAGACACATTTAATTAAATCTGTATTAAATACTGTATAATCAATTGAAACGTATAATTTAACAGCGGTATTATTTTCATGTTCAATACCGGGCAAAATTCCATCACAAAAGTCATTACGATGTAATATATCAAGACGACTATTGGTTTTTATCACTAAAATATGTGGCAATTCAGTGAAATTTTGCCCTACTAGTATAGGCACATGTATTTGGTTAGATGCAACAACATATGTCGTGATCAAAGCCTCAATTCCGTCTATAGATAACAAAAGACCAACTTTACCCATTGGTTTAATATTTGTCTCGCCTACCCCTTTAATTACTGGTAAAGAACCATCCGTAATGGTCAACTTGTATTGATATGCTAATGTATCACTAATAAGAGTGCATTCACTCCCAAAATCAATAAAACATTGAACTTCATTTGCATTATTATTAATAATAGCAGTCTTGTAATATTTCTTTTGTGCACTTTCTAATTGAGTAGAAATAGCCGCCAAAACTCGTTTATCTTGACTAGTAGTTTGAGCGGTATTTTTATTTGAATAACAATCTTCAGTTTTATGACCATATTTTTGACAATTTTGACATTTAATGACAGGTTTTTGACATTGCAAAACCCTGTGACCAGTTTGTTTAGTTGTTAGTTTGAAGAAGCGACATGAGCGACAGTTACCACTTACCATCAGGTGGGCTGTTGGCTAGTCTGCCAAAGTCGGCTGTAAAAAAAACCCTACCGATTCGTACTCTGTCAATCAAACCATTGAACCAGAGAGGTTGCCATTATTTGTCGCGTGGTTTATTCCGCAAAAGCAATAAAAGGTTTTTTTCATCACAGTCAGAATTTGATGTTAAATACGAGAATGTCATCACCACAACAATTTAGTAGCTATCCTACTAATATTATACATGTGAAAGATTGTGGGTGTGTTTGTTACCACTTAGTGCCTACACGGCTAAACGGATTTTAATGAAAATTGGTATGTTAGAAAGGTTTGGTGCTAGAGACAGACAAAGTATTTAAGGTTATTTTTATCCCGAAAATCGGTCTGATTTCCGAGGAAGACAAAACACATTTTAGGCGCAGGCGAAACCGTAGGGCGCATCTATTACCAGATAAAGACGCGCAGCTTTAGTGATTGTTCACTAACAAATGAAGTTCGCGGTTCGCGTCGCAGTCGCGCAGGTGTGCACGTTAAGTTTCGCGTTGCGGACGCTCCCGCGTCGCGTCCCGCGTCCCGCGTCGCAGTCGCGCAGGTTTGGCCGAAGCTTAAAATGTGCCAGTTGCTCACTTCCGCTACCAAACTAAAAATTAATACTTAACTCTGGCAGTCAAAGACTGCTTCCTTTTTAATTAAAATAAAAACGATAACCCGAGTAATTTGCAAAAATAAACCAACGTCCACCCACTACTTGACTACTTATTATTATAGTATTCATCATTATTCATCATTACAATTACAAAGCTAACACTTGTAATCCACCCAGTACTAAAATAACAATACAATATTAAATCATTTAATAATAAGAAGTTATGTATAAGTGTAATTTGCATAAATTAACAATAAAAGTGAAAAGTGAGCTATGTAATTGTTTGAGCCTCCTCTATCTAGAGCTGAAAGGGTTTAGACCGTGTAAATTGTCATATCCACAAGAAGACAAAGACATGGACACCAACTACCAAAAGGACACAATGGAACAAGACACACAAACAAGTACAATAAATTTTTTAAGTACCTACTTAATTAAAAAATACTTACAGCAGACCACCCCTTCCATTCTTTTTGAGAGCCGTCACCCATATAGTTCAGGCTCTCCGCAACTTCCATATAAAACCTTCTTGAACTTTCAAGAGCTTGAGCCGTTTTATTATAGCCCGTTGCAATTTCCCTGTGATTATTAAGAAACTCCCACAGAGTTTCTAACTGGGAATAACTAACGCGACGAAGAGAAACAGACATTACCCTTTACTTGGCAAGACTTTTTTGTTTCGAAAATATGTAGATTTTTTTTTTTGCATAATTATGTTTAATAGGGTCTAAATAAGGATAGAAAAATAAATAATAAATCCTACAAGAGTCCCAAATAAGATGTTTTTAATGTATCTTTAAATGCACATTGCCTGATGCGTAACAATCAAACTTTAAATTTTAGTGTGTCTTTGAAAGATACACTGCCACGCTGCTAGTATAATTAAAAATAGACAAAACAAAATTTTTTTCAACAACTTGCTTAATCATTTATTGATAATACTCCCATTTTACCGTCGGAGATTAAAAGTATTTGGTAAAGTGTAATTTAGTAACATGGAATGTTCAACTATAAACTTATACCTATAGCAATATTAATAAAAATTCAAAAAAATCACAGCCTCTTATGAGAAGTTTAGAACTTAATAGGTAATTACGAACTAAACAAAAATATTAACACTTCGTGAAATTTAATTAAACTTAAGGCTAAAAAACAAGATATCAATCAACCAGACAATAGTATCAATATTAACACTGTAAGTTACGACTTAGTATGATAAGTTAAGAAACAATTGCGTTCTTCTACCAAACAAAGCCTAATGTTGCATTTTTGACAAACAAACATTGTCTGGCCCTTGGTACAAAATTTACATCTTCCTTTAGATGTGAATGTTGGCTAACTTGGTCATATCGTACAATATCTGGAGGCCTTTTAACAACAGGATTCTTGATTACCTGGGCAGGCTACATATTTTTACTAGAATGATCCACATTCCCCCCAAGTGTCATTAAGCTTGTATGAATGTCATGAACCTGAACGTTTGAGTGTATACATTTTCTTTGAACGTTGTCCTTTCAAATCACGACGATACAAAAGCCATGCGTTATTCACACATATATCTAGCATTTGGGAGAAAATAGGCAAATACCACCGATGGCCTCGATATCGATAACATCGTTTCTTAGATGATGAATGAACTCAATCGACGTAAAAAAATTATCAAAACATAGTCTTGCATGGACGTTGGCGAATAGACTTTGTTAAAGCTATCACAACTTTTGCACCCAATCCCATATCTTCTTCTTTTTCCAAGAACGTGTGATATCGAAGCTCGCACAAATATCTTGAATCCCCATTTTTTGGGTTTATTTTTAATATATTGCTTACGAGTGCCGGCTCTAGTGCCTTTATACGGCACCATCATTTCATCCACACTAAGTTGAGATTCTTCTAAAATCTTCAAACAATTGTCACGCACTTTTTGAAGTAATGGTCTAACTTTGTAAAACCTGTCACCATCATCATATAAATTATTATTAAAATGTAAATATCTTCTCAGTGATTGAAATTTCTTCAGTCACAGTATCTGCCACTTTAGCGTATTGTAAACTTTTTGACCAATAATCAGTATACGCAGGCAGTTTCACGATTCCCATTAATAAATTAATTGCTATGAAATCTTTAACGTAATTTTCTATAAATTCACTGATACACCTTTTGATCGTGTACTGTATAAATTTGTTTGTTCAACAATCATAGACAGTAAGTCGTCTGAAAAAAAATGCTTGAAATATTCTATAGGCTCTTTTCTCCTTTACTAATGAAATCTGTTGTACCGTGCATATCTGCTATTCCATTAAACTTTTGACGTTGCCAATCCGGTGCAATCCTTTTGATTCTGACGACGGGAGAAAGTGCTTGTAACGGAGAAGGCACTGGTGACTGTGGAGTGATCTCGGTTTGAAATTAACGTAGTAGTGACTGATGTGGAGACAAAATTGATGGTGAACAAACAGCAGCGGGACTTGATAATTGTGGTTCTAAGGCAATATAAGCCGTTTTCGTGCGGAGGTCTTTTTAGCAATCTGTAGTACCTGGCGTCAAACAATAATTCCGTGATGCCTCTGGGGCACCAAGCGCCAGAGACTTTGATGATTGCCCTGGGGAATCATCCGCCATGAATTGTAAGTTTTAGCTTTTTCTCGTGTTTCCACTTGTTAAAGAGTCATTTGCGATTGTGTATCGAACGTAAGCGGTCAGTAAATTCGTTCAGTGCGTTTAAAAGTGACGATCTGTGTGTTTTTATGGAAATGGAAGGTAAGTGACTAATTTCTATCAGGTATTGTAAACCTTTTTGCATTATTACATAGAATTTGTTAACGTACCATTTGAGTTTGCAGCGAGGTGATACTTATTTATAGTGACATGTTCTATATCCCAGTGTTTTGTAGGGAAACAATTTTAAAACCGCTATTTTGATGGTAAAATTGTTTGTCTACAAAACACTGTAATAAAGAACATATATCTGAATGGGAAGTCCGATTCTAATGAATCAAAAATATTCTACTCGTACCTAAAACACTTACATAATTATGAAGTAAACTGACGGACTCATAAACTGCATCAAAGTTCAGGATTACTTTGAAATGAATTTTTTTAATAAGTATATATAAATATGGAGACACTGGCTCTTAATCTTAAAAAAAAGCAAAATTTAAAAATAGAACTGCAGTAAAACAAATGAATATAGCCGGGCAAGGAAAATTTACTCGTAGTATCAGATTTGCGTGTTATTTAAAGCAAAGTTTTAAATTGATTCGCATTGATTTTTTATTCTTTTGTCAATTGAATTATTGTTACCAGCAGAATTGTTGGGTTAGTTTTTTAACTCATCGAGAGTTTTTAAACCATAATATGGATACTTCGTCCGAACAAGTGGCTCAAATTGTAGCACTGGTGCGGGAGGGCTTGGATCAACGAACGATTGATAGAAATTTAAATTTAAACCAGTCTACGGTTTCTAGAATATACAGAAGGTTTGTGGAGACAGGCTCTTACAGAAGGAGACGTGGTACAGGCAGGACTCGAGCAACCACCGGTCGTGATGACCGATTTATTGTTACAACTTCCCTGCGAAATCGTTTCCTCACGTCAGTTAACATCAAAACAGAGCTTAATGAAGTGCGTGGAGTAAATGTGAGTGCACGAACAATAAGAAGAAGGTCAAAGGAAGCGCATATCACCCCTTTTAGACCAGCAAATGGTCCAAAGTTGCCTGTAGCTCACAGACAAGCTCGCTCAAGATTTGCGCGTGATCACCTAAATTGGACAGAAGAGCAATGGGCCTCCGCATTGTTCACGGACGAGTGTTGGACATGTTTATATGGTGCAGATGGTCGCAGAAGAGTCTATCGTCGACGTGGGGAGTGATATGCTCACAGTTGCATTGAGGAGCGTGTTCCTTTTGGAGGCGGTTCGTGTATGGTCTGGGGTGGCATATGGATGAACGGGCGAACAGAACTTGTGTTCATAGACATGGTCCGTCAAAACGGTAATAGAGGGGGTTTGACTGCACATCGCTACATAATAGAGATCTTAGAAGATCACGTGGTGCCTTACATGGGATGCATAGGCGTAAATTTTACTTTAATGCAGGATAATGCCCGGCCGCACGCTGCTGCACAAGTAATTGAAGTAAAGTGCCCATATGCTTCGAGACATAAGCCAATAAATGAAATTACTGTGCCTTATTTAGAAAAGATAAATGGAGAATATCATTTAAAAAAATCATCCATATTATGAACAAGTGCAAGGACAGCTTTACTGCTCTAATAAACAGTATTGTAATTTCATTGTCTACACCTTTCAGGAAATGAAGGTGATATTCATTAATAGAGATGAGTCATGTATAAATGAAATGATTACAGCATTAATACATTTTTATATTCACCATCTTGAACCTGCAGTACTGAATAAATACATTTATAAAAACTATTTAACTTTAATAAAACAACAATAAGTTATCCCATATTTTTATTATTTTTCCTTATGATGCATTCTCTGAAGTTACAGCACATAAAACATAAAAAAAATATTTTACTACCAATAGGAGTATAACTATGGTCTAATTCAGATTTTAATATTTTGTATGTTTTCATTAACCCAATAATCCTTTCTATATGAACGCGTTTGCTGGCTAATTCTCTATCTTTAATTAAAGTTAGCCCTGATAACTGTAATTTACCTTTTAAAAATGCTGGTACCTTGACAGTAACATTTTTGTCTGCAAACATATCTTGTATTGTGAACCCTCTATCAGCTAGAATACTATCACCACTTTGACATTTAGTCATAAGATCGCTTCGTTCTACAGTTTGTCTATCACTTATTGAACCTGCATATGCTTGAGAACAAAAAGATAACAGTCCACCTGGTGTAGCTCCAACTAGAAGTTTTAGAGTGTTATTATGTTTGTAACTACTCCAAGAAGCTTGCTGTGAAGTAGGATTCTTTGGCTTTTGGACAGGTATTTCAGTCCCATCTAATATCACTCTGATATTTTTGTCATATGCCTTGAAATGCTGAAGCATATAATAATTAACTAATTCCCTATTAGGCCAAATATTTATTCTCTGCCACAGTTGGTAAATAAAATAAACCCATGTTATAAAAATATTTCATACTGTTGTTTCACTGATACAAAAAAAAGTGCTGAGCTCAAAATTACACTTGTTTTGCCTTAATTTCATCATAGTCATGAAAAATTGATCTTCAAGGGACACTGTTACTACTTTACTACCATAGTATTGTATTTTATGGGCCATTGGGCTGAGAGTTGAATACACAAATTGGAATTTCTTATATGTTTCAAACCCTGTATAGAAATGTATGGCTCTATCGTTTTCTTTGTATCTGTTTATTGTACCATATACATGCTCATGATCAACTTAAGTACTTTTGCATAAGTACTGGGGCTCAGTTTGTGCGGTATCAGCAGGCATCACAGTTTCGGTACTCATGGGCATGCATAATTCTTCCTCTCTACTACTGGTAGATTCACTAACTAAAAGATTTTCAGAGTGTTCTGATAAATTGACTAGAGATGGTAAGTTTGATTTAAATTTACGAAGATTGAAGCACCCTTGTTTCAATGCTTCGGTTACTGCATTATGGATATAGCGTAAGGTATTTTCGTTTTCAGACCCGGTGACTAAGTCATCTACTAGGAAGTCATGTTGTATTATATTTTTTATCATAGGATCAGTAGTTTCCTCACCAATCTGCCATAAACAACGCGTACTTAGAAAACTAGAACTTGCCATGCCATAAGTTACTGTATTTAACTGGAATGTTTTAATTGGAAGCGACTCGTCGTCTCTCCATAATAAAAGTTGAAGTTTGCGATCACCTTCATGGACTTGGATTTGACGATACATTTTTTCAACGTCACCAGTAAGGAGATATTTGTGCTGACGAGCTCTGATTAAAATAGAAAAGAGTGAATCTTGCATGTTGGGTCCTACTAAAAGGATGTCATTGACAGAATTACCTGAAGAGGTAGGAGCTGAGCCATCAAAAACGACTCTAATTTTTCTTGATTCACTACTATCTTTAAAGACAACATGATGACAAAGAAAATATGACGTGTCGAAATTAGATGTAGTTAATTCTGAAAGATGACCCAAATCTGCGTACTCGCTCGCGCATGAAATTTATATATTGAGATTTGACTTCAGGTTGCTTACGAAATACTTTTTTTAGATTTAATAAGCGTTTTTTGGCAAGTGAATAAGATTCACCGAGACAATCTGGTGTATCCTTTAACGGCAAAGCAACGGAAAATCTACCGGATTCTAAGCGGAAAGTGTGAAATAAAAAATGTTCTTCACATGCCTTCTCGCTTTGGCTTAGCACAAGTTTAGTTTGAGGAACATTTTCTAAGTCCTAGAACTTAGTAAGTTCTTCATGAATTTTATCATCGAATGATAAGCATGAAACTATTGATTGATTGCACTGTACATTTTTAACAATGACATTATTCTTTGACTTGTAATTTAAATTTATAGGACCAGAAATTAACCAACCAAAATGAGAACTTCTTAATATAGGCAAGTTAGGACCGAGAGATTGTTGATCGCGGCCGAGAAGATCCCAGAAAAGATCAGCACCAATGAGTACCTCAACTGGTGCTGGCTGATGAAAATCAGGGTTTGCAAAAAATATATTGTTAGGAATTTTAATTTGTTTGACATTAACAGGTATTTTAGGTATGTTGCCTGTTAACGCTGGTAACACCAGGAATGTAGACGTGACGTTGAAATTCTTCATTAAAGAGCTCAATTGCATCACGCATGTCTCTGTAATTTGACTGGTTGTTTTGTTACCTATGCCAATTATATTAACATTAAAACTAGATATAGTTTCTAAATTTAATTTAGTTTTTAGAGACTGAGTTATGAATGAGGATTGGCTACCACAATCTAAGAGAGCACGAACCTTCTCCCTTTTATTTGTTTTAGTATTAACCACTTCAATATAGGCAGTAGATAGAACAACTTGTTTAGTAATTTGTTCAGAGAAGTTAACAACGGTATGATTAATATCAGCGTTGTCATTAGAAATGGTAACTATATTTTGTAAAATATTTGAAGTTTGTTTGTGTATGAGACCATTATGCTTGGCATTACATAACCGACATGGACCCAAGCGACAGTTACGTACATTGTGACCAACTCTTAAACAGTTATGACACAAATTTAAATGATTAACTAGGAATAGATTTATCCTCAGTATTAGACAAATAAGTATGATTAGACTTAGTATTAGAAATAGGTTTTGCCTTTAATTGAGACTTTGTGTTGTTTTGTGAATGACAACGATTAATAGATTCGAGAACATCAGCACGATCAATAAGAAATTTAAAAAACTGTTCTAGGTTAGGAATATCATCGAACGTAGAACGGCTCTGTCGCAAAATGACCACTTCTCAAAATGACTACAGGTAGCAAAATGTCCCTTTCTCAGAACGTCCCGTTCGCAAAATGTCCCTTTCTCAGAATGTCCCTTTCGCAAAATGTTCCTTTCCCAGAATGTCCCTTTCGCAAAATGTCCCTTTAGCAAAATGTCCCCTTCATCAAACAGGCATTAAATTACTTTCATCAGTAAAAAAACTGGTCAAGAGCCAGTGTACAAAACAGAGGGATACTGTATTAATGTTCAATCATTAAAATATGGGTAGGTAGGTGCATGCACATAAACTAAAATAAAAATAATAGAAATCGAAGTTTGTCAGATTTACTGTCAATCAAAAGATCAATATTACAATGATTGTAAGACATTTATTTTTTTCTTATTTCTTATTCGGGTTACGTTTAATTTGTTGATTGTTTATTTGTGTAAATTGATCTTTGTAAGACATTTAATTTTTTCTTATTTTATTTAGGTTAAGCTTAATTTGTTGATTGTTTATTTGTATAAATAGATCTTTTGATTGACAGTAAATCTGACAAACTTCTATTTCTATTATTTTTATTTTAGTTTATGTGCATGCACCTACCTACCCATATTTTAATGATTGAACATTAATACAGTACCCCTCTGTGTTGTACACTGGCTCTTGACCAGTTTTTTTACTGATTAAAGTAATTTAATGCCAGTTTGATGAAGGGGACATTTTGCTAAAGGGACATTTTGCGAAAAGGACATTCTGAGAAAGAAACATTTTGCGAAAGGGACATTCTGAGAAAGGGACATTTTGCGAACGGGACGTTCTGAGAAAGGGACATTTTGCTACCTGTAGTCATTTTGAGAAGTGGTCATTTTGCGACAGAGCCCGTAGAACGGCTTTCTTCCCACTTCGTAAGTGTGTGGCTATCTAGCTTAGAACTCATAATGTGAATGATTAAAATGTCCCATTCGCTAGTAGGTTGACCAAGACTGCATAAAGCGCGTAAGTTCTTTGTTATATGGTCAACAAAAAACCTTAATGAATTTTCTGATTCACGAGTGATTTGCTGTATATTTAATAATGAATCTAAGTGGTAACGTATTAATTGTCGTTTATTGTCGTATCGATCACATAATAATTTCCATGCAGTATTGTAGTTAACACTCGATATCTCTAAGTTAGCTATAATGCGTGCGGCATCACCCGCCAGGTACGAACTTAGGTAATGAAATTTATGAATCGGAGCGATACGATCATTGTTATGTATTATTGATAAGAAACTGTCTCTAAAATCAAGCCAACGGAAATAGGTGCCATCGAACTTTGCAATTTCAATAAGAGGCAATTTAAAGCTTATATTCTGCTGCTCATTATTAGATTGACCTGTTGAAAGCAGGGATGAATTAAGATCCTTAGAACTACTTTCGTCGCGTTGAGGCGAGCTATGTTTCTGTATAGTGTTCCGAGCAATTGCAATATTCGATATAAATAGCTGATCGATAATATCACGCTCATCCAGTTCATTAGTCAAATTATCAGGATTTAATTATTCTATTTGATTTTGCAAGTCATCGAAACGACTATAAACAGCTTGAAATTTGTTTAGTCTTAATGTCAACTCAGCTATTTCAATCTGAGATAAAGTTGATTTAGAAGTTTACTTTAAATTTTGTGATTTGACCCTTAATAGAACTACGCTTTACTAATAAATCCTGTAGCTCTTGAGGGTTCTTTGGGTTAAACTCAGTTCCATCATTTTTAGACATAATGGTATAAAGTTAAAATAAACCTTGTAAAAATTTAAATATCAAAATTTAAAGTAACAACTTTCTTTGTTAACTAATTTGTAAGAAAATAGTTTACTGTTTAATTATCAGAAAAGAAGATATTTGAAATGAAAATAATAATAAAAATTCGCTCACGCTCCTCGACGCAAACCTGAGTACGGCCCTGTGCTTCCAGCAAAGCAAACGCTCCGCTGCCGGCCGGCTGTCGTTAGCGCCTAGCAGCCAGGCATGCACCTGGAAATGTTCGGCGAACAAATCCCTTATATTTGTCTAAATTACAGTGTAAAATGAGCCTGTAATTGTTTAAATATGATAGGGATAAAGTCTGATAAACAGTTAACACTATGTATAATGAATAACTATGAATTTGGAACAAAGTTAAAACTTTACGGTTAGAAAATTTGCTAATGTGGGTATATAAATATAAAAGTTTGACTTGTTGAATAGTTATTGTATAGGTCTGTACAAGTATTAACTACGAGTTTATTTATTGCTATGGAATTTAGATAAGTATAGATACTTATAGGATTTGCTTGGATTAGGTATTTTATGAATTGTTGGGATATAGGAATTTCACAAGGAAAAGCACTTAGCTGCATTGGCCGATGCTGCGGTACGATGCTGAATGCTGATCGTTGACCGGCGGTGGCTGCAATGGCTGGTACACCTCCAGGGAAGTCAAGATATAGCTTGATATTATATCAATGCACGTTGGCTGCGGTGCGAATGCTAGACCGACAGCGTGGTTTCTTGATAATCGAGTTTGTTTCGTCGAAAATTGCCGGTCCTGTCACGGTCGCCAGATGCTGAAGCTTGATGCTTCCAAAGTTAGTAAAAATCTCGTAGTTTTCACCTGTTTTATTGCTTCTTGAATTTAACAGTGAATTTGCATAATTTGTAGGAACGTGTGTCTTGAAAAGGATGTCAGTTGAAGATTGAGAGTGAATGAATGTTGACTGTTGGCGCGCTCACGATGCACAGATAATAAATGAGCGAACTGATTGGGAATGACATGCAGGTGTTAGATTAGAGTAAATATAGAATTATATACTAGTAAAAATAACGATTATGTATATTGCCAAAAATACTATATACATATAAGTATCTATCAGTTATATATAAATATACAATCATAAATGTGTTCAGGTCTAAATGTGTATACAGACAAGATATATATTTAAGCGTTGTTATAAGAAAACAACATCTCAAAGCTATATAATTTATTTTAGCTATCTTTACGGGTTTTATATATGAGAAGAAACAACACAAGTAAATAATATGATGTAATACATTATTTATTCAATACGACACATTATAGCATTTACCATGTTTCTTACAATACAATATTACATTACATTAAAATTATAATTACATTACAATATAATATAAATCATACCTAACTTTATAACTTGTATTACAATATTACTGAGCACTGCTCGCTATAACGGCCGGAAACAGAATGGATCACATCGTCCGAATCCGTTCCTTATATACTGTGTGACAGATAACGCTAAAACAACTGTATTCATAATCTAATGATTTTATGATCTACGATTCTTTACAAACGTTTTTAAAAAATATAGAAAGATTTATTAAGTACATAGCTATAAGATTCTAGTTTTGAAAAGAACATATGGTTCCTTGACAAAGTATTACAAACATAACCTATATTCATAACTTAAACAAATGATGTTCTTTATAACATACTTATTTTAGATGATCTATTTATTGATTTATTTGTAATAAATAAATACATTTTATGAAATTACTTATATTTGCATAAAATGTAAGAATCAGTAATCAAATTCATAACAATTAGTAATTCAAATTATTACTATTTTATAACACAGGCGTAGACAGTGCTGATTAATGTTTTTATGCAAGTACCCACTATTGAAAATAAAAATAAAAATGATTTTATGAAATTAAAGATGATTAAATGCTATTATTATGCGAATGTAACTACAAATCAATATGATTAACGATTATAGGTATTTTAAATTGATTCTAAAGGTGAATACTAATTAATTGAATGATTGAATGAATGAATGATGTGATGGTACGGTTCAACTCAAGGTGACAGCCGAAGATGATAAGCCAGGATGATTTGCAATTTTAATGGAACTAACTAAGGTTTATGAAATATGATAATTACGATAAAATTAATATGATTTTGAATATGATGATTTTATGGATTGAATGGATGTGAAATAAAAATGAATATAAGGAATATGGAACGATCTCACAGCTTTTCCTGGTGCAAACCACTGATTATCACTATGATGTGAAGATGTTTCTGCACGCTGACTAGCTTGGTTAAGATGAATTTTATATGTCCCGCTTGTCCCGTAGTCCTGAAGGTCCGTTGTAAATTCGTCCTTTGGGTAGAAATCGGCTAAGACGGCTGTTTTGAAACCGTGCTAACTTCTTCAACGACCAAATGAGCACGCAATCCACTCGGTAACTCCAGGTGAAGACGATTTGAAACCGCAGTACGGATTCCGTTATATCTTCAGTTCTTTCTTTTCGACGGTAGAAGGACCAAAATGATGTGTCGTGTAGGTGATCCACGACGGTTGAGTGGTGTAAATAAAATGCTAGTGGACTGTAAATTAGACTACTGTATTACAATAAAATCATATCTACGTGAACAGACAAGTGAATTATGAAGATGTGTATGTATGCGAGCGCGGGTGTTCGTCGTAGGCTTAAACAGCTGACTGGTTCTTCTCACTCGCTCGCTGTACGCGATCGCGAATGTCGATGACCGCTGCACCCCCTCACCTCCCTTCGTGCCGCTACTGTCGCCGTGTTGAGTGAATGACTCAACATAGGTTGATAGCTAAAAGTCATGAACGGAGAGAATCCGCCAATTGTGCTAATCTCCTTATTACCACATGCGGCCCAGCTAAACCCGCTTCTAGATGTGTGATCTCTGGGTGGATTAAAAAGTTGTTAAAAGACGCAGGCATAGAAGCTTCAGCGGGCAGTTTTAGATCTGCAGTTGCGTCTAAAAGCTGGATAGATAACACACCAATTGAAGACATACTTTCAAAAGGAAATTGGAGGTCAGAAAATACTTTTAAGAGATATTACTGCAGGCAATTTATGCCATCGAACAAAGAAGTAATCAGTGAAGATCATATGATATCAAAATTTCAAGCTATTAAGTAAAAAGAATTTTTATGTTACAATTTAATAAGTTTCTATTTTTTGTTTCTTATTACATAATATGTATAACTATAATTAAAGATGAACAAGTATAATTTTATGGTTCTTTTATTAGAAAATACCATAATAATTTAATTATTTTCAGCTTAGAATTGAAACTGTAAACACATACCTTTTTCATGTCCTTGTAAGTAGGTACCTATACATACTGGTACTTACCTATACATACCCTATACCTACCTTTAGTTGATCACTAAAGAGTATGGACCATCTCATTTAGTCACATTACGTTCAACCTCCACCACCAGGCGATAACAAACATCTCTCATATTTAATTAGACTTCGGATCACGGTACAGTTTTTTAAGCGAAAGCGGTGAACCTATCTCATATTTAATTAGACTTCGGATCAGGTAAGTATTTTAATATACGTTTTATTTTCAGGTAAAACGTTTGTATTTACACGTTTATTTTACATAATATTATTTATTTTACATGAAATTTCATTTATTATTTTAGTAAAAACAGACACAACTATGGCGCCGGCGTCCCTAATCCGATATCGCAAAATATCAGTGTTGCGGTTTATCATAAAAATCGCAACGTAACTGAGCGATGTCCAAATTTTTGGCACTAATGGGACCCACACTTTCACACATTACATATTTTATTTAAATAATTTTAATTTTTTAATTTTTTTCATTTAAATTTTATAGTGTAATCTGCTCACTGACAAACTGACTTTTTGTTAATTCGTACATAGACATCTGGAGGATGTGGTGTTGCCAGTGAGCATTATTTTTTTTTTTTTACATTATTTTCTGATTTCAGTTTTATTTTTTTTCTTTGTAATAATTTAAGTGTGTTTCGTTCAGTGTACAAAAATAAATCTTTTTCTTTCTTTCTTTTTCTTTGTTTTTTGTAGCATATTCTACACCGTTTTCTACTAACCCTTCCGCCATGCCTTGTGTTATAGCCTCTGCTTGTGTGTGTGTGTAGTCAGGAGCTCTTCAATGAATTGTTTTAATTTTACGATGAATATTGATTTTATTTATTTTAACTTTACAACGGATTAATGAACAAAACAGTAAAAATAAAACGTGTTGAGCCAGATCGAGAAATGCAAGTGTCGTGTCGTGAAGTTGTAGAAGAAAAAAAGACCGTGGCGCCACCACACCCTCGCTCGCTTTCCGCCCGATCTTCACACCGCTGTCGTGACGTCATGACGACGGCAGCTAACGCATATTTGCCGGTAGTTGGCGCCAGAAGTACGTTACTTAACATGTTCAACGTCAATGATTGGAATGTGTGTTATAGACAATAAATTAATTGTATTAGATTTTATTTCCGGTAAGCCAATTATTACTGCATGTTCGTAAAAATGTGGGTCCGCACCACCAAATATTATTTATGTCGTAATTTAATGTATCTAAGGTCGCGCCTCTTGTTATAAGGTCAGCAGGATTTTCTGTACCTTTAACATGTCGCCAAATTGTGTCACCGGTCATCTCGTTGATTAGTACGATACGGTTTTGTACAAATGTTTTAAATGAATGTGGGTTCATACGAAGCCATCCCTGTACAATGGTTGAGTCTGTCCAGAAATAAAACTTATTAAAACGCAGCCTTAATGATTTTATTATTTTAGTATACAATTGTGCACCTAGTAACGCACCGCATAATTCTAGTCTCGGTATGCTAACCGTTTTTATTGGTGCTAATTTACTCTTTGCACACAATAAATGCACAGAAATTGGTATTGAGTGCTCACAGTTATCATAACACGATCGAACATAATAAGCGCATGCACCGTAAGCGCTACTTGACGCATCTGTGAATATATGAAGTTCTTTATATTGTGACTCTGTACAACTTACGTAACGAGGTATTTTTATGTCGCGTAAATATTGAAGGCTATGAACAAATTGCTGCCATGAATTTACAATATTTATGGGTACTTGTTCATCCCAATCTAATTTTTGTAGCCAGAGATTTTGTATTAATGATTTCGCTTTAATTATTGCGGGAGCTAATAAACCTAACGGGTCGTATATTTGTGAAATGATTGATAACATACTACGCTTAGTAACTAATGATTCACTGCGTACAAATTTAGTGGAAAAATGTAACTCGTCACTTTCCGTAGACCATCCTAATCCGAGTGTCTTTGACATGTTGTTATCACATAGATTTAAGTCTTTAAAATTCTCCGTACAGACCGTATTATTGAATGTCCATTTACGTAATGGAAAACAACCCTGTTGCAATACTAAGGCTGTTTTATTGCATAAATCTAACAGCAGATTAGGGTCGGTGTGAGTTAAAATCAAATCGTCGACATAAAAGTCTTCCCGTATGGTTCTGGCTACTAATTCGTCATCACATTCCAATGCTAATTGTTTTAAGCACCGCATGCTTAGGAATGGCCTGACGCAGTGCCGTAGGTAACTGTGTTTAACATATACAAATTTATAGGTAAACCACGGCTTTCCCTCCACAATATTAATTGTAAATTACGCTGTTCTGAATCAATTAAAATCTGCCTATACATTTTCTCTACGTCAGCGCATGCTACATATTTATATTGTCTGAATCGTAGCAAAATCGAAAAAATATCATTTTGTAAAGGCGGGCCTGTGTATTGTATATCATTTAACGATTTGTTAGTGGAGGTATTTGCACTGGCGTCAAACACGACCCGTAATTTTGTCGTGAGACTATTTTCGCGATAAACACCGTGATGCGGTAAAATGTAATGTGGTTTATTTAACAACTCATTTACGTCTGTTGTCACCGGGGACATATGACCGAGCAATTCATATTCCCGCATAAATTCAGTGTATAATATTTTATATTCAGGCGGGCGATCTAATTTTCTTTCGAGAGATAAAAATCTGTTTTTTGCCATTGTATATGAATCGCCTAACGCGTCGGTTGATTCCTTTAACGGAATATGTACAGAGAATCTGCCCTGTGTGTCCCGCTGTGTGGTTTCCGTAAACAATTTTTCACAATACCGATCCTCTTCCGTCATCTCCGTAGGTAAGTTGGTTAACTCCTCTAACTCCCAAAATTTTCGCAATTGATTATCAATTTGAACTAAATTACACTGAACTCGGTCAGTTTTATATGAATGTAAGTTACGAATAGGGCCGGATATAATCCACCCTAACTTTGAATCATGTAGGTATGGCCCGGAATTTAGTTTTATTTGATTATTATTTAATAAATCCCAAAATATATCCGCGCCTAAAAGTACGTCTATTTCAGAAGGGATATTGAAAGTGGGATCCGCTAACGAGATATCGTTTGGTATGTGAAGTGAGTCACAATTAACGTATGTTGAAGGCAACTTTGCCGTAATACAGGATAAAACAAAACACTTAAGTTGAGTATTAAACTTATGTGTTTTTGAACGCATATAAATATTACATAGATTATTTGATTGTGAGACTGACTGTCCCACGCCCGATATGTGTACAGTGGACTGTATAACCGAAGTTTTTAAACGTTTAACTAGCCTTTCTGTAATAAAGCTATTTTGACTGCCGCTATCCAACAGCGCACGGGCTGATTGATATATATTGTTATTATCCATGACATAACACTTGTGATGATACCCGAAAGGACGTATTTTCGCTTGGCGAAATATTAGATCGATTGATTGCACACGATACGATCGAAACCGGTTTTTCAGCGGACTGTGAATGATGCGCACTAGCCGTCGCCTTTGACACCGATGAGGTCGTATTTACGTAGCTATCGATATGTAGCAAACTGTTATGCTTTGCCTGACATTGCTTGCACGGATCAAACGCACATTCGGATATTTGATGACCCGAACGTAAAGAGTTACTACAAATTCTCTTTTTATCTACGAAATGTATTCTTTCTTGAACTGTCAGGTTAAGAAATTTCATACATGCATATAACGAGTGGTTACCACCGCACATTACACACACTCGTGTTGATTTATCAGATTTGATATTACGCGAAGACACGTAGCTGTGAGATTGCTGCGGTTGCACTTTATTTGCATGTCTTTTAGAACCAGATACATTCAATTTATTTTGAGCCAGTTGGGAGGAATTATTTTGAATTGACTCCAACGTGTCGGCATGGTTGCGTAAAAAGGTTAAAATGTGTTCTAATTTAAAATATTCTGTTTGCGAATTAAAATTAATCGAACTTTTATGTTTTTCCCATTCCCTTTCCATAGCTGAATCTAATTTAGACACGATTATATAAATTATTAAAGTGTCCCACGAATCCGTATGCTCGTCTAATGATTTTAACGCTCGTAAATTTCGCATTACAGTGTCTATTATTTTTCTAATCGACACGGAAGAAGATTTATTAATACTTTGTACAGTAAACAAAGACTTTACATGGTTGTGTATTAATTTTCTATGATTTTGATATCTTTCGTTTAATAATTCCCATGCGTGTATATAATTATTCGCAGTAAAATCTAGTTTTCCAATGACTTGATGTGGTAAAACACGTGGTTCGCGGTTCGTAACTAACGTTTTACACCGAATTCACAAATTGAAGCATAAGAAAAATGTGCTAATAAATAAGACGTGGGAATAATGCGATAAATACGTAGGTATATAGGATAGGAAGATGGGAATTCCTGGACTGACCGTTACTTTGCTAATCCCACGAAGATCCGGCTCGAAGGACCAATTATGTTATAGCCTCTGCTTGTGTGTGTGTGTGTAAACAGGAGCTCTTCAATGAATTGTTTTGATTTTACGATGAATATTGATTTTATTTATTTTAACTTTACAACGGATTAATGAAAAAACAGTAAAAATAAAACGTGTTGAGCCAGATCGAGAAATGCAAGTGTCGTGTCGTGAAGTTGTAGAAGAAAAAAAGACCGTGGCGCCACCACACCCTCGCTCGCTTTCCGCCCGATCTTCACACCGCTGTCGTGACGTCATGACGACGGCAGCTAACGCATATTTGCCGGTAGTTGGCGCCAGAAGTACGTTACTTAACACCTTGGGAGTTGTATTGGCCAATGTATTCTTTCATTCGGAGATCGAGCAAAACAAGGGACATTTGGCAATAAATTTTCTAATATACCCTTTCTAAAATCATATAGTTCTACAGTTGAATTGTTAATTTTTCGATATAACAAGAAAGCGTTCACTAAGCATATTTGGATGATATGTATAATAACTTTTTTATACCAGCGCATCGTTGTGTTCGCATGAGTAATAACTTAAGAGTTGATCGTGCCTGTCAATTGCTCGCATATATTTGTTATACTCTACTATTTACACTTATATTTTACACTGCGTATGCGGCGACTAGTAGTCTTTTTATAATTACTGTCATGTTCAGAACTTAAAAACAAGATTTCTCGTTTATCCAACCATTTGGTAACAACAATATTTTTTCTATTATGCATTATACAAGATTCCCCGGCTTTTAATTTATTGTGTATTCAATTAGGATTGCCAGCGCGTTTTGCTCGAAGATTCCCTGTTACATATGTGTTTTTATTTAATAACTCCTCTGCTAATCCCACACTCGTATAAAAATTGTCAACATAAAGTGAATGTCCCTTATTAATATATTGTGAGCATACGTCATATTATTCACACATTGTTATGTCATCTAATAATATTTTGATTATTTATTTTATTAGAATTCCAAACTTAACTGCAAAACTGTGATTATTTAAAAAAATAATAAAACACTAATTTGACTAAAACACCGGAAGTTGTGTCAACTCGCAACAGATGGCGCCATGCCCGTTTTTGTCTATATAAGGGGCTGACGCCATCATTGCAGTGTCAATGCGTGTCGAGCATTGGTAGAGTTAACATCGTTTTAAGAGTAAGTCATCTTATTTTATTTTGAGTAATTGATAATTGATAATGATAACTGAATAATCGTAATGATTAATCTATGTTATAGTGTTGTGTGCATGCATAAGTAATTTAAGTTAATACATAGATTACATAGAATTATATTGTTAATAAATATAGCAATATTCATAAATATAGTTTTTTTATTTCTTACAATATTTTCCAAGAATAATATTACCACTTTATTCACGTGGTTTCTGCCACCCACCAATTGATCCCCAGAACCAGCATAAAGGTGTATTTTTTGTACAATCCCATGACATGCAGCTAATATATATAATTTAATGCGATAACGATGTCTTGTCCCTTTTAGATATTGGCGGAAAGACAGGCGACCTTTCCATAATATTAAAGATTCATCAATCGCGATGTTTTTTGTCGGGTAATAAATGGAACACATTGATTAGTTAAATCAATCAAAGGTTTTATTTTAAAAATGCTTTCGGGTCTTTCGTCAGTTCGGACGTTTAATGCCCTTAAAATTAAATAAAATCTCTCTTTTGACATAAATAAATGTGGGCTAAGCCGCATTAAGTAATTTGTTGACCAATAATCAGCCATTCTGTTTAATTTAACGGTACCCATAAACAATATTATGCCGATAAACACTTTTAATTCAGGTATTGTTAAATCTTTCCATTTAGCAAACCTAGCGCGAGAGGTAATTTACTTCGGTTTTTAATTTGTTGCCACACTTATTTGTACACTCTACAATTAAATTACATAAATGTATATTATGAAATATAAAGAAAAATCGATATAATTTTTACCATGCATGTCATGAGGCGGTAAAAGGCCTGGTGTACCCGTAAAAGGAATCTTAATCATACTGGTAGAATTACCAGGATACCAGGTATTCGGTGCTTGAGGCATGTTCTGCGTCTGTGTTGGCAATTCTTCGTCATAGTTGACGAAGAATTGCCTGAATAGAAGCCTGTTTCGGCTTCTGGGTTTTCATTGACCCATTCGTCAAGGATATTGTCCATATTATCTGCTAAAATCCCGTAGAGATCAGCGTCACTTATTTCAACATTTAAACCTGATATTTCTTGCAAATCAATATTTTGGGGAGATATCATGCCAGACCTCCCAGTTTGATGGCCCAGGTTGAGGAGATGGTGGACTCGCAGCCATTTCCGTTAGGAACTGAAATATAAATACCAGAATAAGCTACTATGGGAGCACCAAAATTCACATAAATTTTCAACTCCGATAATTAGAACTGCGCAAAAGTTTCTTCTATCCTAACAATCACAATTTCTAACTAAGTAGGTTTTCTATTTTTAATGTAATATAAAATGTACATAATAAATATTTCTAATGTAATAAATAATTTTCCGAATCATTCAACTTCATAATGTCGCAGTAAACAACTATTATACTATGGGCGACAGTGGCGGCTGTACCTTAAGTGCATTTGTGCGCTGCACCACTAATTCAAAAGATTAAAAAATCACAAAATAATACTTCGTCTTTATTTTTAAATAACCATAATAATAATATAAACTGACGGACTCATAAACTGCATCAAAGTTCAGGATTACTTTGAAATGATTTTTTTTAATAAGTATGCAAACATTTAAAAATAGAACTGCAGTAAAACAAATGAATATAGCCGGCAAAAGAAAATTTACTCGTAGTATCAGATTTGCGTGTTATTTAAAGCAAAGTTTTAAATTGATTCACATTGATTTTTTATTCTTTTGGCAATTGAATTATTGTTACCAGCAGAATTGTTGGGTTAGTTTTTTAACTCATCGAGAGTTTTTGAACCATAATATGGATACTTCGTCCGAACAAGCTGCTCAAATTGCAGCACTGGTGCGGGAGGGCTTGGATCAACGAACGATTGGTACTACTCAGGTATCGTTTTTGAAAGCAATAGGTACAAAATAAGCAAAGTTCAAAATGGCGGCTGCTTTTATTAAATTTGACTTAAGATTCGTATTTCGTCATCGCTGGGACACTCGGGTATCGATTTTGAAAGCAATAGGTACAAAAACAGCAACTTTAATGAAATTTGACTTAAGAGTAGTAGTATCCGTACTACTGCGTTTCGTTCGGTGAGTGAGAGCGCCGGAGGCCCAATTTCCCCCCTTTCCTCTTTCCTCACCTCCCTCATTCCCTTCCTCTAACCCCATTCCCAGCCGCCATAGTGGAGGCCACCATACCAGCAGTTTAAGAGGATGGCTATTGGTATAGTGGCCACCACTTCTGGATTCCACTGACTGCTTACCATCAGGCGGGGTGGAGTCACTTTGGTAGGCTACAATATAAAAAAAAAAAAAAAAAAAAAAAAAAAAGAATCTTGTTTTATCATATTTCACGCAAAAGCTTTCGCGCCAGTTTCTTTCTCGCAAAAGTCTTTCGCGCAATGCGCAAATGTCTTTTGCGCAAGTGGATTCGCGTAAGTGTCCTGATACCACTTCGGTGACTTCTACTGGAACTAGCTGATTAGAATAGCTGGGTATAACGATTATGGGCTCTTTAGGTTAATTATGATTAGACCTTACCACCGGACATGATGGAGTGACCAGAAGGCGCATTCAGCTCTACTAATCAGCTATATACTTCCAATAGCAGTCACTGAAGTAAACTTTCAGGACACTAACATGTCCGATTATAACTAATAAAACGAGCTCATATTTGGTACACCCAGCTCTACTAATCAGCTAGTTCCAGTAGCAGTCACTGAAGTAGACCTTCAGGTCACTTCATCATGTTCGGTGGTAAGGTCTCATCATAACTAACAAAACGAGCCTATACTCGGTACATCTAGCTCTACTCGTTAGCTAGTCCCAATAGCAGTCACCGAAGTAGTCATTCAGATTTCTCAGCATGTCCGAAACGCAACTAATAATAATAGCTACTTAGGTACTTATAGCAAAAACAATAATACCTTGACAACTATTTCGTATAAAATGCTTGCAACTCTTGTAAGTATCAAATCTAGTATTGTCAACTACATTGTGTTTATACAACGAAATTTACGAGTCGAGCAGCTTCCGATAAGCGACACCGGTCCACTCACGACGGGCGCCGAGCGCGGACTGATTCTTGTTCACAAAGCTCTGTTCAATGCGATGAAAACAACTACCAAACAAAATAAGTCTTATTACAATGCATCAAGATTCACGCTGCATAGCAAAATGTGAGGAAAACGACGATATTATTTTTCATTGATTTTCGTGTTAATTTGTAAAATGTTAAAAAAATAGTCTGATATTTTATGAATTGAAGATATTTGCTAACTTTTGGTATTTTTAAATTTAGAATATTTTTAATAAAATATGAAAAAAAACAGGTCTCGAAATCAACACGATTTCGTAAATTCTGCATTGAGAGTCAAAGAACAACGGTTTTTACTACATTGAAAATAAATATTATTAGAAAAAAACACGTCCCATCACAAGATAAAGAACCATTCTATATGTAGTATCTGCTAGATATAGAAATTGTTTATCGTTTTGCCGCAAAATGAACCAAAAAAGGGGTTATTTTTGATAGAATTGTAAACGCGTCCTTAAATTTCTGTTTTTCTTCAAAAAAGTCTTAAGGTCCTTTCCAATACACAAACTTAAACTTAAGGATATGACCCTGCGCTGTTTTAAAGTTCACAAACCAATCTAGAGGTTTCAATTTTAATCTGTATAGAAAGTTTGCATACTTGGTTAAAAATATTTATTTCAAAGTCGTCTATTACTTTGATGCAGTTTATGAGTCCGTCAGTGTACATTTACGATTTTAAATGATTTTTACAAACTATTAAACATGTTTTAGTTTCACTTTCAAATATAGTCAAATTTCATACTTTTAAATGTACATATTATGTGAACTGACTACAAATGTGAATTGTTTTCTTTTAATAAAGTATAAATAAATTAATATAAGACCTAAGTGTATTGTTGCGATAATTACCTATGCTAGAACGTTCGCAAGTACTTACCTACTCGTGTACGACATATACCTACGCTCTAGAACATTCGCAAGTACCTACCTACACGTATACGACAAATACCTACGCTAGAACGCTCGCATGTACCTACCTACACGTATAACAATAGCTCATCTGCGGTAGGCATACCTACGCGTCGCAGGTAAGTACCTACACTCATTGTTCTGTTTTCGAGAATTGTCGGCATCTTTGTAGTAATAACTGGAAGGTTCTAGAAATCTATTGAAGGACTATAAAAAGGATTCGAACGACGGCACTTCGTTCAGTTGTGAATACAGCGATCTCGAGCGAACATCTAAGTGATACGGAAGTTTACGAAGAGCGATATACGAAGCGTTATAGTGCAGTATAAGTGTTTATTGCTTTATTTTGTTACTGTTAGTGTATTGTGCGAGTCTCGAATAAACTCATTATCGCGTAACTGGCATTTTACATCGAACCCCATCCTGACACGTAACAATAATATTTATTATTTGTTTTATAAATAAAACCAATATCTTTTTAAAAATTACATGTTTTATTTACTATCTAAATAATAATAATATACTAGAAAATGAAGTTTATTCAGGTTGTATCTCATTTACTTGGCTGGTTTTCTTGGCTAGATCTGCTTTTAAAATTTCAATTTCTAGATTAATTTTTACAGTTTTGGCTTCATAATATCTAGTTATTGCCAAGTCACGTTCACGTCGAACATCATAGTGATGTTTTTGTTTTCTTACTGTGTAAATAAATAAAATTATGTACAATTAGTTAAGTTATAAATATGTATCAAGCTTAGGTGATCGAAATTAAGTAAGTTGTAGGTACAATATAATACCTTTGCTGGTTTGTAATTCTTTTGACATTTCTCTCATTCCATATAAGCATCTGGGTTTCATTGATCCATCTACTTTTCTCTTTTTTACTGTAAAATAAAAATAATTTATATACCATTAGTGTATAGTTGCAAGTGCAGTAAGTCAACCTTATTGTATTAAATTTTTAAATAAACAAATGACCCCTTTTATATGTAGCCCATACAACATGTCCCACTGCCCAGTTGTGCACACAACCAAGCAAATACCAAAATTGATACACCTACAACATCCCAACCTAACACCTATCTGACACTTATCCCACATAACATCATTCACTGCAATCTGTTCTGAAGAACAAGAGCTAAGCCAAGTACAGCTATCACATATTTGTCGTTGTTTATTGACAGTTTAGTATCTAAATCATACACAGCACCTAGTTAGTACAGATAACTGTCATATACACACCATCACAGCTCCAAATAAATATTATCTACTAACAATAACTTAAAAAATTATGTACCTTCACTTATTGGCATTGAGATGTATTTAGATTCTGGTGTAGTGAAAGCGGAATGTTCTATTACATCAGCTGTTGGAATTAGTCACGGGGAGGAAGCATGCTCACTGATTCCAACACCATCAACCACTACCACATCTTCAATTAAATTTATTCCATCACCACCAAATGGCACTTCAAACCCAGTGCATGTTGATCCCAACTGACCTGCTACTCTTTCTAAAATGTCGTCATGGGGTATAAAATCTGGTTTGCCACCACCTGTCTTTTGGAAAAAAATATTATTCATAAGTACTTACTTAGCTTTAGGTTTCTCATTATAAGTTCACACATACACAACCAGCTAAATACGTGCTTCAGCTTAGGTATATTACTTACCTTTAAATTATTTAGCCGTATTTGTTGGCACCTTTTTCTTGCTGCTTTTTTTAAATTATCCCATTTCGCCTTTAATTGGTCTGTATGCCGCGGAATTTGACCATTTTTCGCATTAAAATGCGATGTTATTGAAACCCAGGCTTCTTCTATCAGTTTATTAGATGCAGCATTCGTCTCCTTGCTTGTGATTATCGGTTTACTTTGAATTAAATCTAACAACAGAGACAATTCATCTTTGGTCATCGGCTTCTTTGTTTTCTGTAACACAAAACAATATTCAGACCATACTACCCAAGACTATTGATAAATAACATTGTTAAAGTTATAAACTTGAATAGGTAGGTACTTACACAAGCCATATTAATAAAACTGTTTTACACTAGAATAGAACAGTTATTATGTGCCGAAAGAAAGACGGCGTTAGAGCAAGGGCCTTGCTGGTGAATGAAGATGAAGACACTATGAATTTCAACTATTGTTTTGTGACTTTTAGCGCGGCGCGTGCGAGCGAGGGACGCGCGCGATTTTGATGTTTCGTTTCGTTGTCAGCATATGAATTGAAACAAACTTTATTTCTTCTAAAAAAAAATTTTGCTATCGCTAAAATTATAAAATGAAGAAAAAGTAAGTTTTCTGTATTAAAGTATAGTGTGATCGGAGTAGGTAGATTGATTTTTGGTACTTGTATCATAAATGCACACAGAAAGAATAACATGGATAAGCCATTTTCCCGGAAAGTAATTCCGGTATTTCCGGATTCAATTAAATATTGTTAATGTTGGTAGTGATATTATTCCTACTCAATTCAAAATTTAAAAGAAGGTATCAAAACTAAATTAATTCATTATTTATCTGTTGAATAATAAAAACAATCGAATTCTGATCGAAGCTTTAATTTTTATTTTTTTATTTTTAGCCTTTTATGGCTAGAACTTTTATAGATAGACATAAATTGTTGCACTTAAATTTATATATTTTCATAGGGGTCATGGTAATTTGCATTAAGGGTAGAATAAATGACGGGGCCCCATAGAGGGCCAATGCCTGCTGGGGTCGTGAGACTGTTCTAAGGATGCACCACGACTCTGAAACGTAAAGGGCATACGAAGGAACAGGTTGATTTTAGTAAAATTTTAGGACCAAAAAAAAAGGGTAGAATAAAGAAAAAAAGATAAAAATCAACATTGTTTATTGTTAAATATGTACATTTTACATTTATTCACATTTTTAATCTTCATCGATTACAATGTCAGCATCCTGGTAATCCTGATCTTTACAATTAAAATATATAACTATGAGTTTCTCTATATTTTCTATTTTCAACCTATTTCTTTTAACATCTAAAGTCCATTTATAAATGGAAAAAGACCGTTCTACATCTGACGATGTCAAAGGAGCAAATTTTAAAAAAGGTATTAAATTATGTGCTTCATTTTTTTCAATGGCCTCACTATATTCTCTAAGTGTGTCTAAATCTGGGTTTCGTTCCATAACACGTTCTATTTTATTTTTTATATTTTCTGAATTGCACTGATTTATAGCATCTCTGACGTTGTCAAATGCTAAAAGTGAATCTGTCAACGATAAATTATGCTTTTGCAATTCTTTTAAAGACAAATGAATTATAAAATAATTGTCTTTAATGTAATTTAAATCTTCTTTTAAATTTTCTTTTTCTATAATATTTTTTGCCTCTCGAATAGATACCGCATCAGAGCTGCTTAAACAAGATAATACTTCTTTTATTTTTTCAAAGTTTTGAGCGTAATAAAATGCTGCCTCTAACCAAGTGCCCCATCTTGTAACAACTGGTTGGGGAGGTAGCGGCAAATCTGGATATTTTTCTTTTAAAATTTTGACTCTACTTGGGGCTTTCAAAAATACCTTTTTAACATTTGCTATTAAAATGTTAACATCGTGATATTCTAACCTAATTTGCTCAGATACGCGATGAAGAGAGTGCGCCAAACATGTTACATGCTTCATTTCAGGTAAGTATTGTTTTAAATTTCGTCCTGCAGACAGCATAATATATGCAACGCTATCAGTGCAGAGGACAAGAATGTTACCTACCTTCGATTCAAAAGAATCTTCCCAAAAGTTTTCCAAACATTCTAACACAAATTGCGTGATTGTTTGTCCATTAACTACAGTTAGCATTTTACATGCTACCAAATAAGGTCTAGTCAAATTGCTAGGATGTAATGGTTTTATAAAAAAATGGACTATATAGAGACCTAAAAAGTCTGTCGTTTCATCTAATGATATCCATAGTTTCTCATTTTTATAATTTTGCCGAATCGAATTGATTTTATTCTTAAAAAACTTGTCCAAGTAAACTTTCCGTAACTGTGATTCATCTGGCAGAGTACGATTAGTACACGTACAACAACAGGTACTACACATATATTTTTTAAAGAAATCTTGAAAAGTTGTATTTTTCATCTAAGACCACGGAATATTGCACAAAATGAGAAATTTTATAAGATCGAAATACAAATTCCTCTTCGGGCCGCTTAAACTTTCCCTGGTGTACTGCTCCTTCGATATGTCTTTTAACGTTTCCTTTATTTATGGTTTTCAAATGGCTTTCACATTTTGAACAGTATATTGTACCACTAGCGTGATCGTAAAGTAGTTCGGGATGACCGGATATCCATTTTTCTACAGTTTCAGCCTTGACGTTTGCCATATCTGAACTTTGTTTTAGAGATGGAACCTCGTATATATCACCTAAAACAAAGACATGAAAAAATTACATTTTATTTAGTTTATTTAGCTTACTCCGTTTGTTTTATTTTTCGTGGATCAAATTTAGTCATTGAAATTTCACCCTCTTCCTGTCAACCGATTGATCTAAAATTTGGTATTCGCCTTTGATTCTGGTGACAATACAATTATGTATATTCAATATTATTGTCAATCCAAAATGGCTGCCGCTACAAGATGGCGGACAACTTATTTTTTTTTTCAATTCCATCAATATGGGTATCAAATGAAAGGGCTTGTTACGTAGAATATTTTGTAGAGAAGTAGATAAGGCCTATAGTAATTTATTTTACCAATACATTGCAAGAGGACACAGGGCATTCAAATTATATACGGATTCCAGTAAAATGTCGGTTAATAGTGGAGTTAGCTGAATTGCGACTACATTATAAATGTCTTCAAAAAGAAACTAAAAGAATTATTGATACAAACATTTGATGAAAATAATATGCTATAGCTAAACCCTTATTATTTGTTGTGGAAATACATATTATATATTAAGTGAGTGCATAGTAGTCGCCAACAAACTGCTATCAAACTGCTACGCAGTTTGGCGAAGTTTGTAGGTGTGTTATATGTATTAAAAAAAAAAAAAAAAAATTACTAGAATATCATAATTTTGTTTCGCACTAAGCTCACTGGTTCATACTCTATTAAAGATTTAACAATATTAAGACTCATGGTATGTTCAGCAGGTTAAGCGAACAAACACAATACTAAAAATATTCATATAGTACATCCAAACATGCTTTATACTCCTTGTAACTAGTAAAATATTACTTACCAAAGCTTGGTTTAAATATGTAGATTCAATTCAATAGTGAAAAATCTGAGTCCGTATATTCGAGCCAAATCGTGGTTTAGAGCAGATTCCAGAAGTCAGTATGTACACAAGCCAGGGTCAAGTAACGTTTTCACAACACAGTAACAAACAAAGATGCGCACTCTACGAACTGAAGTAAACGAGTGAGCAACCTGGCATGTCGTCGGCGGGCGTACGCATTGTTCTGATAACCGGTTATTGTACCACCCATGATCCTTTGTTCTGATTGGTCGTTGGGTTTTGTCAAATCGTGACTGTGTGCCGTTAAAAAACATATGAAGAATAATAAAGAATAATATTGCTCATTTTATTACAATTCCTACCTTTTTTTGAGGATGGCAAATCATCAAATGACTCCTTCGACTCTGGCAGAATAAAATTCCTACATAAGTTCCGGTTTTTTTTTAATAATTCACCAATTCCGGAGGAATGTCCATATTAATATATACGTTTCGGATCAATGACCCCATTTCAATCTACCTACTCCGATCAGTTATTTTACACGACGACCTTTGTTTTGTTATAAATCACAAAATAATAGAACGTAAAAACCGATAAATTAAGTGAAGTGAAATTTTGAACATTTGTTTAGGTTAAAATACTGCATAGGTGTGAGTGAGACAAACTTATACAAATCTTGTATAACGATTTCTCGCTCGCTCAACTTGTCAGCAATAGAGACGGTAGGATAAATACAACACTTACCAGGTGATTAGCTGGCCTGTGACATTAAACTGGCCGGCAATTAAACTGCATTAACTTTTGGATGTTCAAAATTTTTTCTTCCTCTATCGCAATATTTATAACGGCATTTACAGTTTTTGGGTCTCGACAGCAGACTATAATACTAATATTCGACTGGCCTGTTGGTCTAGAGTGACCCTGACTGGTAAGCCGGAGGTCGTGGGTTCAATTCCCACCCAGGACAAACCTTTGTGTGATGAGCATGATTGTTTGTTCTGTGTCTGGGTGTAATTTATCTATAATATGTATGTATTCACAAAAAAAAGGTATATATGTAGTATATCAGTAGTACCCCCATAACACAAGCAAATATAATTGCTTAATTTGGAGCTGAATGGCGCTGTGTACATGTGGTACAATATTATTATTATTATAAAAAAAAAATCGAGTGTAAACCAATCACGAACGTATAAAGCGCAAGATCCTCAGTCATAGCAATACGACCCGCTAATTCTTTCTTCAAAGAGTCTGAATTATGAATTTCAGCTTGGAGACTTGTAAGTAAGTCTCTATTTTTAAAACATATCGCCTCTTTACAAGAATAACGTGGTAGTTTTTAAACCACTAACTCAATTATGGCTCCGACTTATACATGGTGGGCCAGAAAAAATTGCGAATTTGAAAAATCATTAAAAAAAAACTAAGTATAATTCACATACAAATTTATATTTCTACAAAAATTTACATCTGGTAAATTCATTTCTTAAAAATAACATCCTCCAGATGTGCACCATCGCGCTGCAAACATTCTTCGAATCTGAACCTCAAATTGGTAAAAACTCGCTGGCACATTGCACG
Source organism: Parascotia fuliginaria (assembly GCA_963082885.1). NCBI lineage: Eukaryota > Metazoa > Arthropoda > Insecta > Lepidoptera > Erebidae > Parascotia > Parascotia fuliginaria. The sequence continues at coordinate 12,353,003 of OY720192.1, forward strand.
GGGAATATCTGCCATTTCATTCCGGATAAAAGCTACTAAGATGATATTTGTGGGTTATTGCGAATACACTAAAGGCTACAGATTGTATGATGAGAGTAAAAAACAAATATACAAGAGTAGAGATGTTGTTTTCTTGGAACACACAGCTAGGAATAATTGTGTAATTATGCCACTCACTTCTTTGCAAGAACAGGAAACGACAGCCAAACAAGAATCTGATACCGATACTTTAGTAAATGAATATTATATATTATAATATTATATTATATTATAGATAATGACCCAGATTACACACCGGAAAAACGATTGATTGATGACGATTCTATACCATTAAGAAATATAACTCTGAGGCCAAGGAATATCAAACCTACTACTTATTTTTGTTATGAAGAGAAACCAACAAGTTCAATAACATTATTAAAGGAGCCAGAGACTGTGGAAGACGCTCTTTCAAGCCCAAAAGCAAAAGAGTGGAAAGAAGCTATGAATAGCGAGTACGAATCGCTCCTTCAGAATAATACATGGACATTGGTAACTCTACCTGAAGACAAAAGAATAATCCCTTGCAAATGGGTTTATAAAATGAAAATAGATGCAAATGGTGAAGTTGTACGATACAAAGCAAGATTATTCAAAAAAGGATTCAGACAGAAGAAAGGAACTGAATATAATGAAATTTTTGCTCCGGTAGTACGGCATACTTCAATAAGATATTTGTTTGCATTAGCTGTAAAAGAAAACTTATATATAGATCAAATGGATGCAGTTACAGCATTTTTGCAGAGAGATATAGATGCTGAAATATATATGAATCAACCACCTGGCTATGAACACGGACAAGAAGTTATTTATAACTCGCCTGTTTTAAGCCATAAATAAATCTATTTATGGCTTAAAACAGGCGAGTCGCCAATGGAATTTAAAACTTACTTCTGTTCTCAAACAGTTGGGATTGAAAAGTACGTCTGTTGATCCATGTATTTACTACAGAAATGATAATGGAAGCATCATCTTTATATTGATATATGTTGATGATTTATTAATTTTTTATAATAATAAAGAAAAAGGTAAAGAAATCAAGCTACAACTTAAAAGTAAATTTGAAATGAAATCGCTTGTACCTGTCAATTATTTTACTGGCTGGAGAATAAGTCAAAACGCGGCCAGAGACCAAATTTATATTGATCAGACTGCTTATATAGAAAAAATCCTACAGAGATTCAATATGACAGATTGTAATCCAGTCCATTCGCCTTGTCAAGAAGCTATTGGGAGTTTGCTTTACCTATCACAAGTACAAGTACAAGACCAGATATCTGTTTTGTTGTAAACAAATTGAGTAGTTTCAACAACAAACCAGAAATACAACACTGGTTAGCAGTAAAAAGAGTGCTATGCTACATAAAAGGAACTAAGGATTATAAATTAAAATTGAGCCAAAATAAAGATGAAAGAAGAGTGTTTGGCTACTGTGATTCAGATTGGGCTTCTGACATTAACAGCCGGAGATCATGCTCTGGCTACACTTTTTTGTTTCAGGGTGCTTCGGTCTCATGGTGTTCTAAACGACAGAACACAGTTGCCTTATCAACCATGGAGGCTGAATATATGGCACTAGCTACGGCCACACAGGAGGCTATGTGGCTAAGACATTTAGAGCCGGAACTAAATTGGAAGCTTACAGATATGCCTACTATAATTTATTGTGATAATCAAAGCGCAATCAAATTTGCAGGTATTGATTCTTACTGTGCTCGCAGCAAACATATTGATTTGAGACATCATTTTCTCCGAGAAAGAGTTGCTGATAAGTGTTGGATATTTTAATTAATCATATTACAACACCAACATTAAATGGTAACTATAATGTTATGTGTGGCAACACACTCCCCTTCCATTTGTGACACGGAACAATAGAACACGTGAAAATTACTTCTCCGGCTTTTATTTCTACTTCCCCGGCACCTACGTACCAGCACCTCATCAGCATTCACCATCACACCATTACACCGCTGCACATTGGTCCTTCGCAGAGAAAACATCGGTGCTGAGGAGGCAAAGGCTAGAGGTTTGTCAAGATTTTTCCGTCCGTGTCGCAGCCATTTAGTCGGCAACGCAAGCGTGCTCTTTCTTAGCTTGGTCGTCGCAACGCAACATAATCGCCATAATTATCGATTCAACGACTCCAGCAGATATCTACAAGAAAAGAAGCCCAGCCGCAATCTGTAATTTAATTATTTCATCGATCGTCCCAGCCGTCATCGCCGGAATAACTCCTGCAGGTGTGAAGAGTACAGCTGTCAGCAACATAAGGTATTCCGCAAGAAAGAGCGAGACGGCACGCATCATAATAATTCAAGGTATCTAGGTACTCAATCACGCGCCTGAGACGCACGACCCACGCAAGCCGTGCAACAGAAAGAGAGCGAGCGAAAATCGTACAAGCGCAAAAGAGACAGCAAGTGACGCAAATAGTAAAGCAAACTTCCGGATCCCCGGAGCAAGCCGCCATCTTGTGTCATCCTCGAATTCGTTCGATCGACTCGTCCTCAATAACGGTCCACGCGCATAAGATTATCAACTTAGTTTAGTTGTGTTTAAGTATTTTAATATTAATTTGTGTTACCTCAACAAGTTGTGTTAGTAATTAAAAATGGAAGACGAACTGAAACGAAAAATCGCGTCACGAGGCTATGTGAAAGGTATGATCACAAGAATACTTAATTTCGTAGAACTTACTAAATTGTGTAAAATCAGTTGTGATGAGCTGATCACCAAACGTGATCGACTCATATCTGCTTTTAGTGAATATGAATCATTATGTAAAGATATTCTTTACCTCGATAATGCCGACAAAGAAAATGTTGAGCAAATGGAAAATAATTATTTTAGTATCTTAACATCATTAAACAAACAAATAAAGTCACATGAAAATGCAGGCCCCTCAGGCCTCCACACGTATTCTGATGCCACCACACATAAGACAAAGCTACCACCAATTTGCATAAAAACATTTGATGGTAGGTTTACAGAATACGTACCATTTATTAATTTGTTCGATTCATTAATAATTCACAATGACAGTAGTCTTGATCACATTCAAAAGTTTTATTACTTGAGATCGTTTCTAAAGGGTGAACCATATGATCTCATAAAGAATTTAAGTTTATGCCCAGAAAGTTATAGCGAAGCTCGGAAACTATTGAGTGACCGCTACAATAATAAATATAAAATTATAAATGATCATATATGTAACATTTTAGATTTAAGTAGCATTGTTAAGTCAACAGCCAGTAGTTTAAGAGACTTTGTGTCATTCATTAGGCAACAATTAGCTGCAATTAAAAACCTTGACACCAATGTCATATACTGGGATGCAATTCTTTTATGTGTTCTCTCCCGTAAATTAGATGGAATTACTGCACGAGCTTATCAGCTAGATCGAGATCCCAGTGTACAGCCTGACCTCGAACATTTTCTGCAATATATTGAGAAGCGAGCTCTGGCACTAGAAAATGCTGGCCAAAGTCTTCACTCGCAGCAACAGACAACAAGGGTAACAGCAATTGCCACTGCAGGAGCAACATGCATCTTCTGTAAGTTAAACAACCATAAATTATATAATTGTAAAAAAATTCAGCTTTTGCCAGCAAACAATAGACTGACGTTTGCCAAAGAACAAAAATTATGTGTGATTTGTTTAGGTATTCATGGTGGCAAATGTAGGTTTCACTTTCGGTGCTCGGAGTGCAAGAAGCCTCATAACACTCTGCTTCACTGCAATTCTGGTGAAATCACACCAGCTGTCACCTTATCAGGTAATGTCAATAATAATGTGCTTCTGCCTACAGTTAAAATAAAAGTTATAGCAAGGAATGGCACTGAATACATTATCAAGGCTTTATTGGACAGCGGTTCACAGGTTTCTTTTATAACGGCAAAGGTTATTCAGCTATTAGGTTTAACACCTTTGCAAAGTGACACTTGTATTATTGGTATCACTAATGAAAAGAGTAATGTTAAATATAGCATTCCAATTGAAATTCATTCATTAAAATCACCATTCAAAACAGCAAATTACCTCAGAATAAATTTGATGTCTCTAGTGTCATAATACCACCCAACATTTTATTGGCAGATGACCAATTTAATGTGCCTAGTGAAATACATATGTTATTAGGAGCTAACGTGTTTTTCCAGACCTTGTTACCAAACGAGCTGAGCACAAGCATCAACCTGCCATGGCAAACCGAGCAGTCATCGGCTCTGCCCCGGAATGCTGTTCATTCATTACAGCAGCCTGGTAATACACAACTACACATCTTTAATACATACTTCGGGCACATTGTAGGAGGAAATCTGCCACCCAAGGTATCTCAACAGACATGTAATAGAGTAGCATTAAAATGTGAATTAGGTCTCAATGAGACACTTGCCCAGTTTTGGACCAATGAAAAGGTTCCAGAAATATTTGCTGAGCATACATCTGAGCAAGAGCTTTGTGAACATATTTTTCACAGTTCAGTTAAGTTAGTTAACAGTCAGTTTGAAGTTCCTCTGCCTTTAAAATTACCCTTGTCAGATATAAATAATACTCTTGGTGAGTCATTTCATATAGCTTTGAAAAGGTTTTTTAATTTGGAAAAAAGATTGCATGCCGATCCAGATTTATTATTGCAATATAAAAGTTTCATTCATGAATATCTAGCTCTTGGTCATGGTCAATATGTTGATATAGAATTGTATGATTTGAATAAGCATGCAGTGTATTTTCTACCACACCATGCAGTTATTAATAATAATAGTAAAACCACAAAGCTTAGAACAGTCTTTGATGGTTCGATGAAAACAAACAAGAAGGTTTCTCTAAATGATTTACAACTTAATGGACCTGTTGTTCAGAGGGATTTGTTTGATATAATTTTATTATTCCGTTTAGGTAGATATACATTTACCGCAGATATCAAGCGTATGTTCCGAAACATTAAAGTAGATCCTCAATACACTACTCTTCAGAATATTTTGTGGAGAGACAATCCTGATGAGCCAGTCAAGTGTATTAGGTTAGATACGGTCACATATGGCTTAAAAAGTTCAAGTTATTTAGCAACTCGCTGTATAGATGAGCTAGCAAATAGATATGAAAAATTATACCCACTAGCATCATCTATTATCAAAAATAGTCTATATGTTGATGATATTATCTATTGTAATAATAATTTAGAAACTACCATTGCTGCCAGAGACCAACTTCGTGATTTGCTAAAGTTGGGCAGTTTCCATACTCATAAATGGTCATCAAATGATGAAAATGTGTTGAACAATATACCATTGAACGAAAGGCACTTTGACAGTTTAGAGTTACAAAGGGATAATTATAACATGAAAGCATTAGGACTTCAAATTAATGTAAAAGATGATCATTTTATTATCTCTACACCAGAACCATTTAATATAAATAAGGTTACAAAAAGGAGCATACTTAGTTATATAGGTAGATTCTATGACCCAATGGGATTTGTGAGCCCAATAGTAGTCACAGCAAAGACCATAATGCAAAAATTATGGCTACTGAAAACAGGTTGGAATGACAGCCCGCCTGCAAATATTCAGCAAGAATGGTTTCAATTTACCAATAATTTAGCTGCTATGCAGCCAATCCTATTAGATAGGAACATCAATATTTCAGAAGCAGACTCGGCAGATATAATCGGCTTTGCAGATGCTTCGAGTAAGACAGCCTACGGATGCTGCGTGTACTTGCGACTCACAAACCAATCAGGTACAACAAAATTGCATCTACTCTGTTCCAAATCACGAATCAACCCTATTCAAAAGAAAGGCATGACCGTGCCAAGACTTGAATTGAATGCAGCACTATTGCTATCAAAATTAATTTTGAGAACTCATAATACACTCAGAGTTAGAATTAATATAAGGCAAGTTTGTTTATTCAGTGACTCACAAATTGTCCTTGCATGGCTAAATACTGAGCTAACAAAACTTCAAGCTTACATATCGAACAGAGTAAATGTAATTCGTCAAAACACAGCTGGATGTAGTTGGCATTATGTCAATACAAATGACAATCCTGCTGATCTTATAAGTCGAGGTGTCAATCCGAATGAGCTGAGTAGCTGCGACATTTGGTGGAATGGCCCAAAGTTCCTGCAAAACAGTGAGTACGACTTTCTTGCTTATAGCTCGCCCACTAATTTTCCCACTGTGGAGCCTTGCTTAGCTCTTTCCAGCAACTTGGTGTGCCAAAATCCAAACCTGCTTGATTATATATTCAAGCGCTTATATAATTACTCTAATATAAATAAAATAGTAAGGTTATTAGCATACCTATTGCGATTTTTAAACAATATCAATTATAATAAAGTTAAAATACACACAAACTTTTTGCAAGCTTCCGAGTTAGATCGTGCATTGGTGTTAATAATTAAGCATGAACAAGACATAATATATATTTTAAAACTGAAATTAAAGCATTAAGCAATAATAGCAACTTGAAAGGAAACCTATCTGAATTGCATCCTTTTCTTGACAGCCAAGGTCTTTTGCGCGTTGGAGGTAGACTACATTATGCTGATATCGCTTACTCACAAAAACATCCTGTCATACTGCCCAAAGGTTCTTTAATTACTGGCTTGCTTATAAGGTGTGAACATGAGAGGCTTCTACATGCGGGGCCTAAGCTTTTACTTTCGCATCTAAACCAAAGGTTTTGGATAGTCAATGGACTATTAGAAGTTAAGAAAATAACTCATAAATGTATTATATGTTTCAGACAAAAAGCTTCAGTGGCCAAACAGCTAATGGGCTCCTTGCCAGCTGCACGAGTAACAGCTACTAGCCGTCCATTTGAAAAGGTTGGCGTGGATTTTGCTGGGCCAATTGATGTAAAACTCTCTCGCGTTAGACGATCCTTAATAGGTAAAGGGTATATCTGTGTATACGTATGTTTCGCGACAAAAGCCGTTCATTTAGAACTTGCGTCAGACTTGACCACAGAAACCTTTCTTGCGTGCTTGAGGAGGTTCATCTCTAGACGAGGGTTGCCCACCGAAATTCACTGTGACAATGCTAGTACCTTTAAATGTGCAAGGAGCCAATTAGTCGAGCTCTACAAACTGCAAGCTTCTCAGGGCCACCAAATGCAGGTTCAAAGATTTACCGCCGAACGTGGAATACAATTTCAATTTATACCATGCTACTCGCCTACATTTGGAGGGCTCTGGGAGGCGGCAGTAAAGAGCACCAAGTTTCACTTAAAACGAACACTGCAAAAAACTGTTTTAACCTATGAACAACTTAATACTGTATTAATAGAAATCGAAGCAGTGCTTAATTCTCGACCGCTCTTACCTTTATCTTCAAACACTGATGATTATTGTTATTTAACACCTGGTCATTTTATTATAGGTAGTGCAATGTCAATGTATCCTGAAAATAATGTTTGTAACATTCCACAAAATAGGCTTAAGTTCTGGCATTTGTGTACTTCTTTAAAACAGTCCTTTTGGAAAGTGTGGTATCAATATTATTTAAATTTGTTACAAAATAGACCTAAATGGCGTGATAATATATGTAATGTGAAACTGGGCAATTTAGTTATTTTAAAAGAGGATAATACTCCTCCTATGTCGTGGCCCATGGCACGAATTGTTAATTTGTTTCCAGGACATGATGGCAAAATTAGGGCAGTGGAGGTTAGGACTCCAAATGGGAAAACACATTCCCGGGCCATCAATAAAATCTGTCCATTACCAATAGATTATGATGATGGTTGTTAAATATTTTTGTGACTTAATGTTGTAAGTATTATGTCATATTTTGTTTGTAGAAGCATTTAATATTTAGTTTCTCTATAAGTAAGAAACAATTGTAAACTTTACATTAAAATTTGTGTGCCAATTCTGTGAGGCCGCAGCATGTTGGATATTTTAATTAATCATATTACAACACCAACATTAAATGGTAACTATAATGTTATGTGTGGCAACACACTCCCCTTCCATTTGTGACACGGAACAATAGAACACGTGAAAATTACTTCTCCGGCTTTTATTTCTACTTCCCCGGCACCTACGTACCAGCACCTCATCAGCATTCACCATCACACCTTTACACCGCTGCACAATAAGGAAATTCAACTCTGCTATGTTGGGACTCAAGATATGGTCGCCGACATACTTACAAAACCAATTTCTCCAAAGAAGACTGATGACTGTTCCATGGCTATGGGTTTGCAATTAAGAAGAGGATGTTGAAATGTTTAATTGCAACACTGAACACCATCTATGATAAATATTGTGCACTTGTCAAAAATGATATATACTCTGTAATCTGTCTTGTCACAAAAATATATTGTTTACGTCGTTTTTGCTCAGTTCGTGATTTTAATTTAATTGCCTAGTTCGATCAAATAAATACTAACATATAATATTATAAGTGCTAATATTATATAAAATGTATTCAACACAATGTTATAATTGTTATGAATAAATAAATAAAATAAAATTGCGGCGCCGCGCCGCTAAAATCGGTGGTTTGCGTTGCGGCGTCGCGAAGAAGAGCATTTTATTGTCTATGGTAGGGTATCCAGTTCCTCGTGATTTTTTATTGTGGATAGACGTGTCTGCCATGGACAATCGTGAGAAACTTATTGCTTATTTGTTATTAAAAAGACATTACTCTGTTTTAAATAAACGACAAAGAAGATACTGGATACATCCATTTAATAAGGCTATAAATCCCGATGGCGAGTACTTTTCTCGAAAATACAAAGCATTCAAGATAGACGAAAATAAATTTTTCGTGTCCGTTTCGACTGCTCGGCCACTATGTCGTAGAAAAAAAAAACTTATGTCAGCATTTCGAAGGAATTTGTAAAAGATGAACAGTGAAAACCGCAAATTCGAAGAGTCAATAATCAGAAAGTTATGTGGGTTTAACCGTGGCCGCGCAGTCCGCATGAATTCAACTGCGCGGCCACCAGTTCTCTTAAACGGAGCGTTGTAAAAGTCTAATTCCTTTTGCTAATCACTGACAGGATTTCGAAGAAAATGTAGATCATAAAAATAATGCCCTACTGTCTGTAGTTCACGACCTACATCACTCCAAAGTTTGGCCGCGCAGTCCGCACAAAGCGAACCGCGCGGCCACCAGTTCTCTTAAACGGAGCGTTGTAAAAGTCTAAGTTTTTTTGCTAATCACTGATAGGATTTCGAAGAAAAAATACATTGTAAAAATATTTATTTTTATTTATTTATCAACTTTATACATACAATATGTAATGGCGGACTTAATGCCTGAGGCATTCTCTACCAGTCTACCATAGGGTGATGCAGAGATATTTCGAAGCAGGTGCACAAATAAATAAATTTAGAGTTGAGTAAGAAGTACATTATTTGCATAATATATAAATATATACTACACATAACTACATAATAATACATATACCTACATATATAAATATATAATAATACACACAATTTATATACATATTAATAAAAATTAACAAAAAAAAAAAAATATAGAGGAGATGTGACAATACCAGAGCTGTGACGAAATTGCCATTTTAGTTGCTCAGAAGCAAGTTCCGAACTTTTATTTTAAATGCATGACGGTTTGTGGACGTCCTGATTTCAAGAGGGAGGGCGTTCCAAAGAAGAATGGATTGAACAGGGAAAGAGGAGTGAATAAAGTTAGACGTGTGTGAAGGACATAAAAGGAGGAGATTATTGGCAGAACGAAGGTTTCGTTCATGAACAGAGTTAAGATACTGAAAGTAAGGCGTTAAGTAGGGCGGAGGAGTAGGCGAAGTCAGGATGGAATAGAGGGTAGTGAGAGCACGCAATCTACGGCGTTGGACAATAGGTAGCCATTTTAGTTGAGAACGACAAGTAGATACATGATCATACTTACGAAGATTAAAAACGAATCGAATGCAGTTATTAAGAAGACGGTCTAATTTGTTGAGAAGATCTGCATTCAGGTCGAAATAACACACATCACCATAGTCGACTTGCGGAAAGATCAAAGACTGCACAAGCATTACCTTAGTTTTATATGGAAGGAAATTTTTGAGTCGGTATAGAGCGCGCAGGGTACCGGTAACTTTTTGACTTACTTGCGATACTTGAGCTTTCCAACTCAGGGTAGAATCAATGTACAAGCCAAGGTTCTTTACGGTTGAGCACAGGGTAATGACTGAACCATCAAAAACAATGGGTGGAAGATTCACTGTGTTCAACCTACTCGTGAGCCGTTGGCTACCCAGTATGATAGCTTGGCACTTATTCGGGTTAACCGCGAGACCAAACCTTGCAGACCAGCTTTTTATGTAGTCAAGGTCACGGTTGATCATGTCAATTGCTGATGAAACACACTCTACACTGGCTTGGGAATATATCTGCAAGTCGTCAGCATAAAGATGATACGCACACTGAAGATTTTTAGTAAGAAGATCAATGAAAATTGAAAACAATAAAGGAGAAAGAATGCCGCCTTGAGGAACGCCAGAGTCAACGTGACACCACTTCGATGTTAATTCATCAAGTCGGACAGACTGCTGGCGACCTCGAAGATAACTTGAGAACCATTCCAGTGCTTCGGATGAGACCATGTGATGAGCTAGGATGGCTAAAAGGATGTCGTGACTGACAGTGTCAAAGGCGTTTGAAAAATCAACCAAAGCCAACACTGTGACTTTGGTGTCTTCCATTCCCTCTCTAACATCGCCAGTCACTTTGAGGAGTGCGGAAACAGTGCTGTGACCCGGCTTGAAGCCAGACTGCAACGGACTCAGTAAGTGGTGAGAATGGACATGGTGGATCAGTTGTTTGTGTACACAGGCTTCGAGCACTTTGGACAGGAATGGGAGAATAGATATGGGTCGGAAATGGATGGGAAGAGAAGGATTCTGTATTTTAGGCAAAGGAGTAATATAGGCTCGGAGCCACGATGATGGGAAAATACCGGAAACAAGGGAACAGTTAATTATGTGGGTAATTGGTTCGAGGAGGTGATCGAGGATAGTGGTGATCATGCGGCGGCTAATGTTATCACTGCCCACCGCATTGGATTTTATGGCAAGGATTCTCTTTTTGATCTCATCCTGAGCGACGGGAGAAAAACAAAACTCTTCAATGTTGAGAAATATAGCTCTAAAGTTTGGACTTCTCGTTCCACAACACTCACGTAATGGCGAACCGCGCGGCCACGTGTTTCTTAAAGTGGAGCTTAAACGGAGCTTGGTACAGGTGTCTTTCTTTTTGCTAATCACTGATACGATTTCGAAGAATTTGTAAACATCATGAATGAAGTTCTAATGTTTGAAAATCGCGAGTTACAGAACTTATACCCTGTAACTAGAGTTAAAAGAAGGGTGACCATGATTTACGATGCGCTGACGAGATATTCCCATATAAGACGTTTTCATTGTCACGTATATTTCTATACTTTTTATCGTAACATGCAAATAGTTTTAGTCTTTTGGTTTGAAATTGAGTAGAGAAGCTAATTAAAAGGATATAAAGAAAAAAATGTCATCGATTGATTTATATTTCTATTTCTTAAGTAATAGATAAAACATAATATTACTATAAACTATAAATCACATAATTTAAAAATCACAATTCGTTTTCATATTTATAATTACAATTTAAAAAATAATTGCTTATTTTCGTTGTTGTAACGATTAAGATCATAACTATATAAGCTAAAAAAAGTAGCTTATTTAAAAACTACACTAGATATACGAGAGCAACATCATGTACCTATATAACATAAAATTATAAGTTTGTAAGTAGATAAAGTTTTATTAAAGTATACTTTAAATCACCTAATTCAACAATCACAGTTCGTTTTCATATTGCAATCAGAATTTAAAAACAAAATCTGACTTACGATAACAACAACATTTCTAAAACTTAAAATTATACAACTTACACCTACCTACCAATCACAGTTTAATTTGTTATTGTACTTACAATTACAATTTAATCAAGAAATAACGACCTACGTTTTTGTATCGATTAACATCATAATATTTTTATTACAAACAAATCAGTCATACTATAATCGTTATAGCAAAACTTACTACGATAAAATCACAAAATATTCCTATACCATGTAAATCACAGTGAATTTCGATATAAGCCTACTATTATCTAACATTTAACAAGTCTCTATATAATAAAAATCTAATTTTAGCTCCACTTTAGAGCAAAATTCTCACCTATTATCATGTAACTTAACTACCAATAAGACCATAAGTTAAATTGTGCAGTGTTACGGCCCGTTCACGACCTTGCCGCTGTGAGCGGCAGCTTAGCGCGGGGCGTCGAGCGGTAAGATCAAAGGTATAAAAATGTTTGAAGCACGCCACGAGACGCCGCTCATAGCGAAAACGCGCGCGGTTTTATCCGAGCGAATCGCACAGCGGCGCGCGGTGCGGGAAGCGGCAGGAATCAAAAGTACTTCTGAATGAGTGCGACGCCACGAATCAGAGCGGCGCGAACAGCGGTGTAGGAGTGACGTACTCGGCGGCGTAGCTTAACAGCTTAATTCAAAATATTATAGACGATTTTGTGACGGTAATGGATACCGAGGCATTTATTACCGAAATTTTAAATCGACCGCCTATTTGGATGTCAAAACATCCCCAACATAAATATAAAAATATTATAAAAAGGTTATGGGAAGAAATTAAACAATGTTTTCCGGAATATGATGGTAAGTTTTATTAAAACATAGTAGATACCTACCAAACGAAGCTACTAATATGTTGACAAAACTACTTCGTACGATTACGTTTACTGATTATTGTTTATTGATATATTTTAACTACCTACCTACATTAATACGTAATTTTAAGATAACGTATTAATGTATGTAGGTAGTTGACAAATATTTAAGATTTCTTTTTTATTTTTGTAAGTAGGTACTTACCTACTTGGTAAAACACATCGAAACATATCAGTAGTTACCTACAGACGAAACTAGTGGTATGTTTACGTAATGTAGATAGTGAATAAGTTTAGAATTTAGTGTTACCTATATGCCAATTGGATTATTTACGAAATAATTTCTGTACTGATCGCGAATAGCGGTTGCGCGTAATGAAGCTCGATTATACCTCCTCGATCTTGTTATTGTAATGTTGCCGCTTGATGAATTACTCATATACGTTCTGTAATCTTTATCATTATTCCCTTCTTTTTCCCTTACAATGTTATGTAACAGACATGCGACTTTTATAATCAACTTTGCATGTTTTGTATTCGTCTCAATAGATTTCATAAAAATGCGCCATTTGTTTGTCAAGATACCAAAGGCACACTCAATAGTTACTCTCGCTCTCGATAATCTTTTATTGAAGATTTTTTTCTCTCTGTCTAAATTCCCAGACGGATAAGGACGCATTAAATAGGTCTTCAGTGGATAAGCTTCGTCTCCCACCAACACGTGCGGTAATATTACATTCGAGCTAGGCAGACTCTGAGGTGAAGGTACATTAAATCTATCGTTGGTTAGCAACTTATTCAATATAGAAAAATGAAAAGTGCCACCGTCGCTTTGACGTCCCTTGCCTCCAACTTCGATAGCAGTGAATTTATAGTCGGCGTCTGAAATAGCTTGGAGTACTAATGAAAAATACTTTTTGTAGTTGTAATATTCACTGCCACTGTGCGGTTTTTATTATCCGAAAATGCTTACCGTCAATCGACCCTATACAATTGGGAAATTGCCATTTCATAAAAAAATCATCAGATTTTTTTTTTAAGTCCTCTCGCGTTGGTTGCGGAATATGAACTTCACGTAAAGCTACCCATATAGCATTTAGTGTTTGATAAATGATTTTTCCAACTGTACTTCGACCAAGGCGATATGAATGCGACAGTAACTTGAAAGATGTCCCATGTGCAAGGTACCTGAAAAAAACCAATAAATTCTATAGTTTCTCTATTAAGGATAACTTTTATTTCAGTTACACAATTAAAAAAAAAATGGAAAAATCTTAAGGATGCCTATAGAAAAGAATTGAGGAAGATTCCGACTTCACGCTCCGGGGACCCCGGCCCCGAGAACGAAAATTCTATGCCGCAGTGGAAATATTTCAGCTTAATGGCATTTCTAAAAGAAGAACTTATACCCGCAGAAAACGAGTCCAATCTTACTGAAAATGAGTATCAAGATTTAGATGCTTCTCGATCTGAATGTCAATCTACGCTTTCGCCGCCGTCACCTTTAGAAACAATCCGGCCGAGTGACGTATCAATATCACCCCAACCAAGTACTTCGTATTCAGAAATACCTAATTTTTCCCGTAAACGAAAAGTAACTGATATTCGGGCCGAATATTTAGAAATTGAAAAGAAAAAACTGAAAATTTTGGAACAGGAAGTCAAAAGGAATCAAAATACACCAGATGTTGAAAAATTGGAGGATTATCATTATCTTATGAGCATTTTGCCTGAAATGCAAAAACTGACTTCCATTCAGAAAATGACAGTGCGAAATAAAATAAATCAAATTCTGATGGACGAATTGATTTCAAACATGTATGAAGATACCTATACGTCACGCGGTTACTACACACAACCGCCTCCCGCTACTAACATCGGCAATGATAATAGTCATAGTAATATGTAGATAGGAAAATCCTAAAGGCTAATTATTCAATTACTTTTGATAGTTATAAGTGAAGGCTAATTATTATAAATAAATAAATAATACCTAGTGCCTAACTGACCAAACTATGATTACTATGAAGACTGATTATTCTAAATGAACAGATAGATAGGTACTTGAAGTACAAAATAAAACTCAATCTGTGATTATTGTATTATCAAAAATACTTATTATTACAATTACGAGTAGGTACATGTAGGTACACATATAAATAAATAAATAATATTTGCGTGATTACATGATAATTACCTGTATTTTATTTACACTTACCTCAACGTGAGTAACAATTTTTCTGGATTGGTGACTACCCTTTTGGATCTGATGAGCTGTTTTAAATATACTTCTATGTGCTGCAGAATATAATCAAAAGTTTTCACACTCATTCTTGTATACTCATAAAACTTATCAGGATATTTTCTGTAATCTTCGTACAGGTCACGAAATTCGCCGCTTAAATACCGATCTTTATTCAGTTCGTGCACTCCTTCCCTCATACTTATAATATCTTGTTTTAAAAATGTACTGCTTTCTAAACAAAGAAGGGATAATTTTGATAACGCCATGATTTTGAGCACGCTTTGACTATCTAAATACGTCCACCGCGGCCGCTGCAACTAACCGCTACTGAGGGTACGTGGCGTGCACAACGCTCCGCTTGCCGACGCCGCCCCGCACGCCGCGTCGCTCGCCGCTAAGACCGAAGTCGTGACCACACCGTTATGGGCTGCACTGAACTTTCATGAGTTTTGTTTCGGTTGTCGTCATAACATAACCATTGGTCGTCGATTAAGCAATGACACTTGTAATGACCGATATTGCCAACACATGGAAGAACATACTCTAACGCACCTATCAACTTGAATGTTTTACGTTCCGTTATTTTTATATAACGTGGTATTTCATTAAGTATAATGTTTTGAGTACCATTTAAATCAAATAAAATAATATTATTTAATTTGTATTCGTATTTAATGCTTTTGTTATTGCATTCTAAACAATGTTTTAATTCTAAATTATCGATAACGATGGCGTCTTCTAAGCTTCTGATACCAAACATGTTAATAATATCGAAATTGAGAGAAAGAAACACAATGAATCTTGTTACATTTTTCTCATTACAAAAAGGCGTAATACATTTTTTACTTCTTTCTGCACTAAACAAGAAATCAAAAAGTATATGCTCAAACACAAAAGCCATATTACAATTACATTCGTAATAATTGTTTTTTTTTTGGTAATAGAGTGAAACAATGTTTTCTCTTAGCTTATATGCTTCCTTTTCATTTTGATTTTGGGCTAATATATTAATAAAATCACGAATTAAACTATTTTCACAAGAGTTGAAGACTTCGCGAATATAATTGTTTGTTTGGTATCCATGTGCCAGCATAAAAAACACAGAATCAAACGCGCAGGTGTTTAAAACATTTTGTTTAGATTCGATTACATTTCCATTTTTTAAAAATAAGATTGAAGTAGATGTTATTTTATGAGTTTCATATCCCTAACCCTTCCAATTTTCGGTATACGAGGGCTCCTCAGCAAATATCGAGTCGGAAGTGAATGTCACGGCAGCATTTTTTATTCTTTTCTTTATGCTAATGCTTTTAACTCGCTTTAACTTTCGTTTTCGGGATTTAGAACTAATATTGTGTGGAATATCATTCAGACTCTTCAAACTAACTTTGGTTTCTCCTTGCAGAAAATTGTAATGAATATTCAAAAACTCATCAATATTATATTTGTGAGTACGAGTCTCAAATAACAAATGCTTTAGTGTTTTGAAGTAACTCTCTACTGAGGAGGATGTAGGCGACTTATTTTGTGTATCATACAAAGGACACATTACGTTACTCCACAATGGAAGCTTGATTAGCAATCTTCTCAAAGTTGATGTTAGGTGGGGCAGATAATATTTGTTGCGTGTTTCAGTCGGCGTCTGAAATAAGCTTTTTTGTTGCTCAACGATCTCATCAAACCAATACATTATATTATCTTCCTCAATTATTAAGGTATCGTGATAGAAAGTTTCTCTTTCACCGCCATATTCGGGGACCGGATCTTCCGTAGCGAATAATCTCTCCTTCATATTTTGCATTGCTAAGTCCCAAGCTTTATTAGTAGTGTTATAGTATTTGTAAGTGCATATTTTGACCATATTTGAAACTATCATTTTGACTTCATCAAAACTTTCAGATCTTTTTATCAATAAAATACATCGAATAAAAAACATTTTAATTGGAGTATCCACGTTTTGAAAACAAGGT
This sequence comes from Parascotia fuliginaria, assembly GCA_963082885.1. NCBI lineage: Eukaryota > Metazoa > Arthropoda > Insecta > Lepidoptera > Erebidae > Parascotia > Parascotia fuliginaria. Next base: position 12,369,973 of record OY720192.1, read on the forward strand.
AAATTGTAAACATTTTTAATAAAATGGCTGGTGTCTAACCTAAGAAAAACTTCTGGTAAGTTTACACTAAGTTTTCTCAACACTAAGAATGATTGTCTCAGATAGTTTTTCACTGTTATAGATGTTGTAAAAGCATCTACATTTGCAGCAATCAAAGCAGACGAGTCGTCAGTTACAACTTCGTTAGGAGCGGTATGTATTTCCTTATACCATCTTTTTAACCAGGATGATATGGAATCTGCAGTATGAGTGTCCGCTATCATTTGAAATATCGCTTGAGATTTTATCGTTTTTGAAGTTAGCATACAAACGTATAGAAAGAGTCGCTTAGTTAATGTTGATCCATCAGGAAGTTTTATTGGGTGAAAGAAAGATCCCGTGGCGTCTATAGTGATAGTTACTTCCTGTGGATTTTTTTCTAAAAAATCTTTGTAGAATTGATTTTGTTCTTCAGACCAATAATACATGTAAAAATTCGGGACAAGTTTTATTTCGCGAATCAAATTTTTAAAACTTGGCAACATTGACATCATAAGTAGGCTTAAAATGGGATTGGCATGCAAACGATTACTTTGTCTCTTCTCGTGCTTTATTTTCCGAAGAGCGTTCATTGTAGGAAGTATGGGAGGGATTGCATTATCTTTATACTTAATAACTTTTGAAGCTATTTCTTTATGAATTACTGTGGCAGATTTGTACTGTAATTTCTTTGCAAGTTGATTTCTTTTGTATGGTGACATCTTAGATTTCAGTTTTGGATTATGCGGAACTAAGTTATCTGTATTAAAAATTGTACATTTTATAGTTGCTGTTTTGTCTGTTAACTTTTCGCTACATATTTCTACAGTGCAGCTGCATTGTGTGCATTTCCCTTTTATTTTCACATTATCTTCTGAGTCAATTAATTTATTCTTGAAAGTCCACGTGCAAGGTCGTCTCGAGTACTGCCATATTTTTTCTTTGAGTAGATTGCTCCACTTGAACTTAGGCAATGTTTTGTATTTCTTGTGTGTCGATGTAGTTTTTAGATCTCGTCTTATATAACGAACAGAAATTGGTTCTACTTTTTTCCACTCATGCTCATCTAGTAAGAAAGAAAATTGATTTGTATGCTTATCATTAATTTCACTTTTTGTCGTTGAAGATGTCGTGCTCCGACACGATGGAGAAGATAAAGAACTTTCTGTCGTCGTACTTATATCAAAAACTTTATTGTAATTTCTCTTTAGCCACGAGTACAACGCAAGCGGTGACATATCGTGATTTATTTCTTCTGAGATAGTATGAAATATAGGATCATTATATTTAATTTTTGTGTTTATGCAGTCTGTGGAATATTTTATAAATATTTTTTTTAGCTTGTCTTCGTTGACTCTCAGTTTACGTCCTTTTCTACCCATCGTTCTGAAAAAAAATGCGATGTATTAGTGGTAAGAAGTGGTCCTCCGGCCAGCTACGGTAACAACGCGAGCTTTGACGCGAGTTTGCCGCGGACGAACATTTCCTAGGAAGTTTTATATTTGGTATCTATTTGTTTATTCCTTTAATATAATATCGAATTCATATGAGTTTCAATCCTTTTGGCAATGTATTTCGAGGGCTTAGAATTGACCTACCGAATAGGTAAAACATTTTTTTATGATAATGGTTATAATGTTGCATTAAATTTAACATATTATCCACTGTATTCAACTTTCAATTTAACAATACCCACCTTAAACTGTAGGCATGCAATAAAGAATTGGGAATTACACGCATGTTCCAATACATTACATTTTATTAATGTTTTGAATAAGTACTTACCGCTTGATTGATAAAACTTCCTTGTGTGATAAAAGCAACAGTATTAAAGACAATTAGTATAGTCACAATACAATCCTATGAAATAACTATGAACTATCTAACACTGCACTGATAAACACGGGCGCACTCTGTAACAACCGAGACTGAATAAAAACACTATACAGAGTCAAGCTCCGCGGGGCAGGGCGGGACCCCTCCCCGCTGATATTGTAGCCATTTTGGGAGTCGCTACAGACGCAACTGGGTAGGTGCTTACCTATACTCTCGAATGAAAACATACCAACGCAAGCGCACAGTGACTTTTTTAGGAAGTTATTTAAAACAGCTTACATCTTGGATATGAAACGCATGGACTACTGCAATAGGTAAACGTCATCATTATAAAATAATTAAGTTTTATAAATAAACACTTTAGGAAGATATTATATTTTTGGCATTCCTTTCATTCGCAGACAGGACAGATGTTTCATATAATTTAATAATTTAACTAATATTATAAACGTGAAAGGTTGTAATAATGTGTGTGTGTGTGTGTGTGTGTGTGTTTGTTGCTCTCACGCAACAACTACTGAACGGATTTTTCTGAAACTTTGCAGTAAAATAGCTTACATGTCAGAATAACACATGTGCTATAATTTATATAGATATAGTGTACATTTTTCAAAATATCACGATAAATAAAAAATTAAAATGTAAAGTATGAAAAATCTGTCTTTTGCGAGCTAGCTTTTATTTTACCCTATACTTTTTTTTGAGGCATCCTACTTCCTACTAATATTATAAACGTGAAAGTTTGTAATAATGTGTGTGTGTGTTTGCGCAACTACTACTGAACAGGTTTATAAAAACGTTTAAATACGCGCGGGCGAAGTACTTCGAACGTTGTACATCACGTTAGAAACATCAAAAATAACAGCCCCTATTTAATGGATTTTATTATTATACATATAAACCTTCCTCTTCTATCACTATCTATTAAAAAAACCGCATTAAAATCTATACATAGGGATATAGGGAGGGACAGAAAAAGCGACTTTGTATATTGTGTAGTGATGATATATTTATACTATGATATTGAAATGGAAAAAAGCCTGGATTCACACACTATAAATCTTGGTCACCCTATTTTTTCCTTCGATTATAGGTTTTAAGTTCTGTAGGTCTTGTAGTTCTTAATTATAGGATTTATTTATACTGTCTACATATTCTTCGAAATGGTGTCAGTAATTAGCAAAAAGAATGGGACTTCTACTAAGCTCCGTGTAAGGTCTATTAAAAAAAACTCGTGGCCGCGCGGTTCGCTTTGTGCGGACTGCGCGGCCAAACTTTGGAGTGATGTAGGTCGTGAACTACAGACAGTAGGGCATTATTTTTATGATCTACATTTTCTTCGAAATCCTGTCAGTGATTAGCAAAAGGAATTAGACTTTTACAACGCTCCGTTTAAGAGAACTGGTGGCCGCGCAGTTGAATTCATGCGGACTGCGCGGCCACGGTTAAACCCACATAACTTTCTGATTATTGACTCTTCGAATTTGCGGTTTTCACTGTTCATCTTTTACAAATTCCTTCGAAATGCTGACATAAGTTTTTTTTTTCTACGACATAGTGGCCGAGCAGTCGAAACGGACACAATTTTTCGTCTACTTTAGAATGAGTATTGATTTTATTGTATCATTTGAAGAGCTACTACGCGGGTTATCAAAATATATACATAAAAAAAATAGGTATTAAAGGAAGGAACCCTCTTACAGCTTTGGAAATGTTGGGCTTGACTGTAAGGTAAAGTAAAACAAATACGTTTTTATTGATAGTTTTTATTGATTAATTACTTACTTTAAGAATACTTAATTAGTCTTTCAAAAATACAATGTTCAAGAAAAATCAAACTCTTCGTCTTGTGTACCATAGGAAGTACTTGTAGTTTCCTCCAGTGTAAATGGTGAATTTATTGGACGTTGTTGGTTTGATGGCTCGGAATGTATTTGTGAGGATGAGGCAGACCTCAGTTCAGTACTGGAACATCCAGGAGTAGAAGTGTGGTAGCCACTCTTAAAAGTATTATCGTATCTCTGAGTTGAATATCCTTGATTATAGCCCTGATGTTGATAATCTTGAGTATAGCCGTGAGGTGTATATTGCTGATTTGAAGGCTGAAGAATGTCTGTAAGTATTTGAAGCACTCGACTTTGAAATATCAATGTTTGATTATCATTCAAAGCTTGAAGAGATGGTAAAATCCCCTTAAAAATTGTGGAAATGTCTACTCTCCGGTGTTTTTAATATTTTCAAAATATTTTCTTCAAAGCCATCCTTCTCAGCTGCCTTTCGTTTTCGTGATATTTCAGTTTGGTGTTCACTATCTTCTTCCACTACATTTATACTGGAATCAGTTGCATTTTGTGAAATTTTTTTTCAAAAACTAATTGTTTATTCAAGTGATATTCTTTTATTTTTGAAGCTCCAGCTCCAGACCGATTGGCATCTTTTAGTTTTTTTTGATATTTAGAAAAATTATCTTTTATGGCCTTCCACTTCTTAACTAGTTCATTACCTGAATCAGAAAAATCACAAATGAATAATTGAAATAATTATAAAAATACCCTAGATTACATTTAAACTACAAAATTTTAAATTATTAACCTTATGTGGCCCTTAACAAATGTATAAAGAGCTGTAAAATGATGTACACAAGCTGGAAACATGAACAGCTTGTTCCTGATTTGGTAAATAAAATCTGTCCGTATCAATCACCCGTAACAATTTGCGTATCTACCTGTATAATTTTATAGCACTTTGTATTATTATACACATTTTTATTATTTTATTACATGTCTAAGTTGTTATTTCATTTCAGATTTCTAGCAACCGGCAGTGATTTCAAAACCATGCATACGAATTACTATCGAGGAGCAAGTACAATAGCAAAAATTGTGAGGACAGTTTGTCGTGCCATATGGAAACATCTATTAAGTCAAAACATACCTCCTATAACAAGACAGCTTTTAGAAGATGTCGCTATTGACTTTGACAAAAACGCGAATTTTCCTAACTGCATAGGAGCTCTCGATTGTAAACATGTCCGTATTTGGTGTCCTGCGCACAGTGGATCACTACTTTACAATTGTAAGAGCTATAATTCAATAGTTTTATTAGCTCTTGTGGATTCTACATATAAACTGACGGACTCATAAACTGCATCAAAGTACAGGATTACTTTGAAATGATTTTTTTAATAAGTATGCAAACTTTTTAGATTAAATTATATAAATATGTAGAGACTGGCTCTTAATCTTAAAATAAAGAAAATTTAAAAATAGAACTGCAGTAAAACAAAGGAATATAGCTGGGAGAAGAAAATTTACTAGTAGTATCACATTTGCGTGTTATTTAAAGCAAAGTTTTAAATTGATTCGCATTGATTTTTTATTCTTTTTTCATTAGAATTATTGTTACCAGCAGAATTGTTGGGTTAGTTTTTTAACTCATCGAGAGTTTTTGAACCATAATATGTATACTTCGTCCGAACAAGCGCCTCAAATTGTAGCACTGGTGCGGGAGGGCTTGGATCAACGAACGATTGGTAGAAATTTAAATTTAAACCAGTCTACGGTTTCTAGAATATACAGAAGGTTTGTGGAGACAGGTTCTTACAGAAGGAGACGTGGTACAGGCAGGACTCGAGCAACTACCGGTCGTGATGACCGATTTATTGTTACAACTTCTCTGCGAAATCGTTTCCTCACGTCAGTTAACATCAAAACAAAGCTTAATGAAGTGCGTGGAGTAAATGTGAGTGCACGAACAATAAGAAGAAGGTTAAAGGAAGCGGATATCACCCCTTTTAGACCAGCAAATGGTCCAAAGTTGTCTGTAGCTCACAGACAAGCTCGCTTAAAGGTGTCTACACACCAAAGCCGCCGGCCCGGCGACACGAACCCGGCGGGTTATGCCGCCGAGCCGGCGGCTTTGATCTTGTTTCAAAATGAGGCCGCCGGCCTTGCCCAGCGGGTTGTGCCGCCGTGCCGGCGGCGTTCACGGACGAGTGTAGGACATGTTTATATGGTGCAGATGGTCGCAGAAAAGTCTAACGTCGACGTGGTGAGCGATATGCTCAAAGTTGCATTGAGGAGCGTGTTCCTTTTGGAGGCGGTTCGTGTATGGTCGTGGGTGGCATATCGATGAACGGGCGAACAGAACTTGTGTTCATAGACATGGTCCGTCAAAACGGTAATAGAGGGGGTTTGACTGCACATCGCTACATAACAGAGATCTTAGAAGATCACGTGGTGCCTTTCATGGGATTCATAGGCGAAAATTTTAATTTAATGCAGGATAATGCCCGCGCACGCTGCTGCACAAGTTCGACAATATTGCGAAGAGGTTGGGATACGTACAATGAATTGGCCAGCACGCAGCCCGGATCTTAATCCCATTGAGCATGTTTGGGACAATTTAAAAAGAGCTGTATATGCGAGAAATCCTGTGCCCACGACAGTGGCAGCACTAAGAACAGCACTTTCAGAAGAATGGGACAATATTCCGCAAGATCTTTTAATAACCCTAATAAAATCTATGCGGAACCGATTAGAATCCGTAATAAGGGCACGTGGAGGTAATACACCTTATTAAAACATAAATAAACCCTTGCATAAAGTTTGTGTCTATTGTTAAAACCATTTTTTTATAAACCAATTTTCCTTAAATTTTTGTTTTTTCTTCAAAAAAGTCTTAAGGTCCTTTCCAGTACACAAACTTAAACGTAAGGATATGACCCTACGCTGTTTTAAAGTTCACGAACCAATCTAGAGGTTTCAATTTTAATCTGTATAGGAAATTTGCATACTTGGTTAAAATATTTATTTCAAAGTCGTCTATTACTTTGATGCAGTTTATGAGTCCGTCAGTGTATATAGATAGTAAATACTAGGGGAAAGAGTCCCCTCTCAGCGAAATTTGATGCATGACATTTTGAAGCGCCATCATGATTTCTGTACCACGAACTAATTCTTTAACAACATAGAATACCTAGGTATAACTACGTAGGTATGTAGGTACCTATAGTTATTATCAAATCAAATCAAATCAATTATTTATTCACAAGAATGTAGTGACAAAAAGTGGTGGTAGAAATTAACATAATAGGTACTTATTACATTCTGCCATAACAATGGCTTGTGAATCTTAAACTTATTAATTACTAATATTAAATACAATAACTTTAGATAATACAATAGTTTTTTTTTTTTTGTTTTTAATAATGTCAAAATATATTTTTTATGTTAGGATGTCAATTTTTATAGTCAAGTTATAATATTATTTAAAAGTATCTGATTAAAAAGTAGAACAATATAAAATAGTCAATTTTAATATTAATTATTATCATTTTCTTTGTATGTCATATATTCATTTAATGTATAAAAACATTTATCTGCAAGCCACATTGTCAACCTTTTCTTGAACAGCAATAGCGGTAATTCCTTGAACCTATTTGGTATTTTATTATACACTTCTATAGCCTTAATATATGCGTTTTTCTCCACTATATCTAAACGACATCTCGGACGGTGGAGTTTAAACTTGTTTCTATCATTTCTTGCTACCTTATTTGAATATAAACTAAAGTATTGTGGATGCTGTTTTACAAAAATACATAGTTCCTTAACATACATGCAGACCAGCGTAAGAATGCGAAATTTGGAAAACAGTGGCTTACAACTATCTGTAGCCCAAGCTCCAGTAATAGCTCTAACGCATTTTTTTTGTATTCTAAATGCTTTTTCGATATCAACCGATCCTCCCCACAACAAGAGACCATATGAGAGCACTGAAGACACGTACCCATGGTATGCACTGAGTGCTGCTTCTGTAGACACGGTTTGTCGCAATCTTTTAATTGCGAATACAAACCGATCTAATTTATTGCAAACATATTCTATATGAGCTTTCCAGTTACAATTTCTATCAAGTATTATGCCCAGAAACTTTGCTGTAACTACTTCCTCTATTTTATTGTTATTAAAATTTACTTTTAAGTCTAAACGTTGTCTATTATAGCTTTGAAATTGTATTATTTGAGTTTTATTTATATTGATTCTTAAATTATTATTTTCTAACCAGTCAATTATCTTATTAAGTGTAATATTTATTTCTTGTTCATACGTAGTCCTGTTTTCACATTTAATAATTACTGTCGTGTCGTCTGCAAATAAAACTGTTTTATGATTAGTAGCATTGGGAAGGTCATTTATATACATTAGAAATAAAAATGGTCCGAGCACGCTTCCTTGTGGTACGCCAAATTTATTAACTTTAAAATTCGATTGACTCGATACCTTGAGATTATTTGCTTGCACTTTACTTATCTCAACGCATTGAAAACGATCTAATAAGTAACTCTTTATCCAGTCGTTAGCTACTCCTCTAATGCCATATTTTTCTAATTTGTAGAGGAGCAGTGTATGATCTACAAAGTCAAAAGCTTTGCTCATATCGAGCAATATAGCTGTTACAGGTATCCTGTCATTAATAGCTTCCGTGACATATTTTATAAGATTGAAACAAGCTAATGATGTTGTACTATTTTGACGAAAACCAAATTGTTCTTCTTTTAATATTTGTTGATTTGATACAAAATCGTAGTCTGCAAAGCATAACTTTCTCAAAAATTTTTGATATGACCGGGATCAAAGTCACTGGACGGTAATTATCCATTTCTGTCAAGTCTCCTTTTTTGAACATTGGCTTAACAATTGATCTTTTAAGAATTTCAGGAAAAGTGCCTTCTTTAAGCGACAAGTTAACTATGAAACTCAGCGGTTCACAAATAAACCTTGCACAAAGTTTAAGAATTCTAGTATTGACTTCATCAACACCTACGGAGTTAGTATTGTTAAGTTTATTAATTATAGAATATATTTCCAATGGGTCTGTCGGTTTTAAGTATATTGTTTTAGAGTGATTATTATCCATAGTTTTATTTATATTCATACTATTAAATTTAAAATCATTATTATTAGTCAAATTTATATAAAAATTATTAAATGCCTCACTTATGTCATTGCTATTTGTATAAGATTGATTATTATGTATTATTTTATTTATTTCTGTATTATTTTTTGGGTCGCCAATATTTTGGTTAATGATTTCCCAAACTGCCTTACATTTATTCTTATTTTTATTAATATAATTGTGATTGTCTAATTGTTTTGATTTGTGCATGCATTGTTTAAGTATTTTGGAGTATTTTTTGTAGCGTTTGATATTATTTTTTTTATCAGTGCCTATTTGTTTGCCTTTTAAATAAAGCATCCTTTTTTTTACACAACACTTCTTCAAGCCTTTTGTCAGCCATGTACTTTTATTGGTTCTATTACATTTCTTTACAGTAATAACTGGAAAACACAAGTCATGAAATAGTAAAAATAAAGCATAGAAGTCTTCGAAGGCTTCATTTAGTCTAACATATTCATAAATGTGTGAAAAAGTTAAAGAAGAAATACAATTACAAAATTTGTTAACATTTTGACTACTAAAATCTCTCACTTTTTCATTCCAACCTCTTCTCCGACAAGGTTTGTGAATTTTTATTGTAAATGTCTGACCCGTTTCATGGTCGGAGAGGCCTAAGTGGTGCACTTCAGCTCTGGTGTTTTTTAAGTTACTCGCTATCTGATCTAAACAGGCTTGTTTTCTAGTAGGAGACTTAATATGCATTTCCATATTAAAATTTTTTAAAAGGTTTACTAGTTCTAAGCAATTTTTATTTGGTTTTAATGTGTCAAAGTTCCAATCACCGCAAACAATAATTTTTTTTGACCGACTTGAAATTCTCAACAGAAGTTGTTCCATATTTTGAAGGAACACATGAGGGTTGCTAGTAGGAGTCCTGTATACACATATTATTATTATTTTTAGAGTAAATAATTCTATTCCACAATATTCGAAATTAAAATTACACGCAATGTCAAGTGCGGACGGTAATGCTTTGTAGTACAGATCATTCTCAACCAAAATGCAAGAACCTCCTCTTTTTGTTTTGCGGGAAAAAGATGCCGCTAATTTATAACCAGGTATTTTTAATAAATGTTCTGTACCCTGTTTAATGAAAGTTTCGGTAAGGCATAAAACACTGATTGCTGTACCGTTTTGTAAGAGATCAGACAACGTAAACACAATGTCCTCAGTTTTATTTATCGCACCTGCTATATTTTGGTGCAATATGGTTAATTCAGATTTATATTTAGGAACGAAAAAACTCAACAACTGGTCTACATGTATTACATTCAATCTTGTTATTCGAGTCACTAATGTTAATGCTAACAGAACGTGTCTTTAAGATCTGTTTAGTACATACTAAAAACTCAATTTCTACTTGTAACTTAAAGCTTAATAATTTTAAAAACTTATACCTGGAAATACCTTTGTGATTAATTTTAATAAATTGACAATTTGAATAATTATTTACAATTAGTCTTATATTATTATTTAACAATTTTATATTTAAAAATGAGTTAGATTGAACTTCAATAACAAATACTTTTTGATGTCTAAATATATGTAATAAGTTACTTAAATTTGATAAAAGATTGTAAGGATTTTTGTCATTTGAGCCAGTCGATAGTATAACTATGTCGTCGCATGTTAAAGTTTTACTCATATTTTCACAAGATTTCAATATGTCTTCACTTTGTGCCCATGGTTTGATTAATCCTGATATATCGAATACATATCCGAATTCATAGTAACTGCGATCATAGTAGTAAATTAATTGTGATGCTAAACCACGAGTCTGACCATCACCAATAATAATAATTTTATTTTTTTCTTTTCTTATAGCGCCATCTGTGCAGTTCTTTAAGGTTGTTTGTAAATTATTGTTGCTGCCATTTGTATTATTAGGATCGAATAGTAAGTCGGTTTCTTTATGTACGGAGGCCATATTATGTATGGAGGAGCAATTCTCTGGATTTCCGCTGACAGTACTTAGCTGGGAGCATTGTATTACTGTGTCAGTTGTAGTGCTGTCGTCCGTTGTTGTTTTATCACCGGTACAGTATAATGTACGTATGCTGTTGCTTGGGCTTTGATGTTCTGCCGTAAACGAAGTGGAAGTCAATTCTCGTGTGCATGCGTTAGATAGTCCTTCTTTCATACACTTACTACTTACTATTAGTACAACTAGCTTCTCGAAACTAGCAATGAATCCAACACTAGCTGGAAAAAACTATGCTGAGCACAAAATAAGGAAAAATGTAAATAAAATTAGAAAGAAAGAAGAAAGAAAGAAAGAAAATACATTTATTTGACGTAAGCCACAGACAACACATAAATTTGCACAATAACAATAATAATTAAAAAAAAAGTAACAAACAACCAAAATTTAGGCACATAACATAACATCGATTAAATTGTAAATAGGCACTAGGTATGCTATCGGCGTGCTTACATCAAACGGGTCGCCAACTCAGCATTTGCTGGGCATGCATGATAACACCCAGCGCTGGTTTTCAGTTGGCACCCCCCGCAGTGACACACGGACAAAGGAAACGAATATATACTTATATATACAGAAAAGTAAATAAAAATAATAGCTGGGGCATGGACAATAAGATAAATACAATATTATTAAATACTTATTTATTGACATACTATTACATATACATATATATTCTTCTATTATAATTTACTGCTATTTCTTTTATTTTTTATATTCTGGCAAGCGCAGGGTATTTTGAAAATAGTCTTGTAAGAGACGCTTCGTAACACCTGTTCGCTTTGTTCTCTAGTCTGTGACCCTGTTCGACAACATGTTACTACCACAGAGTACTATTGTATAATTTACCACCATTACATACACACACAAGAAAATATTTATTCAAAAATGGAAGACATTGAAGCTGTTGTAATTAATAACCAACGTAAGTAAATTATATAATTCCAAAATAGTTTATTAAAATTTTAATGTATATTGTGATTATTGTAAATGTTGTAAATATATTAAAAAAAAAATATAGTCATAAATAAAAAATAAAAAATTATACTCATAGATATAATTGTATAAGTTAAAACCAACTTAAATTATTAAAGTCGTGCCTTTGTGATTTTATAAGAATTATTATGATTTGATTGAATAACTAACTAATGATTATGATAAGATAAATTATTATAATGAATAGAATTATATAAAATTGGATTGAGTAAGATTTAGGTTATAATTATTAGGTTATAAAAATGATATGTCCACATTTATATTATTATTTTGTAATTGCCGGTTTTTAGTTTAGTTCTAAAAGTATTTATATTTTGCAGGTTTCGAATGGGCGGAGGTATATTATTCCAACATTTGGATGCAGAATATCGGAAGCTGCCCCGAAATGCGGCTGTCTTGTGTTGCTTTATAGCCAATTGTTGTAAACACTGTCTACCCTCGCGCTGCCGCTGGCTTTTCAAACAAGCAAGTTTAGAGTGCAAATATGGCGGACACTTATGCTTTACGATACCAAAGAGAAGACAAGCCAGGTGAATCTTACGACGATATTTCATCTTTAAGATGTTGTGTTTGTTAAGATACGGTGTTATATGGCTCCTTGATGGTATATGAAAACAAAATCGTGCACAGGCATTCTGCACTCTTTGTATTAAACGTTCAGTGCGCGCTAATAATCGGGGACCTATAACCGTATCCGCATAGTTAATACGATTAGATTAGACGATAGTTAATTACGATTTATTTTTCTAATATGTTGGCTATTTATTATTTATGGCAGATATAATAAAAAGCCAACTGGCTTAATTAAGTAACATAATTTTTTTTTTTATTATTGGTCTTCGCCGTTTGCCTAGAGTTTGGCCTTCACCCGCTCAAGCTCTTCTGCCGATGCACAACCCAGGATCACCCTTTGGTCCTTAATTTTTCTTATTCGGTCTACTTGGACCCTCTCTTTTATGGCTTCCGTGGCACATGTAACTTTGTCGATTACCTTTTCACCGGTGTCCATTTCGTCTGTTGACTTTATGACGATCGAGTGCATGGCCGACGCTCCCCAAGCTTGGGGCTTCGGGGGTCCGGCTACTGCACTCGCGTGGGACACCGGTGCCCTGCGTAGCTCCTCTCTGAGGCCTGCTACTTCTTTCCTATTTTCTTCTAATAATTTGATCCCCGACCACGGAATTTTTGTCCAACGACTCAACCTTCTCACCACGTTCGGCCGCCTGTTCCTTTATAATTTGGTAAAGCCGGTCAACGGCCTCCAGCACGTCGTTCTTGATATCTGTGCGAAGGTTGCGGCTGTTGTTGATTTGGGTTTTGGCCCTTATCAACAACACCTTGGCCTCCGCAATACGGCTGGGGTATTTCGGTTTTGACTCCTTGACGACCGGAGCCGAGGTAGCCTTGTTTTTGCGGCGCAGCAGTTTTTAGGGGAGGCGAAGTCAAAGATCTCAGCTTCGATTCGATCTCCCCTATGCTACGCCTGACCTGCGCTGCTCCGGAACCGGTCGTCACAGGAGCCGCCGTTTGCGACGTGCTGGGCTCTTTGGTGGGAGTACGGAAGCCGAACATGGTGAGCCTAACTGGTTAAAATAACCAATCAAAACACAGAAATATAGAATAAATATATAGAAATATATAAATAAAAATAGTAATTACAATTTTTAATAATAAATAAACAGTTAAAATGTAAAAGCAAGACAACACAATTAACCTAGGTAACTTATGGTCAATAAACCATAAGTTAAACAAATAATAACATTAAATTGAATAAAAAAATAAAAAAATTTAAAATAAAATTGTCAACATAATTTTTTTTTAAAAATATATAGAATTGTCAATATAAAAACTTTTGAAAATGATAAAATTGTCAATATAAATAATTAGGATAAATTAATAAAATTGTAAAACTATAACTAAAACAATAGTCAAAAATGGTCAAGACAAACACTAAACAATAAATTAACACAAAAAGTGATGTAAGGGGTGCCGCTGATCCTGTTAAAAAGACTAGTCAAAATACAAGAATATAAATTTTATATGAAATTTTTTTCGTTTAATTTCTTATTTTGGCCCATATGTAAGGTGAATAGATTAAAAGCCTTACTATCGTAACTAATAAACAGTAAAGGCTGGGTGGGTTTGTTCGAGCGAAGGGAAATTTTCCTTCGCCAGATCTGGGCGCAAGGGGTGTCAAAAGACGCGGCTGATTACCAGCTACACGAGGAGAGTATCCCGGACACCACCAGGGTTCACGGTCAAAGTTATCACTGTATTTGTCTAAAAATTTATCAAAAAGTATGCGGTAATACCACTGTTTTAACTATTTTTGTATGTTTCAGAGGGTGCAGAAGCGATCCAGAGGTATCCCTAGATAGGTCTCACCGTCCTCAGGCCAAAACAAATGATACACAGGAATTTGGAATAGGTCTAGTAGTGGTATATAAAAATTGAAAACTGCAAAAATTTCGTCAAAATGTACTAATGTCCTAAAAAATGTGTTATTAGACACGTGTTCCCGTTAGATTATAACCAAGGGATAAAAAGTACCTGCTACTAAGTCAACAAACAACACAAAACCAAAAGAAATTTTTAAAAAAAATAGCAAGTATTCAAAATAGGTTAGGTCTGATAGAGTGACATCTCCATTGCCAGGTACCTGGACTCGAACCCAAGTCTCAAGGCCATTAACCAGCCATTTAAATATATTTAAAAAGAGCTTGTAATAGGGTTATAATAAGTACATCAAAATTAACTTACCGGGGTTAAGGATTACAAATCCAGCACTCATCTGGAGGATAGTGGTCGTATAGACACCGACCACACTCGCACCAAAATGATGTATTTGTTACGAGTTGCGACACATTTGCCGCAACTCTACAGTCTACTATTAAATGCATTTGCCCAGATTCGGAGGCAACGTGCCCACAATCACACGATGCGTCTTTTAGGGCTGCCCCACGACGAAAGTCTTCTCTAAATAGAAACTTATCTACATCAATTATAACTATTATATATATTCCAGCGGTGGTTCTTAAGAAATGCGCAGCGGAGTTGTCTCCTGCATTGACGCGCCTATTCCGCCTATCTTATTCCTCGGGAATTGTGCCGGAGGCTTGGAGAGAGGCGAATGTTCAACCCATTCCCAAAAAAGGGGATAGGTCCGAGCCAGGCAACTATCGACCCATAGCTGTCACCTCAGTTCTCTGCAAGGTGCTTGAGCGGTTAATAAACTCACAACTAGTCCGCTACCTAGAGGGTCACTCGTTAATTAGTGACCGACAATATGGCTTTAGGTCAAAACGGTCTACGGGTGACCTTCTAGCGTATATCACGCACCAATGGGGTGAAGCTATGGACATGCATGGCGAGTCCTTGGCCATCGGCCTTGACATAACCAAAGCCTTCGATAGAGTCTGGCACCGTTCGCTTCTGTCCAAGCTTCCAGCATATGGTCTGCCACCCCAGCTGTGCAACTGGATTGCCGCATTCCTGCGTGAGCGCCGCATTAGAGTCCTTTGTGACGGATCGGCCTCCAATTATTTGCAGGTCAACGCTGGGGTGCCTCAGGGGTCCGTCCTGTCGCCCACTCTGTATCTTCTGCATGTTAATGACATGTTGTCCCTTGGCAACATTCATTGCTATGCAGATGATAGTACAGTGCATGGGCGATATCTCGGACATCCTGCGGCTAAACAGACTGACATCGAGGCAAAACGCCTAGAACTTGTCGCTGAGCTCGACCAAATATTATACCGCATTTCTAAATGGGGTTGTGAGAATTTGGTCGAGTTCAATGCCAAGAAAACACAGGTGTGCGCGTTCTCTGCAAAAAAATCTCCGTTCCTTCCCCTTCCCTCTCTTCAGAACACAGCGTTACCACTACAGGATAGCCTAAGTATCCTGGGTATGGACATCAGCCGAGATCTCAACCCCAAGAACTACATCGAGTGCGTCATTAAAACCGCCTCCTGTAAACTCGGTGTCCTGAACAGGGTGAGGCGGTACTTCACGCCCGAACAGCTCTGTCTTCTTTATAAGACACAGGTTCGTTCCTGCGTGGAGTACTGCTCTCATCTTTGGGATGGCTCCGCACAGTACTTACTGGATGCACTCGATAGGTTGCAGCGGCGAGCAGTCCGTATCATCGAAAGCCCGGAGGCTACTAAGACCCTTGAGCCTTTACAGCTGCGAAGAGACATCGCCTCAATGGCCGTCTTCTATCGCCTTTACCATGGAGAGTGTTCTGAAGAGCTCTTTGAATTAATCCCACCCTCTCCCTTTTTGTCCAGAACAACACGTGCGGGACTAAAGTGCTACCCTTTCACAGTGGAATCTAAAGGGTCTCGAACCAAACGGTTCAGCACTTCATACTTTTGTCGCTCAATTAAAGCCTGGAACTCTTTGCCAGCGCATGTGTTCCCATCTAATTTTGATCCTGGGTCTTTTAAGCGGGGCGTGAAAAAGCATCTCACTAAGCCGCCATAGTGGAAGCCACCATACCAGTAGTTTGGCTTTTGGAATGGTGTCCACCACTTCTGGATTCCACTTACTGCTTACCATCAGGCAGAGTGGAGTCACTTTGGTAGGCTAATATAAAAAAAAAAAAAAAAAAACCTACTTGAAAAGAAATAACTCAGTTTTATCTGATTAACAACTCGAAAAACTTAATATTTTTTACGTTAAATCAACATCTGGCAGTCTTAATAATAAACACTAGTAATTCAAACTAATATTACATTAATGTCAATTTCCTTTAACAATCGTAACCGTAAATATATAACTAACAAAGCCTAAAAGTATCTACTTAAACACATAACACATTATATTATATTATATTACACATTAACAATATTAATATTTAGTTAGTGCTCCGCCTGCATCTATAACGGCATCAAGTCTACTTCGCATAGATTTTATCAAGACCTCGCACAGATTAGGGCCCCTTAGCGACTCGCAAACCTCATCAACATGCGTCACAAGAGCTGATTTTGTTCTTTCAGCTCTTGTGTCCCATCTCTGGGCCATAATCGCCCATAAATTTTCAATGGAATTAAGGTCCGAAGATCGGGATGGCCATGGAACCGAGCGCAAATTAGGTTGCTGCCGAATCCAATTGTCAACTAAGCGACAGCGGTGTATCGGACAATTGTCGTGAACAAAAACTATTTGTTGCAAACATTCCTCCGGATACACCACTCTCACTGTCGGCACCATTACATCCCGCAGCAACTCTAAATAATTAACGCCGTTTGACCATTCAGGGATATACACTAACTCCCCTGGTCCGGCTGCGCTCATCCAGGCCCACATGTCCAGATTCACTGTTCGGGATCACATTTCTGGGCTCGTGTCGTGTATTATTATTTACACGCCATAAGTGCCGACGACCTACTTGTGTGTCCGTCCAATAAAAAAATGATTCGTATACGTCGGAGTCTATTTATTTCAAGTCTAGTAGTCTATTGCTCTCTTCTCATTGATATTTTATGTTTTTTATTACCGCTATGTCGAGTTTGGTGAACAGGTACAGTCAGGATATAAGTTAAAAGCCAGCGGCATTAAGGCCCTATTCAGTGTGACGCGGACAGTCCGCACTCGGATGAGGTTATGCGTCCGTCGCAAATGAATTCGTCGCTCAGTGCGATGTGGATCGTGATCGAGAGTGGTACAGTGTCATGGATAAAACTTTGAATTTGGTGATTGCAGCCTATTTATTAAACAACAGAATACGTTATGGTAGAAGATTTAATGCGCATCCACTGGTTGAGAAAAGACTTTTTAAAGAAGAATTTGTATCCTTGTTTTTTTTAATTGCAAATTCTTCAAATATTTCAAGATCTCCATTAAGACATTTGAGGAGTTGCATGCGAAACTAGAGCCCTCTTTAATGCGTTGCGATGTATACAAGAAACCCATATGTTCGCGGGAGATATTGGCTGTAACTATTAAGTATGTACTTAAATTTAAAGGTTAAATATATGAAAAATTGTTCTTAATTTAAAAAAAATAGTATAATTAATTTAAAATGTAATTTAGTATAATCACCGTTTTACCAGCTTTCTAAAGACTCGTCCACATCACTCCCTGATAAGTAAGGTGAATCGTTGGTTACAGTTGACCTCTGATTTACTTAGCTAGCTCCAGTATTCTAGTTCGGAATAACATTTTTTTATAATTAATGAAATCGTTTATAATGGGTGCTAGAGAATTGAAAAAACTGCAGTCATCGTCTTTAAGAGCCGTAGACGACGCACAGTATACGATTTAAGAAATCTAGGTGGACATAAATGAGTATGGCTGGTTTTCCATTTTAAACGACTGGAAATTATTGGTATAGGGTACAATAGTTAAATTAAAAGCATATGTGTGTGTGTCTTAATGGTACTAATGATATGACAAACATGTATTCATCAGTACTGTCCGCACTTTCAAATCGTTGTTTATACAAACTATTTCCCGAGGAACCGTCACATCCCCACTTGTAAATCATGGTGTAATAATTTCAATTTGTCGAGTTCAGCAATACATTTCCAATAACATTTTTGCATATTCTAATAGCTGTGTGATCTAGAAGAGATTGTAGTTGAACTGCAGCCCATGTATCGCTAACTGATATCAGTTCCACTGGAGGATAACATTTCTTTTTTACTTTTGCTAATTGATCGTAGCAAGGATACAAGTGAAACCATCTTTATTTGGCTTCTTGTTGTATATTTTTATAAGTTTGGACTGTGGATGTTTCATTAGAACATGACCGAAAAAGGAAACGTCGATATTGGGTGCATGCTTTAAATACTAAATGAATATCAAGTGGCCAATTTAATTGTCTATATGCAATTTTAAGAGAGTATCCTACAAAATTTATTTAGTATTACCGCATGTCCATAGAATCTTTTGATGAACTCCTTACGATTGTGAAATGTGTCATAACTAAATACGATACGAAATTTCGATGTGCCATTACTCCTTAAGGGAAGATGGGTTTCTCCCATAGTACTTTAGCTGTATAGTGTTGATTGTCTCAGGTAATTATGTATGAGATAAATGAAAGTTCGTTAGCTCACCGAAAATGAAGAAGTATAGTTGTTAGCTGTTACTTGCAATCATTGTAGCCATTTTGTTTTCTTAATTCCGTCAAGTTTAATATTAAAATGGACGAGAACGTGACCGTGGAAAGTATTAACGATGGTTGTCGTAAGAGGAAGAAACTAGGACGTACTTCAGAAAACAATAAACATTTAAAGTAAGTACGAAATTATTATATAACCTACAAATTTGTAAAAATTCAAATTAGATAAATAGACTTCGTACAATGTATGTTTTGATGGCTTGTTTTAGGTACTCTGACAAGGATCCACTTGTTTTGGATTTTCAATCGCCGTGTGACCACAACTGCAAAGTTTTTAAATGTAGAACTTTAACATTGAACGAAATAATAAGTAACCGTAGATTTTGTACACAAATGTTGGCAAAATAGCCCAAGATACGTACTTATCACGCTTTATTGCACCATACCCTGTCAAAAGAAAGAGAGAAAGACAAAACTCAACCACACCACGACCAAATGAATTTTCTGTTACCTACTACCTACTTCGTGACTCTAAACATGTTGTACCTGTGTGTAAGAAGTTTTTTTTATCAGCACTTGGATTGAGTAAGCATAGGATTAACTTACGCAAAGACATTATTTAATGGTAAGATTCCTCGTGATGGAAGAGAAGGAGACAGGAAGAGTGGAAAATCGATGACTAAAAAAGAAAGTGTTCGTAAGTTTATTGCTTCATTACCTGCCAAAGAATCTCATTACAACAGACAAAAGTCAAAAAGAATATATTTATCGTATGAATTAAACATTAGAATGTTATGGAAAGGTTATAATAACTCAGTTAGTGATGAAAATCTCAAAGTAAATGAGTCGAATGTTTCGGCGGGTGTTTGAAAATGAATTTAACATTGGGTTTTCATCTCCTGCGTCGGATATCTGCAGCACCTGTTTACTGTACAAAAACAAAAGGATCCTGGTCAAATTGCTACTATAAAAGCAGAACATACATGCCATAAGGCCAGAGCAAAGGGTTTTACTAGCCATATGAAACAAAAACCAGAAAATTCCCTATCCCTGTGCTTTGATCTGCAGCAAGTTCAACCCCTGCCAAGACCCTCATACAAGAGAGCTTTTATCTGAGACAAATCAGCTTCTACGCATTGTGTATTACAGACATTGAGACGCGACACCCTTATTTTTACGTGTGGACTGAAAATATCGCAAAAAGAGGATCTACAGAAATATCATCAGCGTTATTTAGTCACTTGCTCTCCCTCGACTTGAATGAGATTGAAGTACGTCTTTTCGCAGATGGATGCGGAGGGCAAAATAAAAATTCCCACGTGATACATACATTAATCTATTGGCTCAAAAATCATGCTCCTTCTAATCTCGATAAAATCATTGTGACTTTTCCTGTGCGAGGGCATAGTTATTTGCCTGCAGACAGGGTCTTTGCCAGGGTGGAGAAAAACCTTCGACAAAAAACCTTTATTGCTCAGACCCCAAGAATATCATGAAATTTATGCTAAGCATGGTAAAGTCAAGGTTCTCTCTGAGGATTGGAATTTGCTCGACATAAAAGGACTGGAAACTCATTACAAAAAACTGGAATGTATTCGTGATGCCAAAAGAGTAATAATAAAGAAAAAAATAGCAAACCAGGTTGACTCTGAAGGTACAACAATTCGAAGTCGTGGTCGTGGTTCTAGTCGTGGTCGTGGTTCTAGACGTGGTCGTGGAAGAGTTTCTTTAAATCAACGGCTTCACTGACGCACTTTACGTGCGGTGTCAAAACTTTAAATAACTATAACAGTGACGAAAATACTGTACTTTATACAAACCTTCTTAAGCAGAGACTAAACCATCCATCACTACTTAGAAGAATGCCTTCAGTAAACGAGATTAAACCTCAAAAGAAAAAAGACGTTGAGAGTATTTTGGTAACGCAGTTTGGTGATAAATGGGTCGAGCAACCAGAAATAGAATGGTATAAAGAGGTTTTACAGACTACGTCAGGATCTACAGATACTATTGAGACTAATGAAGCAGATGAATGTGCTGACGTTGAAGGTTGCGAATGTATGGAAAACGATATTACGGAAGTTGTAATCTGATTTTTTTTTTTAAACAAAATACAATATACCTTTTAAGTTCCTCTTTTATACGAAACCGGATTTGTCCGATACTAATAAAATCGGACTTGTCACACGTTTGCAATCAGAACCGGATAAGTCCACCTTTTTCAAACAAAACCAGATTAGTCCATTTTTATTTTTTGAATAAGTTCTAGAATATAAAAGTTAAGAAAATAATAATTACTGATTCAACAATAGATCTAATCCACCTACCTATAATAGTGTAATGTTATGTTATTAATCACCTCCATATATTGACATTAGTTTTTTAGCCAGTGTGTAAAATTTATTTTTGGGGACTAATCCGGTTTTGTTCGCCAGCTCCTCATGATTTATAAACATAAGATAGTAATAGTAATGAGACAAACAATCTAATAAAATATGTAATGTAAGTTAAGCGTTGACCTCTAAAGGGCTTCACACACAGCAGCTATAATGTATATTAATGTACATTACATCCCGGGATGTATAGCTTTAAATTATCTTAATGTATCAAACACACAACAGGTAATGTAATGTATCTTTCCCTTCATTTCATTGGCAATCGTCCCGATTGACACCCTCTCCAGCTGCTAAAGTGTTATAAAGGGTGTTCTTATTTTTAATGTTATAATACTATGGACCCGTCGAGTTACTTACTATTAGATCTATTAGATAGTTCATCAGAAGATGATTCGGATTGTGATTTTGACGCGCGTATTGCCACATGTGCCAAAAACAGAACGATGTGGGTTGAAGATCACATAAAGTATAAGGAAATTTCCGGATAGTTTAAAATATTTGATGAATTATCTGACGGAAAATTTTGTGATTATTTCCGGGAGTAAAGATCAACCTTTTCCGAACTTCATGATCTAATTAAAGAAGATATTAAGAAAAATAATACCCACATGCGAAAAAGTATATCTTCCGAAGAACGACTTGCTGTGTGCTTAAGGTAAGAATGAAATGAAAGTATAAAATAATCATTAAATTTTTAATCGCTTATTCCAATGACTGTAAAGTGCTTATTATAATCATTACACTATTGATTATATTTTGTCAACTCAAAGTTCACAAGATAGGAACGGATGTCTTCATGAGTAGAAATGTCAGTTGTGTTCTGCGGTGTCATTAAAGAATTAGATTCCGGTGATGGATTTTGTACTGAATAAACATGATGTCCAGAGGAATGTGCGTCGGTAGACATATCTGTGTTTTGTTGTGAAAACTGACGAATCAATTCCGTATCATTAGTGTTTGGTGACATCATTGGAGTACTGGATGCCGTCGGTGGACTTTGTAATGAATAATGGACAGGCGAATTTAAATAATCAGAGCTTGCTGAGTTCGAGCGCAATGAATTAGGGCTAACAGCACGCATCGGCAAATTCAGAGAGCTGGCCGGCGACATATTGTAATTAGTAGCATGTCCTGGACTCGGGTAACTTGGTGTTCATCAAATGTTGCTCTCGAGCTTCCATTACTATATTGAATAGTTGTCTCTGAATCCTCATTTGAAGATGCTCAGGTAGCTCATATGTGGCATCACACATGCTCATGAAAAACTTTTCCATGCTTTTGTTGCTCGATGATACATTTTTATAATTATTCTCCAGGATTTGTTTCCTCAACATATCTCTCTCAACTGCTCTTTTTTCTCTTCTCTTTACGTCCTGTTCTAATATGTTTACAATAGATTTGTTATTTCTTTTTCGAGGCTGGGAATTTTCATTGCCAATGACAGAAGCAGTTTGCTGTTCTCCACTGGTTGATGCATTAAGTAGTTCCGAGTCATTACTTGCCTCACTACCTTCATTCATTGTGTTTGTGAGTATGTTTGTATATACAGGTCTATTTCTCATATTAGGAAGCAAAAATGACATCTGGTCTTCATATTTCCATTTTGGGGTGTTATTTGACGCTTGACCTGAAGTTGTTTTCTTTCTAGTACCCGTGGCTTGACGATGTCCATCCCTAAGCTTCTTCCATAAAGTTTTTGCTTCTTTAACTGCAACAAAAGTAAATAGAATTGTTTATGTTACAGGTACTTGTCAACTGGAATATAGTCTTCAGTTACAGAATTGGAGAATCTACTGTGGCTAATATTATAACAGAAGTATGCGATGCTTTATGGAAGTACCTTCAGCTCAAAGTTTTATCAGAGCCAACACAAGAAACATGTAAAGATATCGCAACCGACTTTAAAGAAATGTGTCAATTCGATTATTGTTGCGGCGCGATCGATGGGAAGCATGTGACTGTGAAGGCCCCACCTAATTCTGGATCTGATTATTTTAATTACAAAAAAAACTTTTTCAATAGTGCTACTCGCAGTAACCGACGCAAAGCGAAAATTTACAATTATAGATGTGGGATCCAAGGGACGATTCAGCGACTGTGGGATTTTTTCGCAAAGCGAATTTGGAAAAAGATTACATAATGGTCAATTACGATTGCCTGAAGAGGAGCCCTTGACTTCTAGCGGACTAAATATGCCTTACGTTTTTATTGGCGACGAAGCCTTTCCGCTGTTGCCGAATTTAATGCGCGTATATCCTAAAGATATGCTGTCAAAGAGTCGTAGAATTTTTAACTACAGACTTTGTAGAGCACGTAGGATTGTAGAAAACGCATTTGGTGTGCTATCATCTCGTTGGAGAGTATACAAGAGACCATTAGAATGTAAGATTGATATGGTTGATAAAATCATTAAAGCAACTTGTGTCCTACATAACTACTTTATCGAAAAACGAATAGATAGGTATTTCAATGTTTCAACAGACAGGAACTTAAGACAAGTGGCAAACAATCAGTTGACGCCATTAGAGTCAAATGAAATGACGTATTTAAATGAAAGTTTCTTTATTAGAGAAGAATTTTGCAGATACTTTAATACAGTTGGAGCCGTCTCTTGGCAAGATACACGAATTGAAAACAGATTAAATGTATAGAATTCATCTACTAAGACATGTAATTCGTTTTTCAATAAGAATAACAATAACTAATTTTTTTTTAGTTAAAGGCAAATGTACTTTCTCACTTGCAAAATATGCACATTTTTATGTTAAACATTAAAAATAGTATAGCTACATCTACATACATAGGTATCTCACAGTGGCGAAGGGTGACTTTTTGTCAGAGAGAAGCCGGGACAAAAATTGCTTAGCTTGAAGCGCGACGTATGGTCTATTTCTATACTTTAATAGATATTTTATTATTTATCGTAAAGAGAGATATTAAAATGTTTAATAAATCCATAATTTCTTTTAAAAGTTATTGTCTTATCTGGGCGAGCACGATCGTTCTAAAATACATGTTTTTTGTTTTTAAAAATTAACTTTGAGAAACGTGTTTTCTAAGATAATAAATAATTTAGGCAACAATTTAATGCTATTAGCGTCGTAGACACAGAAATCAGAATCATACTACGTTCTAAGCTCGGCGCAGCTCCCGCCGGTCACGCTAAGGACGTCAACTGAGGAGAGCTACTCCAAACTAGTCCAAACCCACAGTAATGGCCCGCATAGTATAAAACTTATTCTACAATATTAAAACAAAACATTAAACATACTACTACAATAAAAAAGTTTAGGTACAGAACAAAAATTTTAAATTTGTTAATTTTCACTACCTATCGAAAATTCCTAATAACTTCTAAATGATTACCCTATTTAAATAATTTCTTTTGCCCTATCTGTTATAGACCTAAACCTATCAAATGACACTCAAAACAATACAATATCTACACAAACAAAAAATCATGTTTTCAACTTACGTATTCATGCGTGTCTCAAGCGGGCGGCACTTGCGCTGCGCTCGTACCTACTTACTAGGTATTCCCAATATTTTCCAATAACTCCGAGATATCGTGTCCATGCATGAAGGTTCGTTGCTCAAGCGCACTTTGTATGTAGATTACCTTCTGAGTAAACATCTGCATTGTTACTTTCATAATATTATAATTAAAGTCTAAGCTTAGAACTTACTAAACAAAATTTATTATGTTCACTCTTTTACAGTACACGTTACACAAACGCTACCCTACACAAACTATATTTCGAGATACAAAATATTACTTTAGTGTTTGTAAATAATGAACTTTATATGAAATGTCAACAACGGAGTTACCAATGCTCAAAAATATATTCTCCCCAAACGTAAACTAAAAAATCGCTAGAAATGAAATCATAAATCATCAATAACCGGGGCGGTTCAACTTTATTTTAATAATTACTTTATTTTTACTCATTTTTAATTACTTTTTTTCATTTTCAAAACCTCATATTATTTATTATCTGATTTATTTTAACAGCTAAGTTGTTAACCCTGACATGCACATCTCTTTCTTGTCAAATTTTCGTGCTTCGTACGTTCTGGAATGTAGCTTTGTTGTCTGTCTCGCTTACACCTACGCAATTTGAATGTTCTTTCTCTGTCATAAGCCGGCAAATACCGGGTTATACTCCACCTATATTACGCGTAATTTAACTATGTACTTAGTTACTTGGAACGTACGATTTCCTATAGTATGGATTCCTCTCAATTCCTGCGGCTTATTTCATAACAATTTGACAATTTGGCGCCAATGCGAAGACGTTTTTGAAATGTTTTCATTTTATTTTAGTTTATTATTACCAGAGTAGAAAGATGAGATAGTACATACGGTGTTTTTAAAATGTTTTAAAGTTATTTTAGTTAAATATACCAGCCAAAATAGATTATATTTTTATTAATAGACACTAGTCTTTGTGATTTATCTCAAAGGGAAGCCGGTAGGAATCGGGTTATATGGACCCTTCGCCACTGCTATACCCTATTAATCATTTATGTTCACATAACAATTCTATTTAAGAATTCTATGTAATGAATAGTACTTAAGTTAGTATCACTAAATATATTATTAATAATTATGTTTACATTTTTACAAGCAAGGTGTCTAGGTAATTGGTTGATAAATGTCATTAAAACTATACAAATTTCAGGAATAAATTTATTGTAAAAATATATACTTAAATGTTAGATCACAGTTAAAACAATGTTTTACTAATTATATTAAAAATAGAACATATTACATAATTTCCATTTTCGTATTTTCAGAACCAACACCAGCCAGTTCTGCCAGCTTCTAGTGAACAATGTGCCAATGAGCCTACACGGAGACAAAAAAGACAAATTGTCTTCTTTCATTGTTTCATTTTGCCATAAATAAATATTTGCCATAGGATCCATTTTATTTTGATAATATTGTGAATGTGTATTACCTAGTGGTTTTATAATGTTTATGTTTCTTAAATTAGGTTTCTAACTTTCTTTTACAAGAAGTGTGCGTTAAATTATTACAAAGTTTTGTTTATTATTAAAAATAACTGATTTTTATTATTGTTCAAGAGTTTTATAAACTTATGATTTCCTATGTTTAGTCTTAAATAATATAATATTTGACTTGTATTTCAAGTGCAATTATCTAGTAGTGCCTACACAGGTCTGTACTACTTTCTAGATTAACAACCTACCACTTTTTGAGTTTAGTATAAGATACTTTGCTGTAGTATTTTAATGTTTTAATTTATGTATAAATAAATGTGTTTTAATAACAGTGTTTTACTTACTTAATAACTTTCGCAAGTACTAATAATAGCTAATCAACGAAAGTGTAAAAAGTTAATTTTATATATTATATAGCAAAATATAAATTAATAGGTTGTAGCCTATAATAAATATGTAGTTTACCGGCTGTCTCGGCGTTGTGCCGATTTATTACCTATAAAATAAAAGTGTATGTTTGTTTCAGTAGTTTACAGTATTATTTCACAAATTACGACTTATAAAATAATAATGATTAATATTCACTTTACAATAATCTTTGCCGGTTTAAGTATAAATCTCCTCGATGAGAGTTTGAAATAATTCCGGACTAAGTATAATTAAAAATAAACTCCACGTCCGAAATCTTATATAAGTCAAATCCCTCTCACAACGTAGGCCTCCTGACGACGCCGTCTTCTACGTTCCAAAAGTTCTTCTTCAAGACACGCTCGAAGAATAAAATACCTTCCTGCCTTTGCCAATATCCTTAAAGCTACTTAAAATAATTTGTAAACTTCTAAAATCAACTTCACTTCCACTATTTTACTAATATTGTATTGAATATTGCTTCCGAGAATGCTTTCGACGATGAAAAGGTAACTATTTTGTTATCGTGAATTTTGATACGAAACTCCCGAAGAATCGTATGTCAAATTCAAATCTTCGATCGTGTTTTGCGCGCTCGGAGTAAGCTTCGAGACGAGAAACGTCATTGCTAGTTCGGTCGGACTGACCTTCGGTACGAATGTGTTTCGGAGTAGGAAACGGCCCGATCAATCGACCGAAACTTTGTAAATTGACATTCGGAGTAGGCCTCCAGGTTCGACGACTTCCAGCCTCCCGAACAAGCCGGTTTCCGAAAAGGTTAGTAAATCATCGATTTCCAGATCAATTACATCGCCTTTATAAAGAGCCGCTTAAGATAAGCGCGGCGAAGAAAAAGATCGTTTAAATCTCTGTAGGAAAGGCATCGTATCAGAGGAAGTTCACGGTTGGTTCGAAAATTTAAATGTTGACAATCACACTATTGATTAAATTGCCAGAACCAGCAGTAGATGAAATTGAAAGTGGAGAAGAAGAGTAATTACTGAAAATTAATAATAATTGTTGAAATTTATGAAAATTTATGATTAGTAGATAGTTACATTCCACACTCTTCTTTTACACTTTCAAACTGCTTTTATTATATTTTTTATTAATCAATTAAAATAATATTGTGCATTTACCCTTTTATTTTATAACACCTATTTCCTATAGTTATAAAACATTTACAGGTAAAACCAACTAACTTTTTTCTTTAATAGATTACACAATATATAGTTTATTTCGATGGCTCCTACGTAAATAATCGTAACCCACAAATTTACGATTTTCACTTTTTTGCGTTTCCTAACTGATCTCGATGACTACTATTAATTGTGTAAATTTGAAAATTAAATAATAAAAAATGAGCATTTTAGATTTTGTTTTTGTACCGTATGTTGTTTTGAATGCGGCGTAAATAATGGTACTGACTCTTGCAACATTATACGGGGATAAAGTGTGCGGGTGCAGTAACGCGCCGCTTACCGTATCTGTCACTTACCGGTTGATACGTTGAGCGTGCGCATATTCTCGTCTAAATTGTGTTAATGAGTGTCGTTGTGATAATTATTGTTTTCATTTAGAATGAGTTATTCTAAAATAAACACTTACAAAAAATACAAAAAAGTATTTCTGAGCACAAAAACTTTCTGATATTGCTTGTGGATCTGTCCCAAATGACAATAATAATAGTGAGGTTATACAAAACAATGAAAAGAATCATTGTATTTTAAACAATTACACCGAAAACAGATTATTGGGTAAGTCACTATATGATTTATTACATAATTGTACGTTTGTATATACTTATAATAATAATAATATTCTACCACATTCACACAGCGCCATCTAGCCCCAAATTAAGCAATTATTTTTGCTTGTGTTATGGGTACTAAACAACTGATATACTACTTATATACTATTTTTTTTTTTTGTAAATACATACATATTAAAGATAAATTACACCCAGACACAGAACAAACAATCATGCTCATCACACAAAGGTTTGTCCGGGATGGGAATCGAACCCACGACCTCCGGCTTAGCAGTCAGGGTTACTAACCACTAGACCAACAGGCCAGTCGAACTTATTATAACTTATAACTTATTTATTGACTTTTACTAAAGATGTCATTAAAATCACGTAAAAACTATGGTTAATAATACATACGATTATTTACGTCAATGTATTTTTTTAAAGATGTATCGTATGTGACACAAACAATTTTTTACATCGTTTACTTAAGAAAGCTTTTTACCGTATCTGATACATACGACTATTTACTTAGCTCATGTAAAAAAGTTTATTATCGTATTTATAACTTAGCATAATTTACGTCGCTCAATTTTGTACCGTGTCTAAAAAGACGGTAAGATACGTGAGCATTGCAAAAAAAAATGTAGTTTAAGTCAGCTTATTTTGCTACAGAATCACCATTACCACATGGAGCCGACTTATCAGAAATTTCAGTACTTGCTGAGATGTTGGATTATGATTTTTTACTGAAACCATATACAATGATGACTTGCGAATCTTGAGATAGTGGTTACTAAAATAATTATGTATTTTAAAATTTAGTAATAGTTTGTACATTTCATTTGAAGAGGGCCTTGGTAGTGGTGGATTTTTTGTGTGATAGTGTATTTTTCTGCTTTCAGATGAACAATTGCTCAAGATTATTGCAACTTCACCAAGTAGGGAGCAGCTTGATGATACAGTAGATGTAGCTAACATAACACCTTACCCGTCGTCTCCTAACTGCTTTATTAACCATTTAGATATCGATTGCACTAACGATTTTGGTCTCTACTTTATTGGTGCTAATACTATACATCACCACTATCACAGCTTTTCACTTTTTCCGGCTATTTAAAACCTCAAGCAAATACACCAATGTCTAGTTTCTCATTTACGTGTGATACTACTTAATCTAGGAGAACTTAAACTAGGAGAGATAAGGGAAATATTCGGAGGAAACATGTAGAAGAATGGATTGGTACCAAAAAAGAAACTTTAAAGAACCTCGGTAAGGTATATATAAGTCTTAAAGGTATAAGAAAATCGAAAAAAAACTTGAAACCACCCTGTAGTTGTCGCATGAAATGTTACGACAAAATTTCAAATGATTAAAGAAAAAAAATTTAAAGCACTGGAAAATAGGAAACCATCAGAAACAATGGACTTACATATAGCAATTAGTAAGTAAAACTATCAAGAGAAGACTTTATCCTGACGTAGAACCTCGACATAAATATACAATAAGATATTATACGCTTCTATTACTTGCTACCGTAAGATTATAACAACAACAACAAATCAAAGGTGGCCTTTGATTTTCAAAAAGTGTTGAACTCGTCTCATAGAGGAATTAGTGTCCTTTATTATAAACGTAAATTAGGTACTATGAATTTCACCATATTTTTGATGTTGCTAATAAGTTAGCCACTTGTTATATTTGGCATGATTGACAAGGAATAAGAGGCGTTAACGAAGTGGCTAGTTGTTTAGCAGATTTCATAGATAAGGGTGTGCAATCAGGGGTAGTGGAGTTCCGATTTTGGTCAGACAACTGTACTGGTCAATATCGGAACCGCATCGTGTTCTCTGCGTACATGTTTTTGGCACAAAAATATAATATTTCTATTAAACATATCTTCTTGGAGAAAGGATATACAGAACAAGAAGGAAATAGTGTTTATACACTGATAGAGAGGCGTTCAAAGAATAAATTAATATACACTCCACTTGAATGGTTCACACTAGTATGGAGGGCTAAAACAGAAAACAGTCCATACAAAGTAACTGAGATGAATCATACAAATTTTTCGACTTCAAGTTCACACTGCAAGGAAAAATTGTGCAAAAAGTTTGCAGGGAAATACGGCGTTTGCCATGAAAGTCACTAGATCTTTCTTATCAAGGCTGATAAAAGCTATAATTATTAAGATTAGAAACTAAAATTTGTGATGCTAATGCATAACATTCTGTCATTTTTAAGTTAACAATATTAAGCTTGGCAAGTTGTTAAGAATGATGTAGCTTTAAACTTTTGTGCTTTATAATTTAGTTTATAATCAACATTACCTACTTATTAATTTAAAGGTAAGAAGAATATTTTGTTTCAGAAGAAGATTTTTGAAAATGTAATTTTTGTTTACGTTACGCCAAAGTTAACGACCAAATCATGCGTTAATTTTTAAAAACTTAATACGTTTAATGGACATAGTTTTATTTTCATCTTATTTTAAGGATTACATTTTATTAGGTACGTGTAATAAAAAATCAACTAAGTTAATACTTAAGTATAATAATTGCTGATCTAAATAACAGATACGCTACTAAAATAAAATAAGTAAGTACGATATGCATGAAGTGAACCATGGTATCTACACGATACGTCAAACGTTTGTTCACATGAGATTGGTGTAAACGACCGTATGTTTTACATACGACATTATTAAGTTATTTTTCGGAAACGTAAAAAAACGTAACTATCACATACCATTTTTTTCGGAAACGTATAAGAGAAGTAAAAAGTCGGAACTGCAATATCTAAGAATTCATTAATAAATAATAATTCATTCTCATACCATCTTGTAAATTTCTATTTTATCTATGAATATTATAAATTTCAAAATAATAACTTTAAATTTAACTGATCAGTGAAAGAAAATATCTTTGAAGCTCTGTCCTGTAAAGTTTACATTTTAGACATACGATTATTTACGTAGGAGCCATCGATTTTATGATTGTGTCATCACATAAAATGCAGCTACTAATCAGTAGCTATCCAAAATTAATTATAAACCATCTAAAACATCACTAATCACAGTAAAATTGCATTTTAGCAATTAACGGGTAAAACCGACTAACTGCACGACGTTACCTAAAAATTAATTTATTTTAAGATTTCTGTCACATATATTTTATTAACCCTTAATTCGACATCGTGCAGTATACTTCCCGTTGGATAACAGAAAAACTACACCAAAAAAATAGACGGTATAATCAGATGTCTAGTTAATATAATGCATCCTTAACTATCTACCTACGTTATAAAAAATCAGCAAAGCGTGCGCATCGACGGGACGCGAGCAGTCGCCGGCGAAATGGCGGAAAACAATGACGCGCTGCGCGGGCTGTCGGTAAGTTGTGTTTTATTCAATATTTAACTCATTACATCTTTGTTATATTATTGAAAACCAAAGATAACATACACGGCAAGCTACTTATAATGTTTTGATTGCCTTACTATGATTTGTTTAGCTTTTACGACGCCCGTAACTTGTATGTCCAGTATATTTCTCGTTGTCGAATTACTAATAAAGTAACTGCTAAATGATAAGTCCAGTATTCTTCCTCTTGCCAAATTAGTATAAAACTGAACACAAAATCGTATGTCTAGTATTCTTCCCGTTGTCATAATTAGAAAATTAAACTTTTGTTAATTCTAATAATAATATTTTTAGGGATCCGTAGTTAAACTGGTTTTACAGCTTATTTTTTCTTTTCAGAGCTTTAAATCTAGGGGACATTTATTAGTAGCATTGGTGCCGCCTACAAACGCTTCTTCGGATATAGATAATGGTTCTGAATCTGAAAAAGAAGTGGAAGTAGCCGTTCATATATCTGAAGAGTTGTCCACCTCATCTTGCCCTTCCATCGATTCAGAAATAGAGCGCATGAATTTATTAGATAGCTCTGAAAATGATACACAAGACTATATTTCAATCGGTAGTGACAGGACTAACGTTGATTCTGATACTTTCATGGATACTGTAAACGAAAATCTACAAACAAGCGACCGTCCTACTGTTATTGGCAATGAGAAGAACTCTGTGTTAGAAGTCTGCGACAACTGGAACTATGAGCGACCTCCGTTGACTCCTATTATTAACAACGTGTTACCACCTACTGGTGAAGTAAATTACAATGCTATACCCAGTTTAGCTTCATTATTGTCGATTCCATCATCAAATGCTTCGTCTATAGCTAGTCCATCAACACCAAGAACAACAAGACGTAAGAGGAAACTACCAACACAAGCAGTACCTATTGTCCGGACAAAAACTACCAAGAAAACACTAAGTGTGAGCTACAAATGGAAAAAAGGACAATTCAGACACAAGGCTGACATTCAATCTGACGATTTTGTGTTTGATTTACCAGATACTGACTCTCCGCTGAACTTTTTTTATCGGTTCTTCACTCCAGATATACTCGAGGATATAGTCGACAACACAAATCTGTACTCAACCCAAAGAACTGGCAAATGTATACAATTGACCACCGAGCAGCTGAAAGACTTTCTCGCGATTCTTCTTATCATGGGTATAGTGAACATGCCTTCTTACCTAGACTATTGGTCTTCAGAATTCAGGTATCCCCAAGTGGCTGACGTCATGCCATTAAAACGATTTGAGCAGATTCGACGCAACATTCACTTTGTGGACAATATCAATTCGGATGAGGACAGATATTATAAGATACGACCATTCATCGAAAAAATAAGAAGGAACTGCCTTGCGACGGAAGAAGAAACAAAGTACAGCATAGATGAAATGACTATACCCTATAAGGGTACTAAAGCAGGCAACCGGAGACAGTATAACCCCATGAAACCTAATAAATGGGGATTTAAGAACGTAGTACGCGCTGGTGCGTCGGGAATGGTCTATGATTTTCTATTGTACGGCGGCGATGATACTTTCCGGTATATCGATTTTAGTGAGGAGGAAGAGCAGATGACTTTGGGTGCTAAATTGGTATTAGTTCTTTGCAAAACAATACAGACTCCAGGATGTGCTGTATATTTTGACAATTATTTCACGACGCTCGACTTGATCTGGTATCTACGTGAACACTAGGGGATTTTCAGTCTTGGAACCATACGGCAAAATAGATTGAAAGGTTGCACCAAGGGACTATTAAGCGACAAAGAACTGAAAAAAGAGGAAGATGTTCATTTAGCCAAGTCGTAGACAACGACAAAAAGATCGCCATTCTCAAGTGGTACGATAGTAAAGTTGTGACGTTGGCCTGTTCTTATGCAGATTCTTACCCAGTTCAAGATATCAAGAGATGGAGCAAAGAACAGAAAAAGAAAATTGGCGTCACATGTCCACAACTAGTTCGACACTACAATCAACATATGGGAGGAGTTGATCTGTGCGACATGTTGATAGCTCTCTACAGAACGTCTTTTAAGAGTCGTCGTTGGTACATAAACATCTTCGGTCAAATGTTAGATATAGCTGTTAACAACGCTTGGCTCCTCTACAGGAGAAAGTGCAACAAGAAGAACCTGAAAAACATAAGCCTGAAAAAGTTTAGACAGAGGTCAGCAGTCGAATTGAAACAAAAAGGAAGGTCAGTTGAGATGGATCCACCAAGCCCTCTACCAAAAAAAGTGGTCATTCAAAACCCAAGTGCACCGAGGCCCCCAGATTCAGTGCGCTATGATGGCTATGACCACTGGCCTGAATATACGATGTATGGACGTTGCAAGTTTTGCAGGAATAATAAAACCAACATGCATTGTTCCAAATGTAAGCAGAGGTTGTGTTTAGTGGCAAAAAGAAATTGCTTTTATAATTTTCATAATAAGTAGGTAGAAAGATAGGCGACCAAAGAATAAGTAACAATTAATGATAGTTTTAAGAAAGAAGAGAAGAGAAACTTGAATACTGATTGTTTTTGATTATGATAACATGTTGATTATTATGAAAATTTTACAGATATTTAAATATTATGTTCAGAACATAACTGAGTTTTTGTACTTATAAGTTTTCGGTGTTCGTATTAGTGTTAAAAGCTTTTACCAATATAACTATGAGACTAATTTTCTAAAATAAAATGCATATTTTAATACAATATCACGTGTTTCCTTTATTCTTTCTCATTGACGATGGGAAGTATACCGCACATGATTGAAGTGCATCAGATTCTTATGAAGTTTATAATGGCCAGTATAATGGACGTTGATTATTCAGGAAACTGAAATAGGTAGATATTTTCAGGAGTTTTTTCTAGGTTGCCTTACAAGCCCAGAACCAAAATCTGTAATAATTGTACACATTAAATTTAAAAAAAAAACCTGTCGAATTAAGGGTTAAGACAACACAAAAAATAATTATAAATATATATCCTAACTTATGACTACTAATGTGTGTGGGACCTATTAAGTCTTTTGTGATTTTATTAAGTGTAAACTTTTAGGGCTCTTTAACTCGAAACTAACTTCGCTGCACTTAACTGGTTTTTGCAGTAAACCCTCGAGATAATTGTCACGTTACTGTATGACATGATCAAAATACGAAACTAACGTGCGAACAAATTTTTATATATTTATAAACTAAATTTCCATTTTTATTTTACGTTATATTTATATATGTGCTACTTATAATATGTTTTCATTTAACAATTATTTGAAATTAATATTTTATGTATTTTATTTGCATAAAAAATTGACGTACAGTCCTCCTTTCACACGAGTCGTTGAGACTCGACTAAAATCAAATTTGACAATTTTACAGGCCCAGGGGGGTGCTTCTTGCGGGGCGCTACTCTCCTCTAGGGGTTTTATGTTTTATTTAAGAATTATGAATGAAACATAAAAATGGATGAAAACGAATTGTTTAATACGTTATTACCTTTCTTTTATATAAAATGTATGCATTACCATTAAGTACTTATTAAGAACATTTTCAATTTAGGTAGAAGTAGAGTCTATTCATTTCTTGTTTTATCAAAATTTGGTCAAATCTATTAAAATTTTAATAAACATGTTTTGTTTGTAATGATCTTAAATATTACATTATAGTTTGTATATGATCAATGCACAAAAGGTTCCGTCTAGAATATGTATTTTACCTACGGTGTTTTTGACATTTGAGCCATGTAATCCCCTTAACTAAACCAATTTCTACAATAGCTTTGAACCTTCCTAGGGGTTTTACAGTCGAATTGCCAAATCCCTGTAAGATAGGTA
This sequence comes from Parascotia fuliginaria, assembly GCA_963082885.1. Classification (NCBI taxonomy): domain Eukaryota; kingdom Metazoa; phylum Arthropoda; class Insecta; order Lepidoptera; family Erebidae; genus Parascotia; species Parascotia fuliginaria. Next base: position 12,405,595 of record OY720192.1, read on the forward strand.
AATTATTAACATCCCATTCATTGATTAAAAGTCTTGCATTTGATTCTCGTATAAGAGTGCATTTACTGCCAAGGTCGACGTATCCTTGTAGAATAACGTTATTTATTTTTACATCTTTGAACTACTTTGAATTAGGAGACTCACTGTTACTAATGCACATGATAGACTTATTTTGATCTTTATCAGTATTATATTTTAATGACTCGTCACTATTATTCGCGTTTCTTTTACGACAGTCTTAGTATCATGCCCCAGTTTAAAACAAAAATTACAAAGTCTGATAGGTTTGTTACATTTTAAACTTATGTGCCCTGCTTCGTTACAATTAAAACATCGTATATTGTCATTTGTATTGGTTTTTGTTTGTTCATTTAACAGCCTATTAGAGTTCTTAGGCAATACATTAATCCGGTTGCGAAAATTAGAGGTTGTTGCATTAATTTCGTGTTGTGACACTGTACGCAAGTAATTTAGCACTTGTTCCGGTTCATTGAACATGCAAGCTCCTGCTCCCATACGTACAAATTTGTCGTCGATACCATGTGTCTTATACATGTGGGATAAAATATTGTTAAAATATGAACGTAGCGTATAAGAGAGTAATGTGCAAACGGAACGCAGCGGATGAAAGAAAGGGAAGTATGTGTGCGAGTGAGAGGGAGAGATACACGACGGAAGTACGGGGTAACTGGGAGAGGAAAAGGAGAACAGTCGGTGTAACGCTTATCAAGAGACGTGTATTTTAAAATAAAAAGTATTTTAATTATCTTTCCTCGTTTATTTTGCCATACAATCCCACAAAATTGGGGGCTCGTCCGGGATTGGCAAAATAACAACGCAGGTTCGAGTTTTAAGAAGTTTAACGACGAACGACGGAGTCCGGCACGTGGCGTGGTGAACGGCGACAGATCGTATTCGAAAATCAACGGCGGCCTATTTACGACGGTATCGGCAAACGGTGAGAACGACGATTGTGAAAATGACGAAAGACGAATCACGTACGGGGCTAAGCTCAATGTTGTACCTAACTTCGGATCTAATACCTAAATTCACCGGTCAAGATAAAACCTATCCAGTGACGCGATGGATACAAGACGTAGAAGAAAATGGAGAAATATGCGATTGGACTCCTTTACAACAGCTGTTGATGGCACGGAGATCCCTATCCGGCACCGCACAGCTGTGGATACAAGCTGAACGCCCTCACAAAACATGGGAAGACCTAAAGACGGCACTGAGTAAAGAGTTCCCTGACACCGTTGACATCAAGACTATACACGAGCTCATGAGCCAGCGGAAGAAAAGACGTGACGAGACTTGCATCGACTATATGATGGTCATGAAGGAATTGGGAAAAATGGGCAAGATAGCCGATTACGTGGCCATTAAATACATAGTTGATGGCATAGTCGACCACGAGACCAATAAAATCATGCTATACGGTGTAACTACGTATTCGGATCTTAAAGAAAAGTTGAAAATCTACGAAACTGTGAAGGAGAAGATGAAGCTGGAACATTCTAAAAGTACCTACACTTATAGTAACGAAAAACGCGGCAGCATCGTACGTCGCGAAAGGACGTTGAGAAGGTGCTATAACTGTGGTGACGACGATCATGTGTCCAAGGAATGTCCGCAGAAGGCACAAGGACCAAAGTGCTTTAACTGCAACGAACATGGGCATATTTCACCAAAGTGCCCGCATAGAAAAAACATGGCGGTAGGCAGTAAGGAAGATTCAAGGAGTTTATCAAGATGGCGTACTTCCGGCACTTCCAGCGATAGAAATAATAATCACAACAGCGCATCGACATCGAGTGGAAGCGGGAGCGGTGAACGTGTGAGCAGGCAAGCGATGTTCGGTCAATCGTCGTTCAACAACGCAGATGTTACGTCACTCTTACAGAATGACAGTGACAAGATGACAGATGTCAACGAAGATAATGTATTTCAAAACGAAGTCGAGCATGATGACAAGGTAAACAACCAAGAGCGGCGGGAAAAACCATTGAAGATCGTAGAGTTATGTGGAAAAACGACAAGTGCGCTTATTGATTCGGGCAGTGATGTGAACTTAGTATCTTCTGAGTTTTGTGCTAATGTCGGTAAGGTTATGGACAATAACATTACATTAACTGGACTTGGTTTCGCTAAAGTAAAATCATCAAGTTGTATAACGACAGAGGTTGTGATCGACGATACGAAATACGAGGACGTGTTATTCTACGTGGTACCTAGAGACTGTATGCCTTTTGATGTAATCATAGGTCACGAATTTCTCAGGAATGTTGTGGTGGTTATGAATGGTAGTGCTGTGTGGATGAAACCTGTGGAATGGGTGAATGAAATCAATTGTTTCAGTTGCAGTGTCGAGATTGGTCATGTAAGTAATACCTGCCTTAAAGAAGAGGTTGTGCAGATAATTGAGAGCTATCAACCACGTCAAATTAAAGAAGCTCCTATTCAGCTGAAAATAATTGTCAAAGATGATGTCCCAGTGGTGCAACGTCCACGACGCATATCACTAAAGGAGCAGGTGGTAGTCAAGGAACAAGTTGCTGAGTGGCTTGAGCAAGGAGTGGTACGTGTAAGTTACTCTGAATATGCCAGTCCATTAGTTCTTGTTCGCAAAAAAGATGGTGCTATTAGGGTGTGTGATGACTATAGAAAACTAAATAGTAAAATTATAAAAGATGAGTTTCCATTGCCGATTATTGAGGATTACATTGACAAGTTGGCTGAAGCAAAGGTATTTAGTGTACTAGACTTAAAAAACGGATTTTTCCATCTAAAGGTCAGCAGTGAGTCAGTAAAGTACACTGCATTTGTTACACACCACGGGCAGTTCGAGTTTTTGAAAGCTCCGTTTGGGTTGTCTGTTTGCCCAAACTATTTTATGAGGTTTGTAACCATAATCTTCAGAGAATTAATATCTAAAGGGATTGTTCTAATATTTGTTGACGATATTCTTATTCCAGCAAAAGATGAGCAGGAAGCTGTAGATAGATTAAGAGAAGTTTTAAGAGTGGCATCTGAATATGGCTTACAAATAAATTGGAAAAAAGCACAGCTGATATGTCGAAGCATAACTTATTTGGGTCATACGATTGAGAATGGACAAGTAAGGCCTGCCAGTGAAAAGATTGATGCAGATACAAAGTTTCCAGAACCCAAAACAGTTAAACACTTACAAAGTTTCATTGGTTTGGCATCATATTTTAGAAAGTATATCCAGAATTTTGCATCTATAGCACGGCGACTTACAGATTTAATTAAGAAAGACGTCAATTTCGAATTTAATGATGAGCAACGGTGTGCATTCAATTATATGAAGGAATGTTTAACCACTAAACCAGTTTTGCAAATATTTAATTCAAGATTTGCAACGGAAATGCATACAGACGCATCATGTCTGGCTTATGCTGCTATACTCATGCAGCGATCTGATGATGATGGTGGACTACATCCAGTATATTACATGAGTCGTAAAACAAATGATGCAGAAAAAAAGTACACCAGTTATGAACTGGAAAGTCTGGCTATTATAGAAGGAATAAAAAAATTTAGACATTACTTGTATGGTATAAGATTCAAAATTGTAACTGATTGCCAAGCATTCCAGATGACACTTAAGAAAAAAGATTTGAGTACCCGAGTCGCAAGGTGGGCATTGCTTCTGCAAGAGTTTGACTTTGTGGTTGAACATCGGCCAGGAACGCGGATGAAGCATACTGATGCATTAGGCCGAAACCCATATATAGCAGTAGTAACCCTGCACGATGAGATCAGGCGAGCACAACAGTTGGATGACGGTCTGAAAGCTATATTAGAGATTTTACAGGAGAGAACTTATGGTGATTATTATATTGATAATGGATTGCTGTATAAAGGAATTGAAAAGCATTTAGTGGTCACAAAGTCAATGGAAAATGAAATCATAAAAAGGGCTCATACAAATGGACATTTTTCAAAACGAACATGATTGAATTAATAAGTAAAGACTATTTTATCAAGAACCTTGATAAGAAAATTGAAGAGTTTATTACGAGTTGTATACCATGTTTATTGGCTACGCGTAAAGAGGGAAAACAAGAAGGATTCCTAACTCCGATTGAAAAAGAAGAATCACCACTGCATACACTTCATTTAGATCACATTGGGCCAATGACTGAAACGAAGAAACAATATAACCATATCCTCACGATTGTAGACGCATTTACGAAGTTTACTTGGTTATTTCCCACCAAAGGTACCACAAGTAAAGAAACTATTGAAAAGTTGAAAATTCACCAACAACATTTTGGCAATCCAACCAGATTTATAACTGATCGAGGAACAGCTTATACGAGCAATGAGTTTCAAGAGTATTGTAAAGACGAAAACATACAACACATCAAAATTACGACGGGAGTGCCTAGAGGAAATGGCCAGGTGGAAAGGGTTCATCGTACTATAATTTCCGTACTTACAAAGATGTGTATAGAAAATCCTGCTCTGTGGTACAGGCATGTAAGTAGATTACAGCGTTCTCTAAATAGTACTTTTCAGCGAAGCATAAATACTACACCTTACCAACTATTAATCGGGACTAAGTTGAGAATAAAGGAAGATGTCGAGATTTATGATTTGCTTATAGAAGAAGAAAGAGAAAGCTATTCAGAAGAGCGAGAAAAGCTTAGACAGATAGCTAAAGAACAAATTCTACAAGTTCAGGAAGAAAACATTAGAAATTTTAATAAGAAGAGAAAAGAAGGTATTAGGTACAAAGAAGGAGACTTAGTGGTAATAAAACGCACTCAGTTTGGCACAGGAATGAAGCTGAAAGCCAAATATCTAGGGCCCTATCAAGTTGTAAAAGTAAAGAGGAACAACAGATATGATGTGAAAAAGCTTGACTATAATACTGAAGGCCCTGGGGTAACCTCTAGTTCAGCAGATTACATGAAGGCGTGGCCAGATGTCCACTCCAAAACCTAAAAGGTGAGAGTTGATTATTTATTTAAGTTTATGTTGTTTCAGGTTTGTGTATGAATGGTTGTGTGCAATGTTTCATTAAAACCCTGTACTGTTATTAAGTTAGCTTAGTTTATTATAAATTTGATGTATATCTAAATAAAAGTGTGTAAACATGTTTAAAAAGAAACCTTGACAATGTTATGTTGTAATTGTCATGTTGTGTCTTCTCTTTTGAAATGTAACTTACAAATTAAGTGATGATAATAATATGTTGTTACCGTGATGTTGTAGTAGTTAAGTTAAATAATTTAAGTTGAAAGCTAGGAATGTATGTGTGGATGTCTGAGGACAGACATGGATCAGGATGGCCGACTGTGGGATAAAATATTGTTAAAATATGAACGTAGCGTATAAGAGAGTAATGTGCAAACGGAACGCTGCGGATGAAAGAAAGGGAAGTATGTGTGCGAGTGAGAGGGAGAGATACACGACGGAAGTACGGGGTAACTGGGAGAGGAAAAGGAGAACAGTCGGTGTAACGCTTATCAAGAGACGTGTATTTTCAAATAAAAAGTATTTTAATTATCTTTCCTCGTTTATTTTGCCATACAATCCCACATACATACATACAGCCAACAGCTTTAATACCGGTTATCTCACATTTATTTATAAGTGTCATTTTGTCGTAATAATAATGTTCTAAAGTCTGACCAAACCTACATCTAAGCTTAAACATTGTCATTAAAAGATCTCCATAATTTTCGTTGGAGGGGAAAGATAATTTTAACTTTTGGACCCATTCACTCCAACTGAATAAGACTGAGGGTAAACCCTAGTACCATTTTTTAGCTAACCCACTTAATTTAGGAAGTGCATAGTGGCATATTTGGCGATCATTCCAAGAATAAATCTGCGCACATTCACCGACTTTGTTAATCCAGTTGTCTATAGTTTAGCTATTAGCACGGGATCAAACTCAGGCACAACACTAAAAGCTACAGGAAAATTATTTTGAGCCCAAAAATTGGAAGCATTTATTGATGCAGAATTATCAACAGAATTATTTATATTAATTGGAGTATTGTTTGATAAGCTATTACTATTCAACGAACCGGGAGCGCTAGGAATAATTGATGGATGTAATTGTGTCAAAGAAGACAACGGAGGTGTTTTAGTTTATAACGCCTTTCTTTCTTAGACTTCTTACTCTGTCTATGGCTACTATTATGTTTTTTGTTATGATACCGTTTTTTATTATAGCGCGATACACTGTGGTGATCATCACTGTCACTAATACTTAAGGAAGAACTATCACTACTTGGATCGCGTCGCTTTCGTTTAGAATTGCCCATTATCACGTTTAAATAAATGTAAGCGATTCAAATTAAAATCTAAAATATTTAAATATAACAACAATAACAGGAAAGTTCAAACAATGCAATATAGAATAATAACCTTCAAAATAAAACAATCAATTCACTATAAGTTTATTTACAGCTCACTTATTTAAATAGGTAGGTAATAACCGCTTCGAATAGCATCAAGGTATAGCAGATGATACAAATAATAGTTTAACGCTTTCACAATTATTTGTTAATTAAAACAGACAATAAAGTAGGTAATAGTTAAAACACGATTGTAATAAAATAAAATATAATAATAAGAAAATAAATAATATCACTAATTGCCAAAGAACGCTTTTATTGTTCTTATTAATGTACACTTGAAATCCTTCTTCTTTTATAAAATTTTTGTTGCAATCAGGCTCAGACATCGTTATAAATGTAAAAAGTTTATCACAATGCCACGGCGACACGTAGGTAATCATGTAATCAGCACTAACCTTACATAGTCTTTGGTTCAGGAGACAGCAGCATCAGGCACGTAGATACATGACTTCACTTCTGACTGTTAAAATTAAAACGCACTCCAACACTTCGCAATCACTTTATTGCTGTTACATAAACTTTATGACTCGAGTCCACCTTCGTCGTCTGTAGCCGAAGAAAGAATGAGCCATTCGTTTTATTTTAAAAATTAAAGTGTTGTATCAAATTGTGTTTTTCAAGCTCTCGGCTGGTACCGGCCTTCTGCTTGCAAATTACTCGTAAAAGGTGCTAGCTGTGACAGTGGTAGATAGTTTTCAACATCACTTTATTCTTCCACCTGTCCTACCAATTCCGTAATCATGGTATCATGGTATTTCCCAACTTTCGCGTGCATTCTAGTACACCTTTAGCTTGTAATTGATTGCCAGATAAACGATTTATATCACCGACGATGGCATCGTCTTCATCGCTATCTTCGTCGCTCAGCATATGGTTATTCGGAGGCCACGTATCTTCACCGTCAAACTGAAATAAACATACAAAATACGTATTCATTATTACATAATATAATATACATTTTTTGTTAGTATACATCACATTTTCCATAGTGTAATTTAGCTTAGTCTAGCTTCTCAACAGAAGAACCCAATATATACTTCTATATCTAACCCGGGGATTGAACCCTAGACCTTTACCTACCAATTCGTACTCAGTATCACTGTAGTACCAAGGCAGGTCTACTCATAACATCGATAAAATATGACTGATAAATAATGTGCAATAGAATGCTGAGCGCCCCAAAAAAGCGGGCGTTGCATAAAACACTTCGTAAATTCTAAAAAATAATAATTGTTTTATTTAATTTTAACATCGATCCGTCCTCGTTGAAAGACCCTTTATAAAACAAAATTAAAAAGTAATCAGACAAATTTTAACCCTTCTAAAATTGGAGCGTTGAACACATACTACTAATACTGGGTGGCGCAAAAGTAAAGACCCTATTTGGTTCAGCTATAACATTTTTTCTAAATTAGAAAACTAGATTTAGATTTTTTTAAATGTATATTTGTGCCATTAAATTTCGTACCATTAGGATTTAAAGATGATGTCTTTTAAATGGTGACCTCCAGAGTTGATACACATTTGAGCCCTATTTATGACATTTTGCATAACTTGCCGTAACACTTCCTGCGATATGTTCGTTATTTCTTGACGAATGTTTTCTTTTAGAGCTGCGAGAGTCTGTGGCTTGTTCACATACACCCGAGATTCAAAAAACCCCAAAGAAAGAAGTCTGGACTGGTCAGATCGGGTGATCTTGCAGGCCAAGGCAAATCGCCAAAACGAGAGATAACTCGGCCTGGAAAAGCGTCCCTCACTAAGTCCATAGTGTCGCGCGCTGTGTGTGCCGTAGCGCCGTCTTGTTGAAACCAGATGTGCTCCAGCCCCAATTCGTCCAAACTGGGTATCAAAAACTCACGTAACATGGTTCTGTAGCGTTCTCCAGTGACAGTAATCGCATTGCCTCCAGCGTCTTCGAAAAAATAGGGTCCGATCACTCTGTCAACACAGATGCCACACCATACAGTAACTTTTAGTGGGTGTAGAGGTGTTTCTTGAATAATGCGCGGATTATCAGTGCCCCAGAACCGAGTATTCTGCTTATTGACATGCCCTGAGAGATGGAAATGCGCTTCGTCACTCATAACCAATTTTGAAGGAAAATCATCCTCTTCAAGGTTGAGGTTTATGACGCGCTGGCAGTAATCTAGACGAGCTCGGTGGTCAGCAGGCAGCAGCTGATGAGTCATTTGAGTTTTATACGGGAACATCTTTAAGTCTTTCACCAAAATACGCTGCAGGGTCCGTCTGGAAATGCCCAATTGCGTGGCACGTCGCCTCGTTGATGTTTCTGGACACTCTTCCACATCTTCGCGCACAGCATCGATATTTTCAGCTGAACGGCCTGTTCTTGGTCTCCCAGACTTAGGTCTATCCAATGTTGAGCCAGTTGCTTCAAGGCGTGTGGCAAAGCGTCGAATTGTGCGACCAATCGGTGCCGGACGGTGGGGAAATCGTCGACGAAATTCACGTTGTGTTCTTATCACTGATGAATTATTCCGTAAGAACATTGACACAATTATTCCACGTTCTTGGGGAGTAAAACGGTCCATGTTTATTTTCAGTGTATTTTACATTTGTTCTCTACACAATTTTCAACAACAGAATGACAGAAAATGTCATATATAAAAAAAAAAAAAGTATTTTCTTTAGTGCCAGTACTTTTGCGCCACCCAGTACTTGCTTGCGGGTAATACTTGCTTTAATTGCTAATATTCCTACAATTCTATAAATCAGGTGATTTAAGGAAACAAAACGAAGCAATTATCTTTGATGATTTGGAAAAACAAAATATTTATTATCAGGCATACTGCCTTCATCGGTTTCTCTCATTTAGGGCAAACAGCTTTTTAGACAAGTTTTATGTTTAGGTATAACACCTTCATTGGCATCTTGCGTTTAAGGTAACTCGATTAAAAAGGATTTAAATCATGTAGATTATGGTCACCTAGGTGATTTATTGGTAGGTGATTTTAGGACACAAAAATGTGAATTTGATCACTTAGGTAATATTACCTGGGTGATCAAAGTGGAATAATCCATTGTTGCGCACTAATTACTGAGTGCACCTACCAAATTTTGTCCCATGCCCATATAGTGCAGGGTTGTCTGGTAGAGAATGCTTTGTATATGAATTCGTTTTATGCAAAAGTTTATAAAAAAATACGTTACCTACTGACCGTAACGTAATTTTTTCTGGTATAGGTAGGAGGTATTCCGCATACCTATTTGGATTGTAAAGACAATTTATGAACTTTCAATATTAATTGTATTTATTATTTTAGCATGAGATCTATTTGTGGACAAATGAGAAAATAAAGCTGAATGCAAGATGTGCAAACTAATTATATCATACAAATCTGGAGTGTCAAACCTTACGAAACATGAACAGAGAAAACAATTCCAAACTTCTTGCTTCCTTCTCACTAAATTAACAACAATATTGTTAATTTAGTGTGCAAGTGCATGAAGAAGCTCATGCTTCACAAAGTATTATGACATTCAATACTCCATTGCGATGGAGTATTAAAGTTGAGTACTGTTGTATCATCTAGTACGATAAGGTCTAATCCAGCCACTATTTCAGCATTCCTTCGACGTGATTGTCAAAAAATAGAAAATAAACAAATTCATGATCATCTGATGAATTTATTTAAGTATATGGAACTTGCAGCCATTTTCTATAGTGAAAGATGAGGGATGCCGCGAATTAGTCAAATTTGCTTTCCCAAATTATGTAATACCATCGCAAAAGTTTTTCGTTAAAAAATTACTGCCGGGGCTGTATGAAGAGATTAAAACTAAGACTAAAGCAGCTCTTAATGAAAATGTAAGAACTATATGCCTAACGACTGATAATTATGTGGACGTCGAGAAATATTGCCTCGTACCTACTTAGCGGTCACAGGTCATTATATTGGTAAAAATTATAGTTTGTAATAAGTATTCCTTGAATGTCAAGTGATGGAGAGCCGGTACACCGGGGGGAATGTAAACCTATAGAGAAGTAAACGGATTAGAAAAGTAGTCAAATGGTTTTGAAGGCCTTTGGCTTGAAGAGTTAAGAAATGTCGCTCAAGAGTGGAAGATTCTTGAAAAAAGTTCTCCTTGTAGTATCAGATAACGTTGCCAGATTCAAAAGTACTAAAGCTCAATTAAAGTGGAAACCTTTTGGCTGTTATGCGCATACTTAACCTGGCAGTTTAAAAAGTATTAGGAAGTTGATACATGCTTATGTAACAACTTCGACCTAATTAGTAAAGTGAAAGCTATAGTTATAGTTCTTCAAATTATTTTTTTTTTTTTTTTTTTTATACTAGCCTACCAAAGTGACTCCAGTAAGTGGAATCCAGAAGTGGCGGCTACCATTCCAAAAGTCATCGTCTTAAACTGCTGGTATGGTGGCCTCCATTACGGCGGCTGGGAATGGGGTAGGGGAAGGGAATGAGGGAAGTGAGGAAAGAGGAAAGGGGGTAAATTGGGCCTCCGGCGCTCTCACTCACCGAACTACTACTACTCTTACGTCGATCTTCTATGAAAGGGTAGTACTGCCCCGGTCGTTCCGGCCCATTCATGCTGAAACCAGCGTGGATCTACTACCATTGTAATAAATATAAACAGCCTGGAATAAATTAAAAATATCAAGAGTAGGCTAATAAAGTGGTAAAGATGCCACTTCAAGATTTTGATACAAGGTGGAACTCCACATTCTACATGGTACAAAGGTTTGTGAAACTAAATGTACACTCAGTGATCTAGATACCGATAATATAACTACGCTGACCAGTTATGAATAGGATATTTGCTAGTCGTTGAACATAGTGTTACAACCGTGTGAAGAAGTAACGAGAGAAGTAAGCAGCCAAATATATGTAAGTGGCAGCTCAGTCATTCCATTAACATTGACCTCATCACGCTCTCAACGTGATCGTCAGTGATATATATCGCGGGCTTCAAGCCAGAGAGGCCAATAAGCAATACCCCTACTTTTTAGGAGAAAACTTAATTAAATTAAATTAAAAGTATTTTTTTAAATTTCTATATCATTGAATATTTGCATATGTCTATGAAAGTACTTCTATATGTATTTACGTGAAATGCTTAATTTTTTGTAACTATTTGAAAACCCGCAATATTGCACTTACTTCTGTTTAGCTCGATATTATTAGACAAACTGTATTTCATGTTATCTCAGAAAATGCTTTTAATAGAAAGACGTATAACACAAAACTTTTATATGCAATGTGTACAAGTATCGTGAAATGTCATTTAAAAGTTTTTTTTTATATAATAAAACCACTTTTTTACCATTTTTGAAGATTATACGTCCATCTGGCTTGTCAAAAATATAAAATTAGTTTTGTGCCAAGACAGACGTATAGATCTAATTTAGGATAAATCTTGATGATGGTGCAATAAAACAAATACTCAAATATAATATAAAATATTATTATATAAAAAAAAAAATTGTTTAACAATCATTGTTCAACAAATACTTAAAACTGTTAATTTTAGTTTTAGTTAAAGTTTAGTTAGGTGTATTAAGTTTGAACAAAAGAGTCATAAATATATATATGTGTTGAAATGGCTCTAGTTTGCAAATCTTTTCTACCTAGGATTACAAAAACATGTCGTTGACAAAGGTCCTTTTTGCCTTTAAAAGATACCTTTTTTGTTTACATTGGAAAAATAAACAATCCTTACCTTAGTAATAGTAACTAATACCTAATTTTAAAAACGTTTAAGTATATTTTATACTTTGTTTATAGAGAGCTACTGTGCGCCGCTGGGTGCAAAGGGATGCTGCTGAAGGCTCTGTTGCGGTGACCTCCACCTCGAGCTCATCCTCCTCGCATTCTGACAGAAGAGAATGTGACGGCGATGGTAAATGTTTACCAGGAGCACCCATTTACCAGGAAGTCGGTATTTGCCCAGCAATACTACTGCTGCCTTCACAATGTCAGAAGTGCCTTGCATCGCGTTGGATTGCATCACCAAAAACCGGCGAAAAAAGTTAACTGACCAACAAAATCAAGCCAATATGGCCGTTGGAATTTATGGCGTGTAAATCACACATAGGTATAAATTGTTCTTTATTCTTTATTCTTTATTCTTTATTGTACACACATAGAACATATTACATAATTGGTAAGAAATATCATGTACAAAGGCGAGCTTAACTTAGCTTAGCTAAATTGTTTGTTGGTTCTTAAAAATATTTTTTTATAAACAATAAAGAGTACTAAATAGTATATATATATTATACAGTCCAGTAGTGACTTACTATATGAGGCAATGATAACTATAATAATATGGGTTTTAAAACAAAACTGATATGTATCTATACTGTGGATTTGTGAAAACTCAAAATTTTATTACACTAGCTAAAGCGAATTGTTATGTTTTGATTGCATAATGTTAAGATTGAAATATATTTTATTTTTATTTATTTACCTAAGTTGATTTTTAAAACAGATAAATTTAAACTAGGTATTTATAATAAAATTTGTGATATTGTTATGTATTAACCTAGATTAATGTTTATACAAATCCTATTTGTCTGTAGATTCATACCCATTTTAAAAAATAGTTGAATATAAGTACTTGTTTGTTGTTAGCTAATCCTTAGAGTACTAAGTATTACCTCAAAGATTATGATATAATGATGATTTTTAAAGAAAACATTTCAATAAAATATTAAATGATAAATTTGATGTTTCTTTGATTTTTTTATTTCAACTTGCCAACTTGCTCAAATGCTAATTGATCCTAGCTAAAAAACTTACTTTGTTATAGCAATACTTCTTAAAAAAAATAATCTGAATACTTTTGGTGATCATCAAGTTTTCAACTGCCGAGATGACGAAGAAGTCAGTGGTTGTTCGGTAGATTAATAAGCATTTATTGATTATTTCAAGTTTCACGCAGTCAAAGCAAAGACATTATTATATTTCATTTAGAGTCGACGCTACGCGTTTCAATCGTAGAGTCCACAGTTTTCTTGGGCTTACCTTTAGATTGCAAACTTCAGTGGGAAGCCCATATTTCGTGTCTCGCAGGTAAACTCAGCTCAGCGGCTTTTGCTATCAGGAAAGTTAGGCAACTTACTGATGTGGCAACCGCCAGACTAGTCTACTTTAGTTATTTTCACAGCGTTATGTCTTACGGCATATTGTTGTGGGGTAGGGCTGCTGACATTGAAACCGTTTTTATTATTCAAAAACGAGCTATACGTTCTATCTACAACCTAGGTTCACGAGACTCCCTGAGAGAGCGATTCAAAGAGATAGGTATATTGACAGTTGCATCTCAATATATCTATGCTAATGTTGTTTATGTTAAGAGTAACATTAGTCTATATACTAGGAATTGCGATGTGCATGAGATTAACACCAGGGGTAAGCATAAACTGGTTGGCTCACACTATCGCTTACATAAAGTCCATAATTCGTTTACGGGACTTGGTGTACGTTTATTTAATAAATTACCTATCGACATAATGGATAAACCCTTAGACAAATTTAAACAAATTGTCAAAAAACATTTAATACTTAAGGGTTACTACACTGTTAATGAGTATCTGAACGATAAAAGTCATGGGATGCTCGCTTGACGAAGGAGTAAATTAATTTTACTCTTAATTTTAATGACATTATACTTTAAAGGACATATTTTTGTTAATTATTGTATGAATGACATTTTTTATGATTATTATGAATGACATGCTTTAACAAATAATTTTTTGACATTAATTTATTGATACATTTTGACATAATTTATAAAATGATTTTTTTTTTTTTGTATTAATTATAAATGACATGATGCCCGAGCCATGTTTGAACAGTTAAGTACACATTTTGTATTGTTTTGTTAAAATTGTATACTTAGTATTGTTAAATTTTTTTTATTGTGATTTGTGAAATAGAGGTACATTGTGAACTCCTGTGGTAAATTAAGTTCATCTTACTTTATACTTATACCAAAAATTAACAGTTTATATAATATCTACATAGAAACATTTATCACAGTTCACATGTTGCCTTTACCTTTTGTAGCAATATGCAAATTGAGGCAACCTGTAAAGCACACATTTTACTTTTTAATTTTCTTTACAACATAGAAAGCTGTAAGTAATTAAGTATCTATAGAGTTAAGTGTATTGCCTGCGTCACTTTGCATGCTACTTGAAACTGTAACTTACAAAAATTGTAATAACCTGGCGATTAAAAAGAGTGGCCTGAGTTTCTTGCCAGTTCTTCTCATGGCTCTACTTCGTCAGCGAACTGGCTGTAGGTTAATTTGCTGACATTTTGTAAACTTTGACGTTCATAAGTGTTAATTTAATTAACTTAAATGAATAAACATATATTTCATTTCATTTCATTATTTCATTTCATTTCATTTCATTTCATTTCATTACGCCTTCGTTACATTCACTTGGAATCATGCTAACAACGAAAATATGCATAAATAGAAACCATTACACTTAGCCTATGGTTGTGTTGTTAAAAGAAAGAAGAGTTACGCGATATCGCTGCTCTACTCTAGGGCGAAGCTTGCTGTGCCCATGCGCAACGCGTGCAAGCGATTCACGACCGATGACAGGAACTTTTGCCGATAGTACGTGTTGCGGGTACGTGGTTTGAATTGTTTCTCTATGTTTTATAGGTGGTGAGTTGGATCTAGAGCCAAATCAACCTGTGGTGGAAGTAGATAAAAACAACTTGAATAACGTCGAACCACGTGATTCGGATTTGAAGGATAGCGAAGATTTAAATACCAATAATAAAAGATCAAGAAAAAGTAAGAGACAGCCAGAAAAATTGAACATGTGAAAAAAAGTTCGAAGAACACAGAAGTTTTACCAAACACAGGATATACAAATACACGCTAAAAAACTAAAAGCTCCATGTTCAACTGATTGTCGATTGAGATGTACGGAAAAAAATCATGAAGAAAAAGAAATGATTTCTGGGGCATTAGCGGTCTCGAAAGACGCTACCTCATCAAGACGCGCGCCATCCGCCGTCGCGACCGCACGTGCGCCTCTCCGCCGTGCCTCCCGACTTTCGGAAGCTCCGCCTCTCCGAACATTCAAGCGATCGAAGAAAGAAGCCATGCAGAAATAATTATTTCGACGTGTTCTTTTAAGAACGCTAGAAATATTATTATTTCACACTCATCAAGAAAATCATATACCGTAACCCTGTTTCTATCTATCGACAAATCACATTGTAGCCCCTTTAGGGAAAAGCCAGTGTTTCTCCTGGTCCCCGGTTGAAACCTTACGGTGCCAACGAAGCCGGGTGGGCGAGGACCCGATTCGCCGCCGAGCCCCTTCAGGGTGAGGCAAAAATAGGACGGTACTAGATCATCCGGCCTTGGGGGTGGCTCCTCGTCGGACCTAGTTATCGCCTTCTCCCACCCTACCCATTCCTCATTTTCCATCCTCTGGTGTTAGTTTGGGTGTGCCAGCCTGCAAAGGCCCATACCACCCCGGCACCAGGGCTGCTAGGAACCTTTTTGCACATTGAGATTGGCAAAAGGAGACAAGCTTAGGGCACACCTAATTTTAAGTACACCCCCTCCTGACCTACACCCGGTCGGGAGGGAGCAAGCGCCTACTCAGCCCCGAGCATCCCACTCGGGGACATAGGTTCTTAGGGACCAAACAATATGTCTACCCACGGCCCCTCAGGCCGCCGCTCTCCCAAAATGACCCACTCTGGCGTCACATTAGAAGACCTCCTTAGCAATAAGGAGGTCTATGTCTATTTAAAACGGAGTTTCGGCTCCGTTATCCCGTCACGTAAGGACTCGGAGTTCACTAGGGACTCCATAGAGAGGTTCGCTCAGAACTCTAGGGCCAGCACACCTAGGAGTAGGTCCCCTAGATCTAGTTACAGGCCAATAAGTCTGCTTAAAGGTTTAGGGAAAATCTATGAGAGGTTACTGTACGCTAGGCTGAAAGCGTCCGCCGATGCAAACCACCTGATCCCCCACGAACAGTTTGGCTTTCGTACCAAACAATCGTGTGTCCAACAGGTCCACCGAATCGTTGAGCACACCAGCTCTCGACTCACCCGCAGCCAGTTCACTGGCGTCCTCTTCCATTGTGCGACAGGGTGTGGCACAATTGCTTGATTTACAAGCTCTTCACTATGAATGTGCCGCACAGACTCGTGCTCATCTTACGGGACTTCCTGTCGGATCGCACCTTCCGCTATCGCGCTATAGAAGGGACGCTATTCTCTCCCCATCCTATCCATGCCGGTGTCCCTCAGGGCTCGGTACTCTCACCCATCCTTTACTCGCTATTCACCTGCGACATCCCCACCGGTCATCGGCGAGTGCAGACAGCACTTTTTGCAGACGACACAGCTATATATTACTCAGGGTACTGTAGGTTTAACATAGGTAGGACACTCCAGACCGCGGCCAACGCCCTAGGCGAATGGTTCACGAAATGGAGAATAGAGGTCAACCCAGAGAAAAGCCAAGGCGTCATGTTTCACAAGAAATGTGTACGGCGGCTTTCCTATGAGGTGGTCCCCCCAATAAAGATGTTTGGCTCTCCTATCCCATGGGTTAGGCAAGCCAAGTATCTTGGTGTCATTCTGGATGATCGACTTACATTCCGACCCCACATAACTGCGGTCCGCAAGCGAGCCGCGTTTGTGTTGGGTCGTCTCCATAGCCTTTTGAATGCAAATTCAAAACTTTCGCTTAGGAACTAAGTTAGGATCTACACATCTTGTATCAGGCCAATCATGACATACGAGTACGCTAGCGTAGTATTTGCTCACGTTAAGGAAAACAGGATCCATAGGCTACAGACACTTCAGAATCGATTCATGCGTCGGGCTACGGGAGCACCCTTTTATGTGCGCAATGTGGATCTCCACATTGATCTCGAGCTGCCGACCATCAGGCAGTACATGAAAGAGTGCTCTCTTAGCTACTTTGACTCTGCTCGACACACTCCAACCCCTTATTGGTTGCAGCGGTAGAATACACTCCTTCTACGATTAGCAAAATCCGAAGGCCTAGGCATATACTCAACGAACCTGACGACGAGATAACCATTGCTCAGAACAAAGCTTACACAGCTCTCGCAGCTATACAGAAACGTCCGCGGTTTCGCCCTCGCCGGGTCGCTCAGAATCTCTCTCCATCCTTAGATAGGGCCGTAGATGTAGTAGTCGCAACGCCCCAAGCCGAGGCCGTACCCTAGCGGGTGCCCTTGGGTCAACGTTGCTAGTTTTTAGGTTTAAACCGGTCGAGGGCCATCAGCCCTCACCAACTGCCCCACGTAAAGCTATCAAGGCCATCAGAGGCCAATAGCTATAGTCAAACCAAAAAAAAAAAAAAAAGTCGCTAAGATAGTAAGCGATCCCTGAATGTCTCAAACAAGTTTACAGTAAATTCAGAGGAAATTCGAGCATGCAAACGATTCTTCACAGCAAAATTGGACATAGGACATTAATTTTTATCCACAGTGAATAACAGCAAAGCATCGGGCGTAATACCCAAGATCGCAGAGAACGTCATGGTAGATGTACCATACCGGTAGATGTTTAGTACAGGCTGACAAATATGGTGCAATGGAACATATAAATTCTTATGTAATATTATGTAGTAATACGAACACCATGCGTAATTTATAAATGACTTGACAATCAATCAATGCGACTACTTATCCATAAATGTAAGCAGGACTAGTCTGCAAAAATGACATGAATTCTATTTCACTTCAATATTCTGTAAATTATTTCTTTTTTTTCCCTATGTGGGTAGACACAGTAAACACACATAAATTTTGTACTCCAAGTTTTAATTAATTATTAATAAGTTTTAATTGCATTTTAATGGTGTAAATAATATTATTGTGTTATTAACCACCCTATACTCACTATCTATTATTTTCAAGTGTCTTTGATCCCTTTTCTACCACTTATCAACTTTTTGTCATCATCACCATGGACACCAAACTAGCTAGGAATCTAGAAGATCTGAAACAACTGTTTAACTCGAGCTTGCTGTCAAAAAACACGCATCTGTGGATCAAGCTCCTGGAGTCTGATTTGTTACTTTATTGTACACATAATAAACATATAAACAATGACAGAAAATAGAGCAAGTACAAAGGCGAGCTTAACTCATAAATGAGTTTTCTCCCAGCAAACCTCAAGTGGTAGAGGAAATAGTGATTGTGTAAGAGTAAATGAAGTGTATACCTATAATCTAAACTTATACTAAATATTTACATACATAATATAAAAAGAAAAATATATATATAAATAATAAATATATACATATACCTATACATAATATATAAGAATAATATATATAATATACATAAATTATTTATTTATTAAAGATAGATAGTGTTCTTTTGTTCTTCTCCTGATAACATCCATAGTAGGACTGTCACGTACACCATGAGGAAGAGAGTTCCATAGTCTTACCGCTTGTACGGTAAAAGAATTGCTGTAACGACTGGAACAGTGAATAGGAGTTCGAAGTAATAGCTAAGAGGAAGAACGACAGGGTTTACCACGGGGAACAAGATACTCAAAGCGTTCACATAAGTATGAAGGAGAGTTAGAATTGTTTAGAACAGAGTAAAGAAGACAGAGTATGTGAATATTCCTACGCTGCCGAATGGGTAGCCACTTCAGGGTGTTACGGAATTCTGTAACGTGGTTATACTTACGTAGTCCGTAAATAAAGCGGATAGCCAAATTCTGCAGCCGTTCTAGTTTATTGAGGTGTTCCTTCTTAGCGTCAAGGAAACAGACATCAGCATAGTCCAGAAGAGGTAATAGAAGAGATTGCGCAAGAGTAACTTTAGTTTAAAGTGGCAGGAATTTCTGAAGTCGCTTAAGAGCCTGAAACGAGCAGTATACCTTTTTGCTTACCTCTGTAATGTGGTTATCCCAAGAAAGATATGTGTCCATATGAACGCCAAGGTTTTTGGCACTATTCTTAAGTAGTATAGGAGTCGAGTTGTATACAATCGAAGGAAGAGACTGGTGTTTTGTACAGCCAATTATGTATCTGCCACCAATAAGAATAGCTTGGGACTTTGCAGGGTTAACCAATAATCCAAAAGATCGAATCCCTTTGTTAATATTGTCAAGATCCCTACTGATGGCAGTAACAGCATCCGTTAACTCTGCAACAGTGGAATGACGATATAACTGCAAGTCGTCTGCATAGAGATGATAGTGAGAATCAATGATTTTAGTGATGCCGTTAATGAACACGGAGAAGAGAAGAGGAGAAAGAACGCCACCTTGAGGTACACCCGCAGTCAGATCACACCTCTCAGAGTAGTCTCTTCAGAGCGAACCCGCTGCGAGCGACCTTGAAGATATGATTTAAACCACCCAATTGCAGAAGATGAGACATTAAGAGAGGATAGGATTCCTAGGAGAATGTCGAAATCAACAGAGTTGAAAGCACTGCTGAAGTCAAGCAGAACTAGGATAGTTACACGTCCTTTCTCCATAGCCAGTCGGATGTCATCGGTTATTTTAACTAATGCCGTAACTGTGCTATGACCAGATTGATGACGAAATCCTGATTGGAAGCGACTAAGGAGATTGTTAAGGGATAAATACTGGGATAATTGTTTATGGACAATACTTTCAAGGACTTTGGATAGGATTGGGAGAATGGATATAGGACGAAATTGGGATAATAACAAAGGATTTGTGATTTTTGGTAGCGGTATTACATGTGCTCGCTTATTATAATTTATAGACTACTTTACCTATCTTGCTCAAACTTGCACAGTGTGTAGAAGGATAGACAAGGATGATATAAAACCTATAGTATACATAGATAGTACGTCGCTAAACCGTCAAAAACGATTACAATTGACGTTTGAAATGACACTTCTCACTTTTTCGTTCGACGTCGATGTGTCAAAGTGCTCTTTCCTTTACTTATAAATCTTGGGTTTTAGTGCTTTAAATCGAGGAATATTTTGGAAAAATGAATAGGTAAGTAATAAACAGTTTTTAATAATGAGAATGTGTGTTTGATAACGATTTTGCATAGTAATAATTATTTCAAAAAACATCGTCGGCCAAAAGGCGGCGTCATGGCTGTACATTTTTAGATATTTCGAATATTAAATACATTAATGGTGACAAACTGTAGTTATTACGTGTATTGTTGTATATTTTTTTATTATTACTAAGCATTTAATATACAAAACTCGATATAAATCGAAAGAAATAAGGAATAAAAAAATACGTTACGCAAATCGAGCTCCAGAAGCTCGATCAACAGACAGGGGTTTTGACGTTTGTCGACATGAGCCGCCATGTTTTTTAAATTTTGCTCCGTTGATCGGCTAATATAATAATAATAATACCAGCCTGTTTACTGTCCCACTGCAGGGCAAAGGCCTCTTCTCTAGGGAAGGTATGAGCATTAATCACCACGCTTGCTCAAGGCGGATTGGCAATTTCAGACTTTTTAAATCCAGGTTTCCTCACGATGTATTCCTTCACCGTCAGTCAGAAATATCGAAGATAAACTTAGAAAGTACATATGATTTGAAAAATCACATTGGTACTTACCCGGATTTGAACCCACTACCTCGTGTTTACGAAGCGGGTGCCTTATCCTTATCCACTGGACCATTTCGACCTTACGGATCGGCTAATACGGATAATCTAAATCTTTATTTTTAGTAAAGGATTTTTTTTAATTTATATTATATTTTATTATCTTCAATAGTTTTTTATTTACTTGTTGTTTCCTTACTACTTTTATAGTATCTTTCTTAATTAAATAAATAATATTAGTTAATTATTAATAATTATTATATTATTACTGTGGTGTTTGTAGTGTTCAACGGTTTTTATTTACTTGTGGTTTCTTATTACTTATAATATTATTTTTCTTAAATAAATAAATAATATTTGTTAATTATTATTGTTTTTATTTTTACTATGTACAGCCTTTATATTTTATTCTGTACAGCAATGTTTTTGATTGGATCTTTCATTTGAGTTGGGTGTTTCCTTCGCCTAATCTAATCCCTCGGTTGCTAGCACACTTAACAGCGCTGTGAGAAGGGTTATTGTAATAGTACTCAGAATACTTATAAAGCTCCACTTAAAAGGTGGCTAGCTTTTGTTCTGGAACAAAGTTAACTACAGAAAACCCAGATGGCAGAGAGATTGCTAGACTTTTAGCTGATTTTTATCTAGAAGGTAATTTTTCATGTAATACACTAGGTCAGCAGGTCTATGCTAGGTAGATATAGCTATATCTACCTATGTTGTATCTCATGCATATAACATTTCAACATTTTCTTTGTCCCTACATCAAATTTTTAAACCCATAGCATTGGCAAATCCACAGCCTACAAATCCCCCTTTAAGGACACTAAAATATTATTTGATGGGGTCATATACGGTTTCAAATTCAAATTAACTTTTGGTGTGTCTAAAGAGCTGCTATAATTTTACCATTATTATTGGGCAGAAAGATTCATGACCTTTTGCAAATATAGACAAACGGGATGGTCCTTGTTAAAAGACTCAAATGCAATTAAATTAATGAACAGCAGGTATTTAGAGTATTTAGATAATACCATTTCTAGTTTATGTAAAATTGTATTTAATTCTGTAAAATAGAATGTCGGTAGAATATGTGGGACTTTACATGTACTAAGAACTCCATGTATCATATTGTAATTTATGATTATTCTATTCTATTCCATTCTAAAAGCTGAAGTTAAATCAGCTACAAAACCTATCACAGTAGATGGGGTTAAGTCTATATTTAAGGAATCAAATCTAAATGAGCTCCTCGGAGTGTTAGAGCAGCTGTAGCTTCAAATGGATGATAGGAGGCTGTGCCGATAGATGATATTATATTAGCAAGAAGAAACCAAAATTGATTAAACGTTTAGAAAAGTTTATTATCTTAAGGACAGTATTATTGATGATGCTCTTATTCCATAGAATACTTACTATTTATAAATATTTATTTAGTATAATATGTATTTAGTGACTGGCCTGTTGGTCTAGTGGTTAGTGACCCTGACTGCTAAGCCGGAGGTCGTGGGTTCGATTCCCACCCAGGACAAACCTTTGTGTGATGAGCATGATTGTTTGTTCTGTGTCTGGGTGTAATTTATCTATAATATGTATGTAACGGGTGGCGCAAAAGTAAAGACCCTATTTGGTTCAGCTATAACATTTTTTCTAAATTAGAAAACTAGATTTAGATTTTTTTAAATGTATATTTGTGCCATTAAATTTCGTACCATTAGGATTTAAAGATGATGTCTTTTAAATGGTGACCTCCAGAGTTGATACACATTTGAGCCCTATTTATGACATTTTGCATAACTTGCCGTAACACTTCCTGCGATATGTTCGTTATTTCTTGACGAATGTTTTCTTTTAGAGCTGCGAGAGTCTGTGGCTTGTTCACATACACCCGAGATTTCAAAAAACCCCAAAGAAAGAAGTCTGGACTGGTCAGATCGGGTGATCTTGCAGGCCAAGGCAAATCGCCAAAACGAGAGATAACTCGGCCTGGAAAAGCGTCCCTCACTAAGTCCATAGTGTCGCGCGCTGTGTGTGCCGTAGCGCCGTCTTGTTGAAACCAGATGTGCTCCAGCCCCAATTCGTCCAAACTGGGTATCAAAAACTCACGTAACATGGTTCTGTAGCGTTCTCCAGTGACAGTAATCGCATTGCCTCCAGCGTCTTCGAAAAAATAGGGTCCGATCACTCTGTCAACACAGATGCCACACCATACAGTAACTTTTAGTGGGTGTAGAGGTGTTTCTTGAATAATGCGCGGATTATCAGTGCCCCAGAACCGAGTATTCTGCTTATTGACATGCCCTGAGAGATGGAAATGCGCTTCGTCACTCATAACCAGTTTTGAAGGAAAATCATCCTCTTCAAGGTTGAGGTTTATGACGCGCTGGCAGTAATCTAGACGAGCTCGGTGGTCAGCAGGCAGCAGCTGATGAGTCATTTGAGTTTTATACGGGAACATCTTTAAGTCTTTCACCAAAATACGCTGCAGGGTCCGTCTGGAAATGCCCAATTGCGTGGCACGTCGCCTCGTTGATGTTTCTGGACACTCTTCCACATCTTCGCGCACAGCATCGATATTTTCAGCTGAACGGCCTGTTCTTGGTCTCCCAGACTTAGGTCTATCCAATGTTGAGCCAGTTGCTTCAAGGCGTGTGGCAAAGCGTCGAATTGTGCGACCAATCGGTGCCGGACGGTGGGGAAATCGTCGACGAAATTCACGTTGTGTTCTTATCACTGATGAATTATTCCGTAAGAACATTGACACAATTATTCCACGTTCTTGGGGAGTAAAACGGTCCATGTTTATTTTCAGTGTATTTTACATTTGTTCTCTACACAATTTTCAACAACAGAATGACAGAAAATGTCATATATAAAAAAAAAAAGTATTTTCTTTAGTGCCAGTACTTTTGCGCCACCCAGTATTTACAAAAAAAAATGTATATAAGTAGTATATCAGTTGTTTAGTACCCATAACACAAGCAAATATAATTGCTTAATTTGGGACTAGATGGCGCTGTGTGAATGTGGTAGAATATTATTATTATTATTATTATTTATTCTCAATTTGTAAAATTTGAATGATTGAATGAATGGATTTAATGTGTTGGTTAAATAATTTTAATTAATGATAAATGGGGCTTATTAAGAGCCAGAGTTTTCATCGATTAACCACATTTATCTATTTCACATAGGGTTTTGTAGTTACCTTCACCAGCAGATAACAAACAAGTCTTCATACTGACGCTGTGTCTCTCGACAAGGCATATAATAAAGCTGTTTTACACTAAAATAAAACAGTTATTATGTGCCGAAAGAGAGACACAGCGTCAGAGCAAGGGCCTTGCTGGTGGTGAAGACCCTATGAATTTCAAAGATGGCCGCCAGATAACTAAGTTACGAGCGCCCCCTGCCGGATGTGAAGGGTAACTTTTAAATACACCAAGGACAATCAGGTACATGTTGTATGATATCTAAGCTCCTGGAGGACTAAATCAAAGACAGCTTCTTCATACTGACGCCGTGTCTCTCTTTCGGCACATAATAACTGTTTTATTTTAGTGTAAAACAGCTTTATTGTTGACATTGTTATTAGTATATCTATTTAACCACCTTCCTAGTTGGCAAAAATATTATAATCTACTAGTAAGTGTAATTTTTTTTCGACTGTCAAGGTGAGACGATACCATTTTCCATTCAATTTTAATTTGTAGATTTTGTATAATAGTGCTATTTATTTGTAAATGGTATAAATATTAGATTGTAAATATTATATTAAAGTAGGTAAGTCCTCTCTTTTTTCATATTTTTATCAACTTACAACTTTCTGTCCCTTCTCTTCCGTACCCTGAAAAATAGATCCTCATAAACCTCCTGATACTAGTTTCCTAGACTGCTCAAAAAAGTTTCTATGCTCCTTAACCAGCAAGGACTAGCGGGAGGGAATTCACAAGTCAACAAGCGTAAACAGCCTACTATATCGCCACCTTCGTCGTTTGATACCACCTAAATTATCAAAAAATGTTATCGGTAGATAAAAATACACCGACAAAGACCTACCGCCGTTCATTGCACATGATTTGAAAACAGAAAATTTACCAATCATCTGCCACATCTTTACACCCCATTAAATTTAGCATGTTGCTAATGAGAAACCATATTAGCAATATCTAGCCGGACGGTATTGAACGTATAGGCAGAAACTTTGTATCTATCGAACTTAAAGGTCACAAGGATGCAAACAGCTTTTTAATCAATCCAATCTTGAGCTCAAATGGTTACGTAGCGGCTTGGCGACACACTGTGCTTGCGTTGCAATTCTGTGTGGGAACGTACACACAACTGCAGGGCTCGCCAGTCGTCTCTCCTCAGTCATGTAGTGCACTAGTATTATTAGCTCTGTCTCAAAATGACTACAGGTAGCAAAATGTCCCTTTCTCAGAATGTCCCTTTTGCAAAATGTCCCTTTCTCAGACTGTCCCTTTAGCAAAAATGTCTCCTTTCTCAAACAGGCATTAAATTACTTTCATCAGTAAAAAAAACTGGTCAAGAGCCAGTGTACAACACAGAGGGGTACTGTATTAATGTTCAATCATTAAAATATGGGTAGGTAGGTGCATGGCACATAAACTAAAATGAAAATAATAGAAATCAAAGTTTGTCAGATTTACTGTCAATCAAAAGATCAATTTACACAAATAAACAATCAACAAATTAAACTTAACCCAAATAAAAAATAGGAAAGTTTTCATAATAAACAAAGTATAAATTAATTTTATATTTAAATAACAATAACTAAAAATCGAGTTGGTTGAGCTGAGCTGCAAGCTACCAACGGGGTCCACAGGTGGCAGATAGTGGAATAGCCACCAGATATTGTGGTTAGCTGCGAATATATTGAATAAGCAGTCCCCGACCAGCAGCGACAGAGTTATCAGGAAGTAGTGGGATACCTGGTGGGACAGGTTTACCTATAAAAAACTACAAACTCCTATAACGACCCTGTGACATGGCGAATCAATGCCGCCAGTAAATAAGCATTCCCCTGATATGAGGCAGCAGCTATATCAGTACTGGCAGAAGGCCGAAGAATAGTTTTCTGGAAGGGCTTCCGTCAGACACCAAGAATCGGCTCGCCGGTCTTTGAACTGCGGTGCAGAAAGCAACGGGAGACTACTGCACTATATTCCCAAAAAAAGAAACTGATGCAAATGGAACAAAAAGGAAATAACGTTCTTGACAACGGGCTTTCACGATGTAATATGCCGTGGCGGCAGGAGTCCGGCAGGAGTATAAACAAGGCTACTCAGGTCGTCATCCAGCGAAACCCTTGTAAAATAGGAATCTGGAATGTTAGGACAATGTTACCGGCGGGAAAATTGGAAGAAGTAAAAAGAGAAATGGGAAGACTGAAAATAGATATATTGGGATTATGTGAGGTTAGATGGGAAGGAAGTGGAGACTACTGGAGTGATGAATACAAAGTCATATATACCGGAAAGGTTGAAGGAAGCAATGGGACAGCAATAATACTTAATAAAAAATGGGGGAATCAAGTAGAAAATATTATACACCACAGTGATAGAATAACACTAGTAAAGATAAAAACTAAACCAATTGATACAGTAATTATACAAGTTTATATGCCAACAGGAAGTTACCCAGAAGAAGACATAGAGGATATATACGAACAACTAGATGCACTAATGGAATTGACCTATGAAAAGGATAATTTGTATGTAATGGGAGATTTTAATGCAGTAGTTGGAGAGGCAATGGAGAGGAACATAGTAGGTAGATATGGACTTGGAAATAGAAATAAAAGAGGAGACAGGCTGGTACAGTTTTGTAAGGAGTATAATTTGACTATAACAAATACAAATTTTGAGCAACCTAAAAGAAGAAGGTACACTTGGAAAATGCCAGGCAATATAGGAAGATTCCAGTTAGATTACATATTAGCGAAAGAAAAATATAAATACATGGTACTTAACACTAAAACATACCCGGGAGCGGATATTAGCACTGACCATAATTTACTTGTTGGTAAAATTGACATAAATATCAAAAGAAGTAAGAAGAAGTAATAAGTTGAGGGAAAAATGATAGAACTTAATAATAAGGATATAGTCAATAATATAAATGAGAAATGGTGCAATATAAGAGATATAATAAAGTCTAGTGCAGAAGAATGCCTAAGTAAAGAGAAAATTAAACCTAGGAAAAAATGGATGGATACAGAAATAATGGAACTATTACTAGAAAGAAGAAAATACCGCAATAAAGAAGATGAAAATAGTATTAAAATGTATAGAAAACTTATGAATAAAATCACTCTGAAGTGTCGACTGCGAAAGGAAAAAGAAGTAGAGAAAGACTGCGAGAGTATAGCTCATTTCATGAAGATGGGAAGGATGGACATAGCATACAGCATTATTAGAAACATAAATAAGAAACATAAAAAGAAATCTACAGCTATACTAGATGAAAATGATAAAATATTGATAAGTAATGAAGATATATTGGAAAGATGGAAGAATTATTTAAAAAACTTGTACAGCGGTAAAGGATTAACACAAGGTGATATAGAAGATGAACAAGAAGTAGAAGAAGTAATGATAGGTCCGGATATAATGAGAGAAGAATTCGACAGAGCTTTAAACAGTATCAAGAATGGAAAGGCAGCAGGTGATGATGGTATATACATAGAAATGATAAAATACGCCAGCAATGATGAAGTAGTGGAAGAGATATTTAAAATAACAAAATTTATTTATTGTACTAGACAAATGCCAAAAGATTTTATGACAACTAAGATAGTCACATTGCCAAAAAAACAGAACACATTAAAATGCGAAGAACATCGAACTATAAGTTTGGTTTCTCAAGCTTCCAAAATTATACTGAAAATCATCCAACACAGAATAAGAGATAAAATTGAATATAACTTAGGCAACGACCAATACAGTTTTAGAAAGGACAGAGGAACCAGAGAAGCAATTTTGGCCCTGAGACTAATCATAGAAAGAAGAATGGACATAGGACTAAACACCCATATAGCATTTATAGATTTAGAAAAGGCGTTCGACAATGTTGACTGGAAGAGGATGATGAGAATATTGAAGGAAATTGGATTGGATTTTAGAGATAGAAGAACTATATTTGAATTATATAAGAACCAAGAAACTATTATAGAAATCGGAAACGAGAGAGGAAGAGCAGGAATAAGGAAAGGAGTAAGACAAGGTTGTTCACTTTCAAACTGTTACTGAAAAATGCTCCGACATATGGAAATTTCATAGCGAAATGGTGGCACAAGTTGGCGCGAGCAGACCACAGGAAGGCCTCCACACATATTTCAAACAATATGTGTCAGAACCTTTGTTGGACAGAAAGTCTGATCCAATTAAGTATTGGTCAGTGAGAAAAATCGTTTGGGGAACACTAAGCGATATAGCCTTATGTTATTTGTCAGTGGTAGGAACGTCTGTGCCCTCCGAACGTCTTTTCTCGTTGGCCAACCACACTTTAAATGAAAGCCGCAATCGCCTAGATCCAGAGCGGCTATCAAAATTATTATTTTTACGTACCCTACCATTCAAAGGTTGGCAAATGTATTTTTTTTTGTTTCTCTACAAAAATAAACTTTGATGCTATAAAAAAAGACGTGTTTTATTTTAAAAAAAATACTTGATACGATACTGGATCGATCCAAAAAATCGTATCAAATCAATAGGATCGATACTTGGATCGATACAGTGTATTACGATCCATTGCGATCCAGAATATCGATACAAAGCACCTGGATCGAACATCCCTATCGGATCATATTTCAGACCTCAAGCAATCGATTCAGGAATCCTGTACTGCAAGAAACCCTTCATTTGCCGAAATGGTAAAAAAGGGTTCAAATACTTTTGTTCAGACTTCTAACTTAAGCTCCGTTGCAATTTATCCTACGGATAAATTAAAGTCAAGCGAGGAAACTAGGAACCTAGTTCAAAAAATAATATGCCCAGAACAAATAAAACTGCAAGTACGAGGAGTACGGAAAACAATAAATGGTGGCGCAATAATTAGCACAGAAACGAAAACCGGCATTGAGAAGGTAAAGAACGCAGTCGAAGTCTCGTCATCTGGGCTTACGGCAGATGAACTATACAAAAGAAAACCAAAGATTGTGGTAGTAGGGAGTACCTGCTACTATGACCGAAAATGATGTTTATAAATGTATTTTGGAACAAAACATTGCTGACAAACACCCGTCTATGTCCTTGAATTCATTTTTAGCATTAATTAAATTAAGTCATAAATCTAGTAGAAAAGACGCGCCAACGTACAATTATATCATTGAAGTACCAGCCATTATACGTAAAGCCCTAATAACCCAAAACAGAATTTTCATAAATTGGACTTCCTGCCCGGTTAGGAACTTTACTTTAGTGACGAGATGCTATAAATGCCATCTGTATGATCATGCTGCTAAGTCATGCAGAGAGTGTGTAAGTACATTGTGGCGAAATAGGACATGCAGTATCCGATTGTACTAAGAAAAACGACTCGCCGAAATGTGCACATGCCTACGATTCAAAAAGCCAAGTAATCATAAAACGGGCGACGATGAGTGTCCGGCTAAAAAGCGGCAGAGCAGAGGTACATTAACTCTGTTGATTATGAGTGCACCTAGAACTAAATTAATATTTTTTAGATAATTTAATTTTAAGAAATAGCTTAATTATGGTATGTGTCTTATTTAAAATATATTATTATAGATACCTATTAGAATTATAATATGCTTAACTACTTATTATCAAAATTAAAATAACCTTTTAACATTAACTTATGTAAGCATCTTCATTCATAACAATAAAATACCTAATATAAATAATGCCTTACCTCGAACATATTGTATTTATACAAACCTAGATAATAATGCTGATGCTAAAAAACGGACCCTGTAGGTAAAACGGTCCACCTTGATAACTTTGGAACGTGTAACGCCATCTATGAATTTGCTACGTCAAAATATTGGTCGCCATGTTCCCGCTCTCGGTCAGTGTAGCCAATTCCACCGACCGCACGTGCACGGAATGAGCAAGGTAAGTTGTTTTTTTTAGATTTTGATGTAAAATTTTCATTTTTCAATTAGCCTACAGTTTGGTTTGGTTTGCGACAGCGTGTTCTGATTTTAACTGGATGTAAACTGACATATGGTTAAGCTAATAGCCAAGTATGCCGACTATATCTCAGCTTATAACCTAAAAAAAACGTGTGTTTGTTGTTTAAAGCAAAAAGGCAAAACGGACCCAGGCAAGGCAAAACGGTACCCCGGACCATTTTGCCTTGCCTGGGTCCGTTTTGCCTTTAACGGAGTAACGTGAATCACAAGGTTGGATGGATGTTTGGATGGATGGATGAATGTTTCGTTACTGAATCACGGCAGAAAGGTTGAACGGATCTGGGTGAAATTTGGCAACAGCTAATGTTAATATAAATCCAATGAAATTAGGGAAACATAATGTTTTTAATATTATTATTTTTTTTACTTTGGTTTTAGATGGTGAATAATTATAAAAGGAAATCCAATCGGAATTGTTGGGATGAATGCAGCATGAAAAATGCAATTGAGAAAGTGGTTGCTGGAGAAATGGGACTCAATAAGGCTTCTAGTCAGTTCCTGGTACCAAAAACTACCTTGAAGAGAAAACTGGAGAAATATAAGTCTACTCAAAATATTGATAAAGCCACAGCGAAGAAACTGGGTAGATTTGAAAAAGTGTTTAC
Source organism: Parascotia fuliginaria (assembly GCA_963082885.1). Lineage (NCBI taxonomy): Eukaryota > Metazoa > Arthropoda > Insecta > Lepidoptera > Erebidae > Parascotia > Parascotia fuliginaria. Next base: position 12,436,367 of record OY720192.1, read on the forward strand.
TACGGATCAAGAGGCTGAATTAGCTACTTATGTAAAACAGATGGAAAGTCGATTATTTGGATTAACCAGGAAAAATCTACAAAAGCTTGCTTATGACCTAGCGGAGAGAAATAACATAAGTCATAGTTTCGATACCAGCAAAAAGATGGCGGGTAGAATTTGGTTGGAAAACTTCTTAAAGCGTAATCCAGAGCTTAGCTTACGCAAACCTGAGCCAACATCTGCAGCCCGAGCAGCTGGCTTCAATCCAGTTGCAGTTAATAGTTTTTTTGATTTGCTGACTCATGCAATTGAAACTTACCATCTGACTCCAGATAAAATCTTTAATGTAGATGAGACTGGAATCACAACAGTGCCCAAGTGTATGCCAAAAATCATAGGAACAAAAGGAAAAAAACAAGTCGGCTTATTAACCTCTGCTGAGCGGGGTCAACTAGTCACTCTAGTATTTTGTGTTGGAGCTGATGGGTCTTACATGCCACCTCTATTTATATTTCCTCGCAAGAGAATGAAGCCTGAATTGATGAACAATGCACCTCGTGGATCTTGGGCTGAGTGTCATGAAAGTGGCTGGATACAAAAAGATATTTTTACATCTTGGTTTCGTAAATTTATTGTTTTTTCTAGAGCTTCCAAAGACAACCCGGTGCTGCTGATATTGGACGGACATAAAAGTCATACAATGAATCTTGACGTTATCGATCTAGGGCGAGAAAATGGAGTGCAAATTCTGGCAACCCCACCGCACTGCACTCACCGTCTCCAACCGCTGGATGTGGGTTTTATGAAACCTTTGTCAACTTATTATTCGGAAGCAGCACAGAATTGGTTGAGGATGAACTCAGGAAGAGTTATTACTCAATACCAGATTGCAGAATTGGTTGATAAAGCTTTTCAGAAAGCAGCTACGATGACAACAGCTTTCAATATTTTTCGTGTCACAGGAATTTGGCCTTTAAATCGTGATATATTCACAGAGGCTGACTTTTTATCAGCAGCAGCCACTGACATCGAGCTTCCGTGTCCAAGTTCTTCGACAGATCCAGTTTCAAGCGTACAAAATCCTCACCCCTCAACATCAAGAGCTGATGAGCCCTCAATACCAGTATCGAGCATCCAAGATCCTCAGCCTTCAACATCAAGAGAAAATCAGCCCTCAACATCAAGAGGTAACGAGGGACCAAACAATGATAAAAATATTTCAACATCCACTACACCTTCCATCATGGATATTGACGAGCCTCATTCAGGGATGTCTTCACCGTCTATTTTAAATGTTAGCCAATTTGACAACCAACCTGCCATGACTTCCACATCAACAAAGAGTGCTGGTGAACCAACAGTTTCACAGCCATTATTTGTGAATCAAAGTGAAACGGAACCTTCAGCATCCACCACAATCATGATTTCCGATGAACCTTGCAGTGTATTTAATTTTGGACCTAAGATATAATGCCTTCCCGAAAACAAAAAAAACTACAAGAGGGGGAAAACAGCAATTATTACGTCATCGCCCTATCGCCTTGAACTGGAAACTTCACAAAATAAACAGACTGAAAAGATTAAAAAGGCACTTAGTTTCGAGAAAAACATAAAACCTTCAAAAAGAGGAAAAGCAAAAAAGAAGACCGAATAAAGAAAAACCAGGAAGGAGGAAACTGAAAATATACTAATTATTTCAAAAAAAGGGAAGGCAAGCAAGAAATCTGATATTAAAAGATCAAAAACTAAGAAAAATGACAGTTCCTCTGACGACGATGACGCTGAGTGTCTGTACTGTTCTCATTTGTACTCAGAATCAAGCGGCGGTTGGGTGCAATGTCCAAAATGCCGTTTATGGGCACACTGTGCTTGCGCAGGAGTAGAGGATGAAGATGCTGAGACAGTATTTTTATGTGAAAAATGTTCTGACTGATTAATTATATGTAAGTCCGTTTTGCCTTCATGTGTAGTCCGTTTTGCCTCACCCATGGAGGTAAAACGGACATATCGAAGGTATTAGAAATCATCTAATATCTTCATTGTCTGTGATCTTATCATAGTCTGATTCGTACATAATATAGAGTTAACAATGTTGATTACTTTTATAATGAAGAAGTTTAATAAAAATGAATAGTTTCTTTGCTATATTTGTATTTTGTTAAGTGGTCCGTTTTACCTACCTTTCCCTTACTCTAGCTATGTACCTAAGTAATTAATTGCATCATCTCTTTTACACAATATTGCTTATTAAAATATATTTTTTTTACACAAATTATTTTTAAGATTTACATGTTTTCTTTTTATTATCTTTGTAATTTATACAATCGTATTTAGATTATATTATAAGTATGTAGATAGTCTTTAAAATATGTATATAAGAATTGTAATCCCGATGGTGGCCAAGATACAAGCATTTGCTTAGTTTGGGACCAAAGGGAACCTACCATATTGTATGTCATTCTCGTCCGAGGTATCGTTAAAGCAAGTCGTGTTTTTAATAAAATATAAAATAGCTTAATCAATTTTAAGTTCTATTTCAAAAGAATTAAAGTATAATTTAAACTTACCTATTTTCGCCGTACATTACGGGTGTACTTATTAGTCAGTAGTGTTAAGTGTAGTATACGCAACGAATTCAGGTAAAATGCATCGTACTCCGACACAAGGTCACCCAGCTAGGTTCTCGTCTCATCCGGATCTTTCTCTTGACATTGGACCTCAAGATCAGGAAGGAAGAAATGAGGAAATCATCAGAAATGTAAACCTAAGAAAACGGAAATACCCTGAACAGCAAGAGTTAGAAGATTTGAAACAAGACCTTCTAAAGTCTTTTAAGGATATGATGACTCAGGAGATAGCTGTAATAAAGCAACAAAATAGTGAAATACTTCAGACTAATTTAGAAATAAAAAAACAACTTGAAGAGAATGCTACTAAATATAAGGAAATTAATGAACGAGTACTAAATCTTGAAACAAAGCATGAAGCAGCAGAAGAACGCATTAATCTGTTGGAATCCCAGATGAATGAATTACAGAAACAGCTTTTAAAAAATACCGTCGAAATAAGAAATATTCCTCAAGTTGATAAAGAAGTTGTACAAAATACTGTCAATAAAGTATTTGAAACTCTTAAGATACCACTAATTGATGAAAATACTACTGTTTATAGAAAGGGCAAAAAATATGGACCAATTATTATCGAGTACCAGAACATCAAAAACAAGGATACACTATTAAAAGCCATAAAAAAGTACAACTCCGACAATAAAGATAAACCTCTTAGTACTGAAATATTAGGATTTTCTGATGACTCGTCACGTATTTACATATCTGAGTCTTTAACTCCTATGGCGAAGAAACTTCTAGCGGCTGCACGTGAGTTGGTAAAAAGTGGGGCTTATAAATACTGCTGGGCGGCAAGAGGTAATATTTTGCTACGAAAAGAAGATGGAGGACCCGCTATACTCATCAAATCATTGAGTCAAATCAAAGACCTCATCTTGGAATGACTAGCCGTGCTAAAAATTTATGTGTACTTACGGTATTTTTTTCCTTTTTTTTCTTTTGCATTACTTTTGCTTTTTATTTTGACTGACACATACTATCAGTCCATATTTTACATATGTTTTTTTTCTTTGAACTCTCACTATAATAATGAATGCCTAGGTATAAATATAAAATTTTATATTATTTATCTACACTGTCCGAAAATAATTATATACTCTTTATTATTATATATATGTTTGGAATGGCTTTTGATTGTATATATATTATTATGCTCTAGAAACTGCTTGTCCGAAAATAATATTAAAAAAATTACAAATTACGGAAACTCAAATCGTCAACCAAATATATTGAAGTATCACTCAAACGGGTTAGTGTTGTTAACATGGGTAACAGCATAGACGAAGTGGTCACCGAGTTGGACAGAAATGTCAACGTCGGTGACTCATATTTGGTTGATGATCCCGAAGTGTTTCCACATTACAAACTTGACACAAAATCTCTTAAAATCATTGTACAAAATATTCGAAGCATACACAAAAATTTTATAGATTTTAAAGTTTTTATTGCAAGAAGTAACATGGACTACGATTTTATTATTTTGACGGAGTGTTGGTTGCAAAATTCGGAAATGATACCTGATCTGGAAGGATATGTTTCGTTTTACACAAAAAAACATATAAATCAAAATAGTGGTGTGGTTGTATATGTGAAAAATTGTTTAGCCAATATCACAACATATGAACCAAACCTTGCTGATGCCGATTGTTTAGTAATAAAAATAGGTAAAAGTCATACCTTTATATGCATGTATAGGTCGCCATCTTTTACCTCAATCACAAATTTTCTTGTTTCCCTAGAGGAACTGCTAACAGATGAAAAACATATACCGAATATCTACTTAACCGGTGATGTTAATATTGATGTTAGTAACAATAATACTGATTACAGATCTGATGAATACATGAACTTGCTTGCTAATTACTGTCTTCTACCTAGTCACTTGCATCCAACGCGCTTGAATAAATGTATTGATCATTGTTTCGTGAAATCAAATTTAAACATGTTGACAGTAGTTTGTAACTCATCAGTTACTGACCACAGTAGTATTTATCTTAGTATTCCCATGAATCAACCTCGTATGGCTGCCAAACCAAAAAAGACTATTTTAAACCTTGATTATGATAGAGCTTACATCCTAATGAAAGATCTCGATTGGGCTGATATATTGTCATTGAAAGATCCTAATGAAGCATCTGAAGCGCTTATCAAAACCTTATCTGATATAATAGAAAAGTCTAGCAGACAGATTGTGGTACCCAGCAGACGGCAAACTTTCCAACCGTGGATAACAGCAGGTCTCTTACGATGCATGAGGTTTAGAGACACGTTACATAGAAGGTTCTTAAAACATCCCAATGATAAAAATCAGGAAATCACTTACAAGCGTTACAGAAATCATTGCAATAAACGAATCATCTGTAAACTTTGAAAAAATTATTTATAATTATATATACCCGATTATATCATCAGGCATATCCTATGATAAACACGGTTTTATGAAGGGTCGATCCACAACATCAAATTTGGCGATTTTCACTAATTACGTACTGTGCGATATGGAGAGTTCGGGTCAGGTCGATGTAATTTATACCGATTTTGAAAAGGCGTTTGACCGGTGTTCGCGCTAGGAACAAAAGAAAAGAAATTGCGTTATTAAAACTAACCATTTATTGGTTTTTGAGTTTTTACAATGTCGGAGGCAATTATTAGCGAGTGCGTTGTGATTCTCTTGTTGGAATCGAATGGAATGAATGTTCTCGAAGATTCTCTTGATAATTCCTTTCCTTATTGTAGTCGGCTGAGAGGGAGTGTCGCTGATTGGTGAAGCGATGACAGCTTGTCCGTGGCGAGCGCGGATTGGCCAGTGAGAACATAGACAAGCGTATAGACAAAAGAGTACGTCTGGTAATGGAATGACATTCTCGTATCAGTCTAATTTTAGTGCAGGTGCTGGTTGCATTGGCCCACGCTTTCTAGGCGTGAACATCCTCCCGGCCGTTGAAAGGTCCAGAGACAACTTTCAACGAATTTTCTTTATTGGTGCTCAGAAGTTGGTAGAAGACAGAGGCGATTGAGAGCGCGCCGGACAATACCTTTAGATGTCCTTACATCAGTGACTCTAGGAGTTCCGTCGGAGCCGGGGAAGAGCTTGCTAACTCGACCCAATCGCCAGCATAGGGGAGGAACTTGCTCTTCTTTTATAAGTACTAGGTCATCTAGCTGCAGCTCCCAGCATCTTACACGCCACTTCGTGCGCTGTTGCAGTTCAGCGACGTATTCGGTAGCCCATCGTCTCCAGAAATGTTGTCTTGCTTGCTCAAGGCGTTGGAACCGATCGAGGCGATGAGTGTTGCTGTCTTCGTAGCTCGGCGTAGGAAGTGATGCCAGTGACCTACCAACCAGAAAGTGAGCTGGGGTGAGAGGCTGGAAATCGTTGGGAGAAGGACTAAGGGGACATAAGGGTCGGCTATTAAGAATTGCTTCAATTTGAGTGAACACAGTGGTTAACTCCTCAAATGTCAAATGGGATTGACCAGGGATTCTCAGTAGATGAAATTTGGCAGACTTCACGCCAGCCTCTGCTAGACCGTTGAAATGAGGAGCGTAAGCAGGCGAGAAACGAAACTCAATGCCTCGGCGAGCTGCAAAGTCCTCGATGGAGTGACTATTGGTGTGTAGAATGTTACCTATTTGTTTAGCGGCTGCAACAAAATTGCGGCCATTATCGCAGTATATGATGTTAGGCATTCCTCTACGAGCAATGAATCTATTTAATAATAATAATAATAATAATAATAATAATAATAATAATTTCTTTATTTGCTCAAATATGGTGGTACATTGGTGTTACAGTATTATTGCGTTCATACATATTCTGCCATATTTTGGCGTGCAAATATAATGGTATTTATTTAATGTTGTCAATCTTAGTACATTCATTTATTTATTACTGGTCCATGCATATTGTATTATTTATTGTATTGTTGTTCATGTCAAATAATTTATAAATTTATCACTTAAATAATCATTTATATTGTAATAGTTTTTATTAATTAATAATTTTATTAAATTGTTCTTGAATAATGGTATTGGTAATTTACGAATATTTTCAGGTAAACGGTTATATACTTGTATACACATGCAATACACATTTCTTTTAAATATTTCTAATTTTATTCTAGGTAGACATAGTTTTTCCTTATGCCGTGTTCGGCTATTTTCTTTGTCCTTAAATTTTTCAAATAAATGTGGATATTTTTTGACAAACATACATAATTCGAATACATACATGCTTGGTAATGTTAGAATATTTAATCTTATAAATAGTGGCTTACAGCTGTCAAGGAAATCCGCACCACATATTGCACGAACACATTTTTTTTGGGCTTTAAATACTCGGTCAGCATCTACAGAGTTACCCCAGATTATGAGACCGTACCTAAGCACTGATGCAACATACCCGTGATAAGCTATCATTGCCGCATCTTGGCTCACTGTTAATTTAATTTTCTTTAATGCAAAAATAAATCGGTCTATTTTGTTGAGGACTTTCTCTATGTGCGGTTTCCAGCTACAATATTTATCAACTATTATACCTAGGAATACACATTCATTTATATTAGTAAGGTGATGATTTTCATAATGTATGTCAAGGCTACTCGTATTAGAATTGTATGTCTGAAATTGAATAATATTTGTTTTTGTCATATTTATTTTTAAATTATTATAATTTAACCAAGTTATAGCCTTGTGTAGAGTTGTATTAGCATTATTATGTAGTTCTTGTTTATTGTTACCCTTGATAATTAATGTTGAGTCGTCAGCAAACATTATACAATTTTCGTTAATGGCATCTGGGAGATCATTAATATAAAGTAGAAAAAGTATTGGAGCTAATATGGACCCTTGGGGGGTACCGTAGAGTTTTTTTTTGTATGTTGATCTAAAAGTTTTTAGTTCGATTTTATCCATTTTATTTATTTCAACACATTGCAGTCTCTCTGTGATGTAACTTTTGATCCAGTCATTAGTATTCCCTCGGATACCATAGCATGACAGCTTTGAGAGGAGGGTTTTATGACAAATAAAGTCAAACGCTTTTGTCATATCTAGGAATATACAAGCTATGTTTAAGTTTTGATTTAGACTTTGTGTTATCTGTTTAATTAGTGAAAAACATGCTAATGTAGTAGAACTTGCTTTCCTGAAACCAAATTGCTCATTTTTGAGGATTTTACATGTTGTTAAGAAAGATTCTATTTTATTACACATGACTCTCTCGAATACTTTTGACAATACCGGAATTAATGTTATTGGACGATAATTAGATAACTCTGTTTTTGTGCCTTTTTTATATATTGGTTTAATTACAGATTTCTTTAGACGATCTGGAAACACTCCTTCCGATAAAGATAAATTAATTACATGCGTTAAAGGTGCTGTTATACTAATTGCGCATCTTTTTAATACCTTTGTACAGACTTCGTCATAGCCTGTTGAGTTTGTATTTTTTAATGATTTTATTATTTTAAAGACATCCATTTCAATTACAGGTGTTAGGAAAATACTTTTAGGATTTTGTGTTATCTTTGGTTGGTCAGTTTGATGATTTTGAGTAGTGTTTGTCGTGTTAGTTGTATGAATATAATAATTATTGAATAAGTCACATATTTCGTTTGGGTCATCATAGAGTTGGTTATTACTTATTATATAGTCAATGTCAGTATTAATTGTCATGTTACTTGTTTTGTCTTTAATCATCTCCCATGCTGCTTTGCTTTTATTTTTTGTATTGTTAATGTATTTAAGGCTGTTTAATTGTTGGGATTTGTAAATACACTTTTTTAGTAATCTAGTATAGTTGTCGTACACTATTTTATTCTGGTTTTTATTATTTTTGTTTAAGTGATATTTTAGATATAAGATTCTTTTTTTAATGCAACACCGTTTAAGACCCTTTGTAATATATCTATTTTTTACAGGTTTACATGTACGTTTCACTTTAATAATGGGAAAACATAGTTTATAAAACAAAGTTAATGTGTCATGGAGCCTACAGAAAGCTTCATTTGTAGTGTGGTTATTGTATACGTCTGAGAAAGACATGCATGATATATATACTTCGAATTTTTTTATGTTTTCCTCGCTAAGATCCCTTTTTTTCTGAAAGCAAAATTTTGGATTGATTTTCGCAGCTTTACTAACTTCCAAGTGACTAGTTAGTGATTGAGCTAATTCATGGTCCGATAGCGCTAAGTAATGTTGGTCTGACTTAGCTTGAGGAATATTACTTACTATTAAATCTATACATGAGTTTTGTCGCGTTGGAATTATAATGTGACTTATAAGATTATTATTTTTTAAAATAGATTTAAGGTCATTGGATACTTTGTTGATCTTAAGTGTGTCTATATTCCAGTCCCCGCAAATAATAATTTTTTTATTACGTTTTTTAGTTAATTTGTTGACTAAAATATTAAAATTTTTCAAAAATATGTTTGCATCGGAACTAGGCGTTCTATAAATGCATACTATAACAAGATTAAACTTTATTATTCCTATTGCACAGGATTCAAAATTAAAAGGTATAATAATAATAATATAATATACATTAATATTGTCTATTTCTCTACATAATAAATTGTTTTTAACAAGGATGCACGATCCTCCACGTCGTTGGTTATGTCGGGAATGAAACGATACCAGTTTGTAGTTCTTAATTTTAAGATTTGATTCCGTGCCATGTTTGAGAAAAGATTCAGTGAAACATAGTATATCTATTGAACCTAAACTTTGTTCTAAGTCATTTAAAGCTATCTCAATTAGTTCTTGTTTGTTTAGTACTCCCGCTATATTTTGGTGTAATAACGTAATAGAATCCTTAGTGGCTGGCACGGTTTTCGTCAGGAAAAAGCCGAGTTTTTTTTGTGTTTATTTTATTAAAAAAGTCTGTAACTTTTGTTTGTGAGATTTTAGTTTTTAAAAATATTGTTTTGGAGCTCACGTTTTTTGAGTTTATTGATTGGTGATGTTTAGTTACGTTAAATAAGAATTCTTTGTGATACTGTTTATAATTAATTTCCGATTTTATTTTAAGGCACAAGTTTTTTAGATAATGTGTGTGACTATACGAATAATTAAAATTATCTTTGCTGTGTTGTGTATGATTGTGTATTGATAGGTACTTACAATTTTTATAATTCTGAACAATTAATTTCATGCTGTTATTAATCATATTTTCATTTAAGTATGCGTTGTGTTGCACATTAGTTACATAAACTGTGAGAAAACGTAGTCTATACAATACATTACATAATTCTGAAATAAATGTGAAGGGTTGTTTGTCGTTTGAGCCTACCACTAGTATTACAATGTCGTCTGATGTTAATGTGTTGATCAAGTCTTCATTACAACTTCGTAGGATTTGTTCGCTATTTGCATTAGGTTTGATAAATGATGAAATTGCATAAATATCGTTCCATTTATGAATCCTAGATTTATTATGTGTTTTGAAAGACCACGTGCTTGTTGATCTCCAAAAATAATGATTTTATGTTTTGTTTGTATGTGTCTTTCTATCTTGTCGGTTTGTTTGTAAGGTGATTTAGTGTTAGTTTTATTTTCTGGTTGTGATTTAATACAGCTAAAGTTAAAGTTTGTTAAGCTTAAAGTTTGTATAAATGCGTCCTTAGTCAGTTCACTCACAGCCTCAAGGTGTAAACATTTGTAGCGTAAACATACAAAAACGCACAAGTAAGATTTAGTTATACGGCATCCACGGCCTTTACGATCAGTAATTAAAAAGGGTCCGGCAAAATCAGTGCCTACAGTGCTGAAGGGGAAGTTAGGCTTAACCCGTTCAGTAGGAAGATTGCCCATAATATTGGACAAGGTCTCACCCTTAAACCTAGTGCAAATGAAGCACTTTCGTGCTACACTTCTAGCTAATTTTCTCCCACCCAGAGGCCAATAGCGCTCGCGAATTGAAGCTAGAAGCAGTTGTGGCCCTGCGTGGAGCAAGCGTAAGTGTTCACTGTGAAAAATTAGTTTAGTTAAAGGATGATCAGACTTAAATATAATAGGGTGCCTCTTATCATAGGGATGTGAAGAGTCACTGATGCGAAAACCAACACGAATGAGGCCCGAATCGTCTATGAATGGGTTGAGTGAATTGATTGAACCTTTAACTTTAGAAGATTCTTTGGAAATTATAAAGGGAAGCTCCTTGGAAAAGGATTGCATTTGAGCTGTTTTGATTAGAAAGGTCATTGCCTGGTCAAGCTCTTTAACTCTCAAAACTCCTGTCAACTTGTTGCCAGGGAGACCTGCAGTTGTGTATAAACCTGAAGACAGTGGCATACACTCTATGCAACGTACACAATTTGGAATATTTTTCAAAAATATTAGCATTAGGGATAGTTTCGTCTACTAGAGTAGGCAAAGCCTTCAACTCCGGTAAGTCGTTATGAAACACTGAACCGACTGGCCAAACCGACTCCGATCGTTTGAGAAAGGAAGGTCCATGCCACCACAGACTATTTTCAACCATAGCTAGGGGCTCGATACCTCGAGACGCGAGGTCGGCGGGATTATCGTCCGTAGGAACATAACGCCAGGCTGAGGTATCAGTTAACTCGCCGATAGCGGCTATTCTGTTGGCAACAAATGTTTTTGTTTTGCGTGGGGACCTGAGCCAGCCTAAGACCACAGTAGAATCAGTCCAGTAAACCTGACGACTCAAGTTACACCTGAGAGCTTTAACAACCGCTGAAACCAGCTGTGCACCTAGTAAGGCACCGCAAAGCTCCAATCTAGGAATGGTGCAAGCCTTAACGGGAGCAACGCGAGCCTTAGCACACAGTAAATTTACTTGTATGTTGCCAAATTTATCTACAGATCGAAGATAAACACAACTTCCATAAGCATGCTGAGAGGCATCACAAAAACAATGATGTTCAATGCATTTAGAATCATTGATAAGAACATGCCTAGGGATTCTCAAAAGAGACAATTGACCAATTTGTTCAGCAAAATTCAACCACTGCCTCCTAAGAGGGGAGAAACAGGTTAATCCCACCCTAACTTGTCGACCCACAATTTTTGTAAAAAGATTTTTGCTTTAATAGTACATGGGGAAATTAAGCCCAATGGGTCAAAAATTTTAAATGTGGAAGATAATATAGACCTCTTAGTGCAAAGGGTGTCTGGAGTATAATTAATAGGAAAATGTAAGTCATCCCTTAATGAACACCAGCCTATGCCTAGAGTGCTAGTAGCATTACTTAGGATCAAATTAGAATCAAGGGAGTCTGTGGTTATAAGGTTTTGCAAGTTAGAGCGATATTTTCTTAAAGGAAAGATAAGTTCTCCAAGTACAGGGTTCTTCCTGAAGCGAGCTCCTAAGCTAAAAAATCGCTTAGCTGCGTAATAAGAGTCGCCCAGACAATCTAAATCAACTCTTAGTGGGAGACTGACACAAAAGCGACTATCAGAGGCGCGATGAGTAGTAGAAATGAAGTGCTTCTCACAAAGCTTTTCTTCTTCAGAGAAGGGTTGAATTGTAGGGACACTTTCCAGCTCCCAAACTCTAGACAATTCGAGATTAATAGTTGAGGATTGTTCATCCTTAAGTAGAAAATTACAAATTATAGGTTTCTTTTGAGTAGAACAAGTTAGAGTAGGCATGGGACCTGCGATGAGCCATCCTAGTTTAGAAGACCTCAGGGAGATGTGACCTGGACCAAGGGAGTGTAGGTTATTACCTATTAGTTCCCAGAACAGGTCAGCACCTATGAGCATATCTATAGGCGATGATGTATTCGTTTAGTGCAAATGCTTTGTCTGCCAGAATAACGTATGGAACTGTGAGGGTGTATGGTATTTGAAGTATCGTTGGCTGAGGTAACGGGTGGCGCAAAAGTAAAGACCCTATTTGGTTCAGCTATAACATTTTTTCTAAATTAGAAAACTAGATTTAGATTTTTTTAAATGTATATTTGTGCCATTAAATTTCGTACCATTAGGATTTAAAGATGATGTCTTTTAAATGGTGACCTCCAGAGTTGATACACATTTGAGCCCTATTTATGAGATTTTCCTTCAAAATTGGTTATGAGTGACGAAGCGCATTTCCATCTCTCAGGGCATGTCAATAAGCAGAATACTCGGTTCTGGGGCACTGATAATCCGCGCATTATTCTAGAAACACCTCTACACCCACTAAAAGTTACTGTATGGTGTGGCATCTGTGTTGACAGAGTGATCGGACCCTATTTTTTCGAAGACGCTGGAGGCAATGCGATTACTGTCACTGGAGAACGCTACAGAACCATGTTACGTGAGTTTTTGATACCCAGTTTGGACGAATTGGGGCTGGAGCACATCTGGTTTCAACAAGACGGCGCTACGGCACACACAGCGCGCGACACTATGGACTTAGTGAGGGACGCTTTTCCAGGCCGAGTTATCTCTCGTTTTGGCGATTTGCCTTGGCCTGCAAGATCACCCGATCTGACCAGTCCAGACTTCTTTCTTTGGGGTTTTTTGAAATCTCGGGTGTATGTGAACAAGCCACAGACTCTCGCAGCTCTAAAAGAAAACATTCGTCAAGAAATAACGAACATATCGCAGGAAGTGTTACGGCAAGTTATGCAAAATGTCATAAATAGGGCTCAAATGTGTATCAACTCTGGAGGTCACCATATAAAAGACATCATCTTTAAATCCTAATGGTACGAAATTTAATGGCACAAATATACATTTAAAAAAATCTAAATCTAGTTTTCTAATTTAGAAAAAATGTTATAGCTGAACCAAATAGGGTCTTTACTTTTGCGCCACCCGTTATTTTCATGGACTTTTCTTCGAGTCTTTTGTATAATGAAGTGCGTTTAAAAATCCCCCCATCCGAAAGTCTCCCCTGGGAACCAATGTCAACGTACCTAAAACAGTAGTCCGCGTCTACGAGAGCGAACAATACGATACTAAAAAAGTGTTTGTAGTTATAATATTCCGTGCCGCTGTTACCAGGTGCTTGTATCATTACGTGTTTTCCATCCATGGCACCTATAGCATGAGGAAAATCCCATTTTTCTTGAAATTCTTGAGCAATTTCCAACCAGTCTTTTCCGGATGTGGGAATCTGTAAAATTACAAATAATTACAAAAAACAAAGTGAATTTTAAATGCACGTTCATATTTCAGGACTCTACATTACAAAATGAAGTCCAGTCTTCCCGAAAAACTTCAGAATAGTATACACAAGAACAATTTACTGATACTATTCAAAAAGCACCGGAAAAAACTACAAAAACGACCTCGAAGAAAAGGAAACAGGAAGAAGAGGACGATAAAATGTTGACAGAAGCGTTTAAAATTTTAACTGAAACGTCTCAAGCTACTGATTCATATTTCAGTTATGGCCAGCACATAGCAAATGAATTAAGAAAATATGACAGCCATACTCTAATATATGTCAAACAGGCAATAAATAATATAATTTTTGAAGCCGATTTAGGCAGATACAGTCCAGTTTATGGGTATAACACAACACAAGAGCCTCAAAACCTGTCAAATTCAAATACTAATTCTTTGGCCAGTACGTCAACACAAGATAACGATAAATAAGTAATTTAATTTAAAAAAGTTAAATAAATATAATACTAATTAATATTGCGTTTTTAACTTACCTTTACCCAATCTTTTAAAACGTCACTGATAGCATCACAAACCTCTGGGACTATCCTAGATATAGATTGCTTTGAAACTCTAAACAGGTACTGCAAGCTTGTATACGAGTCTCCAGTGGCCAGAAATCTCAAAGTTATAGTCAGCCTTTCAGTCACTGTAATAGCTTCGCGAAACCGGGTGTCCATTTTTTTCACCTTTGGCTCTATCAAGTTTCTCAAGTAATAGAAATCTTCTGTCGACATTCTTGTGAAGTTTTTTATTGTGTCTTCTACCAGTTCGAACTGCATATCTCTTATAAGTGTCACTCCATACTGCATTCTTTTTCGGTACAGCTCTTTTATCCACCAACGCACTTTTCGTTTCTCATTTTTCTTCTTTATAATACTGTGAATAATTACAAAAGCTGCTGCTGCTCGTACACGACTGGTTTCCATGATGAAGGGTCAAACACTGGAACAGTTGCCACGCGCGCCAGGCGCGCTTAGTTGATATACTTCAAATGTTTGGAACGCGTTCCGCGGAACGCTCTTCCGGCGCGGTCATTCATGGTGCGCGCGCCAGGAGCTCGAAGTCGATACGCAGCTTAAAGCACTGGCAACTATAGACCTTTGATTTAATGGATTTGAAATTCGAACTTGGGCAGTGCATAGTAGAACTTCTGGTGAGGATAGCACGGACATAGCCAATGAGGAATCACCTGCACCCAAAGAAGCCTTGGCACCAGGCATATGTAGCAAAGAGTTATGCCTTTTCCTACAGGTGCGACAAGAACCTGGCAATTTATAAGATTGCAAGCTGTGACCAGAGCGCAGACAATTTTTGCACAACTTCATTGAGGAGACCAACGAAATCCTTTCCTCAGGTGTTTTAGATTTGAAAGAACTGCACTCAAAGAGTCGATGATTGCCCTTGCATACAACACACTCAAAGTTTGGCTGTTCGGAAGTAGTCTCCTGAGAGGTCACAACTAAAGATTTGACTTGAGATTTAGGTGCAAAACTATTAGTGCTTGGCTTATGTACAGCTTGTTTGTCATGCTTGTTACGATTAACTGTTTCCAAAACGTCAGCTCTATTCTTTAAAAATGTAAAGAAGTCCTCGATAGAAGGTATCTCGGGCAAGGTATTTCTATGCTCCTCCCATTTAAAACTTGTACCATTATCTAGCTTAGTTGATAGAATATGTATGATTAGGACATCCCATTTATCTGTAGGCAACCCAAGTGAACTTAAGGCACGCAAGTTTTTGTTTACATGATCAATGATAAACCTTAAGGATTTATCACTCTCTCGCATCGTTTCAATGTTGAGTAAAGATTTTAAATGATTATTGATTAAATGTCGTTTGTTATCATAACGACAACATAAAATAGACCATGCCTCATCATAGTTCACAGCCTCACCTTCCAAGTAAGAATTGAGATAGTGGAATTTATGCACATTTATAATTTTAGGATTGTCATGTATTAAAGAACAGTAAATTTCCTTAAATTCTAACCATTTGTAATAAGAGCCGTCAAACTTGGGAATAGTTATGGTAGGTAGTTTGAATCCTAATGTATTGCAAACATTGGCATCATTATAATGGCAATCATTACAATGTGAAAAATTAGAGACACATTCATCCTTCTTAGGAGGCGAGCCCCGAGATTGAATAAAATCTTGTGCTACAGAAATGCAGTGATCAAACTTGTTCAATTAGGTCACGAGTAATTAATTCATTGTCCTGGGTTTCAACATTCAACATCTCTATTTGACTCTGCACCTCGTCGAAGCTAATGAGTAATGCTTCCATTCGCGATAGCTTCATAGAAATTTTATTGATTTCCACGAATGAAGTAGTCTCAGAAGCAACAATAGATTCCAAATAAAGTTTGAATTTAGTTACACGGCCCTTAATGGTGCCGCGTTTTATAATAAGTTCTTTGAGTGTCAAATCGGAAGCCATCGCGAATGCCGACAAACAAGTGAAATTTAAATAGGTACGATACGCTCCTCGTTTCGTCGTCCGATGCGCAGCAGAGGCCAGCGGATGTCAGCAAAGATGGGAAGCGATGCTCAGCAGAAGGGCAGCCAGGCGAAGATCAGGGCACAAAGAGGGTGTTGATGTGGCCGACACGTGTCCGGCCAGCGAAATAATTGTGCGAAGATTGTCTGAAAAACAACGTAAAACCCACTGAATGCCTGTAAGCAGCAAGCGTGCGAGCAGAGCCGTGCAAAGAACGTGTCGCTTCGCAATGAATGTTAACACGACAAAATGAACACGTGGCTGAGGCGCGATGAAATTGTCAAACTTAGGTTACGAAGCGCAGATAAAAGGCTAAAATTCGCTTAACTAATTGCAAGGAGAAGCTTTATGACGATAAATATCAAAAATAAAGAACATAGGTTTGTTGTAGGACTTAGTTTAAAGTGACAAATAGGTAAACACTATTGGGGTGCATTTATCTATGTAAAATGCGTAATAATTAGATGCAATAGAATTAAAATTGATGCTGCAAAATATACACTCGCTAATAGGAAATGAATAGGTATTTAGTTGACGGAAAAGAAAAGTAAAACGTGTTGTGCATAAAGGCTACGCTGAGTATAAAGAATTAGGTACCTATGAATGGGTATAGGTTAGATAGGCATGATAGACCTTATGGGTATTAGGCTATTTAGGTAGGCATAACAAGTTTAGGTTTAGGTAATGAAATGTAGGCTAGGTAAAAATATGTTATTAGGCTAAGATAGGGGACACAAGAGGAAGGGGACAGCTCAAATTCAGGCAGGCATTAGGTCACTTAGCTTCAATTTTGTCGGCCGCGTGGAACGCAGTCTTCCCTTCAGCCTCCGCTGCAGGATGGGCGGCGCGAAGTGCCGAGTTTTAAGGCGCCTGCGTCCTTCAGCGCTGCGTTTGCGCCGGTCCAAGGGGCACCTACGCGGTCCCGCTTCAATCCTCTTGCGAATCTGCTAACATTTATTAGAGAACCGATGCGTGTGAAAGCAGGTCCTGTCACGGTCGCCACTTTTTGTTCGCGCTAGGAACAAAAGAAAAGAAATTGCGTTATTAAAACTAACCATTTATTGGTTTTTGAGTTTTTACAATGTCGGAGGCAATTATTAGCGAGTGCGTTGTGATTCTCTTGTTGGAATCGAATGGAATGAATGTTCTCGAAGATTCTCTTGATAATTCCTTTCCTTATTGTAGTCGGCTGAGAGGGAGCGTCGCTGATTGGTGAAGCGATGACAGCTTGTCCGTGGCGAGCGCGGATTGGCCAGTGAGAACATAGACAAGCGTATAGACAAAAGAGTACGTCTGGTAATGGAATGACATTCTCGTATCAGTCTAATTTTGGTGCAGGTGCTGGTTGCATTGGCCCACGCTTTCTAGGCGCGAACAACCGGGTTGATCATGGGATTTTACTGGATAAATTATACAGACTTGGTATTCGGGGGGACTTGTTGCGATGGGTTCAATCATACTTGTCTAACCGTTCACAGGCTGTGGTCCTTGGGGGCTTCAAGTCTGATTTCATTGATGTCTCTTCTGGAGTTCCTCAGGGATCGCACCTGGGTCCTCTTTTCTACTGTGCCTACTTGTATGA
The DNA here is from genome assembly GCA_963082885.1 of Parascotia fuliginaria. Lineage (NCBI taxonomy): Eukaryota > Metazoa > Arthropoda > Insecta > Lepidoptera > Erebidae > Parascotia > Parascotia fuliginaria. The sequence continues at coordinate 12,454,196 of OY720192.1, forward strand.
CATTGATAAATGTTTTAAATATTCTAATCATCTTTTATATGCCGATGACGAAAAAGTGTACATGAAAATTCGCTCTCGCTTGGACTACGAAATGATACAACGGGACTTAAATGCTTTATGGACCTATTATAGTGAAAATAATATATCTGTCAATATTAAAAAATGTCAAGTTATCAGTTTCAGTCGTAAGACTAACCCTCTCACATATCATTACAAGTTTGGTAGCAATGAAATTAAAAGAACCGATACGGTGAGAGATTTGGGAGTTGTCATGGACTCTAAGGTGGTACTTTCTGAGCATATTGAGAGAATCACTGCCAGGGCACTTCGTAATCTAGGCTTTGTTATTCGTACGTGCACACCATTCAAAAAGGCTAGTACCTTAAAAACAGTATATTACGCTTACGTTCGTAGTATCCTCGAGTACCTACTGTAGTCCTAGCTGGTGCCCTCAGTATACAGTGTATATCGAGAAAATAGAGCGTATTCAAAGAAAATTCGTGAAACATCTGAATTATAAAACCCACAGACGTCACAGTACGTATATAAAGGATTGTAAGCACTATCAATTAACGCCGCTTGTTGATAGACGTATAATGCAGGACATGTGTCTTTTATTTGATGTTTTGCGCAATGGTCTGGACTCCCCATCACTTGTATCTTGTATAGGTTTTAACACGCCTAGAACGCGAACCAGAAACACCCCATTGTTCACCATACCTCACCACCGCACTAATTATGCCCGTAATTCAGTAATCTCCAGAGTACTTCGAACTTATAATAACAGGTTTAAAAACAATGATGTATTTCTGTTTTCTAAAAACAGCTTTAAAAATAATATTCTTCGTGATCTAACCATCAATCCACATTACTGATCATTTTTCCTTTTTTATAAGTTGTACCAAATTATTATTATTATTTTTAATTCTAGGCTTAAGCCACTTGTTTTATTAGTTGTTGCCTATTGTATGCAGTAATCACCTCTTACAAATTGTTTATCACCTCAAACTGTCCTGTCGTGGAACTCTGTAATTGGCTCAGATTATTGTAAATGCAAATAGATAATCTGTTTGCATATTTCTTTGTAAATTGTGTTTGTTAAAAAGCTGTAGTTTCCTTAAATGAATAAAAATAAATAAATAAACAAAATAAATATAACTTCAGAACGTTATCGAATGTTGCAAAATGACTTGAGCGAGGCATCATTAGATGACGAACCTATGCCTGATGATTTGTTGTTAGAATTTGACGAGCAGTTAAATACAACGATAGGTAATTATTTGCGCCGTCAAATAGTAACATATATTTCTATGTTTGTTGTAAAAGGTGGACTTAGGGGCTGTCTCCACGAGCGAGAGAATCGCGGTGATATTATCGTCGTGCCACGTATTTCTATACACTCTCTATGGAACCGTCTCCACACGGCGATATTATCGCCGCGATGCCACGAGTGGCAACGAGCGCGCAAAACGTCATTACATCGTCGCTAGCCCGCCGCGACTAGCAGCGGGCCCGCCGCGCGCTCGCGCAGTGGTCCCGGCGCTCTCGCGACGAGCGCGCAGCGGGCGCGCTGTCAAACGCAGCGTCATTTCAGCGTTGCCTCTCGTTAAGCAAGGACGTTTCGAGAAGCTTTTTAAACAATAGTACAATGTTTGACATTGAAAAGTTTATACTTGAAGTGAGAGAGAGACCTGCCCTTTACGATGTTCAGTTGGCCGAGTATCGAAACAGAGAAATTAAAGCAAAGTATTGGTATGATGTGGGAAGTGCTATGTTCACAGAGTGGGATGACCTAACCTCTAAAGAAAAAAAAGAAAAAGGTAAGCGTACAATATTATTTATTTAGGTAATTTTTGTTGTTATAATTGTTAGTTTTTATTGTCTATGGTATAACAAAATAATATACATTCGTCGGTACAAAACCGTTGTTTCAACAATAATTATAAGAAAGATAATTTTCATTAAACGATGTAGTCATTTTGCCAAGGAACCGCGCCCACTGTGTTAAAATAATCTTTAAATAAGTTTCGAATTTGCAACCCCGAATTCCTTGTCTTTTGAAGTACGGGTGTCATATTTTGTTGATTGGATATGTCTTCATTTTCCCCGTCAGTGGCATTTAATGCTCGACGCTTTATGAAGTTGTGCAAAACGCAAGCTGCTTCTATTACAAGAATTGAACTGTCCGGTTGAAGATTTATTGTATTATGAAATATGCGAAATTTTGAGGTGATTTGTCCAAAGACACATTCCACGTAACTTCTCGCACGAGACAGTCTGTAGTTGAAAATCTTTTTATCCGTAGGAAGACATCGACCTGGATACGGTCGCATTAAATTTCGATAAATACCGAAGGCCTCATCAGCTACAATCACATATGGCATTTTGGGTCCGCCAAATACCAGTTCTTCTTCTTCCGGCAAATCAAGGGCTTCTTCATTTAGCTTCTGGCCTAGAATTGAAGATTGAAAAATGGTAGAATCATTTTCACGGCCATAAGAACCTACGTCAATCACAGTAAATAAATAATTCGAATCCACCAAAGCCAATAAAACGATTGAGTTGTACTTTTTATAATTAAAGTATAGAGAGCCGGAATTCCGGGGGCACTGAATTCGAATGTGTTTGCCGTCTAGCGCTCCCAAGCAATGTGGGAAATTCGCGTTGTCTTTAAATCCCTCTGAGATTCTTTTCCATGATTCTTTGTTCGGGGCTGCCATTTCTGTAGGTGCTAGCACTTTCCATATAATTCTACATGTTTTTTTAATTAATTTAGCCAACGTTTTTTTCGAAATTCTGTACTTATTCTGAAGGTGTTTATAACTTGTTCCAGAAGCGAGATATCTGGAAAATGACATTATTATTTAAAATATATTTATATTTTTTTTAATAACGGGTGGCGCAAAAGTAAAGACCCTATTTGGTTCAGCTATAACATTTTTTCTAAATTAGAAAACTAGATTTAGATTTTTTTAAATGTATATTTGTGCCATTAAATTTCGTACCATTAGGATTTAAAGATGATGTCTTTTAAATGGTGACCTCCAGAGTTGATACACATTTGAGCCCTATTTATGAGATTTTCCTTCAAAATTGGTTATGAGTGACGAAGCGCATTTCCATCTCTCAGGGCATGTCAATAAGCAGAATACTCGGTTCTGGGGCACTGATAATCCGCGCATTATTCAAGAAACACCTCTACACCCACTAAAAGTTACTGTATGGTGTGGCATCTGTGTTGACAGAGTGATCGGACCCTATTTTTTCGAAGACGCTGGAGGCAATGCGATTACTGTCACTGGAGAACGCTACAGAACCATGTTACGTGAGTTTTTGATACCCAGTTTGGACGAATTGGGGCTGGAGCACATCTGGTTTCAACAAGACGGCGCTACGGCACACACAGCGCGCGACACTATGGACTTAGTGAGGGACGCTTTTCCAGGCCGAGTTATCTCTCGTTTTGGCGATTTGCCTTGGCCTGCAAGATCACCCGATCTGACCAGTCCAGACTTCTTTCTTTGGGGTTTTTTGAATCTCGGGTGTATGTGAACAAGCCACAGACTCTCGCAGCTCTAAAAGAAAACATTCGTCAAGAAATAACGAACATATCGCAGGAAGTGTTACGGCAAGTTATGCAAAATGTCATAAATAGGGCTCAAATGTGTATCAACTCTGGAGGTCACCATTTAAAAGACATCATCTTTAAATCCTAATGGTACGAAATTTAATGGCACAAATATACATTTAAAAAAATCTAAATCTAGTTTTCTAATTTAGAAAAAATGTTATAGCTGAACCAAATAGGGTCTTTACTTTTGCGCCACCCGTTACAAAGAAATAATGTTCAACCACAGTATCGCGACGAGCGTGGAAATGAGGCATTTTTCCGTTCGTTGCTACCACTTATGGACAAAATAAAAGAAGACTGTTTAATTTATGCCAGAACTGAGATTATGGCCGTAATTAAGAAATACACACCATCATCACATACATTGCTAGACTCTTATTCTCGTACATCCACACCAACAAGCGAGGACGATATTGCTCAAATGTTAGAACACTTTGATGGAATGTAAACTTTAAGTTTTAATTTGATGTAAGCGTTTAAGTAAAATAAATCTGCTTTAAACTTACTGTAGTGTTACTGCTAATCTTTCACATGGCCCGATACTTTTCCTCATATTAGTATCTTGCTTTGATAAGTGTCTTGATAGTAAACTTAACAGTTCATCGAAAACAGGAATTGGCATTAAATATTCATCTTCAAACCATTCTGGTTTTTTTTTTTTTTTTATTTATTTATAAAATATATAGATATTTACAGCTAGCTTTATATTAGCAGTATAACATAAACCATCGTTGGTTGATGATTTCGATATTCTTCATAATTCACATGGAAATGTCCATGACTTTCACGACGTAGCAACATGGGATGTGTCCACCAACGGCGCTTTTTTTCCCTTCTTAACAATAACAATAACTGCATATTCACTAGTAGCGTACTTGCAGAAGCACCCCACAACACTATATCCATAATAAAGAATTATTTTATCGACTGAGACACTACTTATTTCGCTCTCGTCTGGCACGTAACTGAATTCTTTCTTTCGCAACGCGTCGTCAAGGAAACGCGGCGATACCGTTACGAGTCGCCGCGGAAACGCTGCGATTCCGTTACGACTCGCGACGATACGCGGCGGAATTATCGCTCGTTCGTGGAGATTATCCGACGATATAAGGGCGGACTCGTCGCGATTCTCTCGCTCGTGGAGACAGCCCCTTACTTTCCCATCTAAAGATGTCATAAATATATGTATATGAACCGAATGCAGCATCAGTTGTGTTAAATAATCTTTAAATTCTCCTAATTTCCGTAAACATAAAATTGTATTGAATACACTGTTTATAAACTAGCCTTAACGCCTACAACCATAATAACATTAGTTGTATTTACAAATTGCTATTTGAATGATCAGGCGCTCGTAATGCGGGTATTTAGTTATAGGTATACCTCCGTAATATTATAAATGTTATACGATCTATCTTGTAAAAAGGAATACACGTAACCTATTGCTCCAGTTTAAGATTTTTATTTCCTGCCTTATATAATTCATCTCATCATAATCAAAACATAATTTGGTCCATAACGAGCCGGATGAAAGAACCACGAATAAGAATAACTCCAGGAAATATAAAGTCTGTTGAAAAACTACCGTTTGGAAATCCGTGAGTAACTGACTAAGGTCAAAGGGTCATTTCGCAAGAAAAAGGATATTTAAGGATATTTGGCCAGTGCAGCGTCAATATTTCCATTTATTTATAAACCCATTACTATAATCAGGTAGTATTTCATGTATTTATGGAATTGTAAAGGTTAGTATCTATTGGTATAAAAGTTCTTTGTTCTTGAGCACGTGTGTGATTTCATTAAAGTTACAAAATTATTGTTATAATTTGTAGTTAATCTATTGTGTTAAAGGTAATTAAGCAGCAAGCTAGGTTTTAATTATTGTAAGCCATTATTTAATCAGTTTCCTTAATTATTTTGCATTAGGTATGAAAAGAAATCACACATAAAAAGTGCCTACCAAATTAAAAGTTACTTTGTATTCTTTTACTTTTACTTTTATGTTTTATTGTAGTAACGTTCATAATAACGGTTAGTTATAACGATAATTATAATCATTTAAGATTATAGTGTTTAAATTATAGAAAGCAGATAAGTGCTTATTTAAATGTTTATATTTGTTTGTTTCTGCAGTACTATTTAGCACCGTTATTTCATTAATTGTGATTGTTTTTGCATTACAAAGCAGTTTAAAATATAGTTCGTTAAATTTAAATCAGTTATTTCGTTGTATGTTAAATAATATAGTTTATAGTTAATTTCTTATAATAATATTTAATGTATATTAAAACACTGCTTCCTGGTAAAACAATATTGGTAGGTGGCAACACCGTTTTTGATTTTTGTCTTTCTCTCTTCTCTCTGTGCCATGTACGGATACGAACTGTTAGTAATAACAATATAAAATTAAATAATAAAATGTCTATCACTTAAAAATCTCAACAGGTTATGGGCCCAGCTGGCACCTGTTGCTAACAGTTCGATTAAAATTAAAAAAGGCAAATAAGTGTATCGTGATTTGGTCCGATAATAAAACGCGTGCGGAACATCGTGTTGTAAAAAATGGCGACGACTGAAGAACTTAAAAATGTTGAAAAACTCAGCGATGTTGAGACGTATCAACTGTGGCGATTTCAGGTAAACATTATTTTTCAAGCCAAGGGGCTGAAAGATATAATAGAAGGAAGCGTAAAAACTGAAGATAAAGAGAAAGCTGAATTCTGTAAAATGGACGCACAAGCCAAATATATATTATTGCAAACAGTAGACAAAAAGTTAATAACAATGTTATTCGAATGCACATCTGCAAGCGCTATGTATAAAAAGTTGTGTGAAATGTTTGGCGGCACTGAAGATCGACACAAAAATAAAATCATGCAAGATTTCTTCAACTACAAGTACGACAAAAATAAAGATATGGTGCAAAACTTATCTCATTTGGATAACCTCGTATATAGGCTGCGACAGTTAAACATCTCCCTGGATGATACTTTAGTTGAATCCAAAATTCTAACATTTTTATCGACAGAGTATGAAAATTTTGTAACAGCATGGGAATCAACCTCTAAAGAAGAAAAAACACTTTCTAATTTAAAATTAAGATTAATTAAGGAACAAGAAAAACATGCAAGTTCACAAGATAATGAGGTGGCATTTCGAGCATCCAAGTCATTTAAGAAAGCGGAAAAGCAGGATTCACAGTTTCTAAACAAAATGGGTAACCGTTCTAACTTTAATAGTAAAATACGTTGTTTTGGTTGTAATAAAATAGGCCATGTAAAAAAGGATTGTAAGAAAATATGCTCCATTTGTAAGAAAAACAACCATAACGAAAGTGATTGTTTCTTTCGCAACAATAAAAATTCTGTTTCATTTTTAGGTTACAAAAGTAACAATGCAGATAATTATTATTATGATTTTGTTGTAGACTCAGGTTGTACATCACATATGGTAAATGATATAAACTTGTTAAGTAACTTGGAATGTCAGGAGACATCTATATGTTTGGCAAAGAAAAATGAAAAAATGTTGTCTGTACAAAGTGGTACTTTTGAAGGTGAAAATTGTGTCTTAAATAATACTATGTATGTTCCAGATCTATGTAAAAATTTGTTTTCAGTCTCAGCAGCTACTGACAATGGTGCTGTTGTAAGTTTTAAAAATAATTATGTGGAGATTACTGCTAAGTGTGGCACTAAAATATTTGGTAAAAAGGAACAGTCAACAGGTCTGTATCATTTAAAATTAATTCAAGGTCGTAGTGAAGTGTCTCTGTTAGTAAATAAAAAGGAGAGTATTTATGACTGGCACATTAAAATGGGTCACCCAAGTAATGAGGTACTGGGAAAATTGGTGGACGCTGCTACGGGTGTCACATACAGCAAGGCTGATTTAAAGCAATTGCAAGATATTTGTGAAATTTGTGTTAAAGCAAAGCAGGTAAGGAAACCGTTTAATAAGACTAGAGAACGTGCTAGTAGGACACTTGAAATAATACATAGTGACGTATGTGGTCCTGTAGAAACCACAAGTTTTGATGGAAAAAGATACATTCTCACAGTGTTAGATGACTTTAGTCATTATACAAAAATTTACCTGTTATCAAATAAAAGTGAGGTTAGCGATTACTTAAAACATTACATTAGGGAAACCGAGAGAGAAGTTAATACAAAAGTTTCTGTGTTACGTTGTGATAATGGAGGTGAGTACTCCAGCAGTGAATTTAAAGCATGGTGTTATAAAAATGGTATAAAATTAGATTACAGTATTCCATACAGCCCACAACTAAATGGCAAAGCCGAACGTCTAAATAGAAGCTTAATGGAAAAAGCTAGGTCATTATTATTAAATTCAAACCTTAGTAAAGAACTATGGGGAGAAGCTATGTACTCAGCTACATACTTACTCAATAGGTTACCATGTTCAGTGATTGATTTTAACCTTTTGACCGCCACGTCAAAAAAGAAAAAGCGTGCCCTCGGCGCCAAGCTCCGAAATCATCCTTTAATACCTACAAAATAGTAGTGAGGTCGAAATTATATCGATAAAGCTCATGGTAAACTGACAATATTTTTTAACATGGGTTTTAATTTCAATAAAGATTATTATACCATCCTTGTGTTGAGTTTTATTTTATCCCGCTTTGTCCTTTATGACATAAATGTAATAATCTGTGTCACAGTTACGGCCTTTATTACTATTTAAATCCATAAATAGAAACAGCAATCGATAAAACCAAGTCAATACCATCACAACACTATTGTCCCTCATGACGTAATTTTTTGTCACTCTATGACGACAGTGGCGCAGCTGGCACGGATTTCTTGAAATTGCTCGCTTCTGCTTTAGAGGTGCGAATACCGATACTTATTAATAATATCGAAATATTTTATTCTTATTGTTTTGTACTTTCAACAGTGTCACGTAATAAAATGTAAGTTTAAAAAAGGCAAAATAAAACATTTTATAGAAATCAGTCTTTTAATTAAATGGTTAGGTAGTAGAAATTGGTAGAACAATCATACCATTTTAAATACCTTCACACATTAAATACTGTTCAATATGTTAAAGACAATCAACATAATTTTAAAGTGTATATTTTTAGGTACCTAAGTATTTTTTTTTGGACTTTAGTAATCACGCTACGATCAATATTGATTGATAGTTTTATACAGATAATTTTCAATAATTACCTAATTATTGTAAACTTTTCTTAATATATTTGGACGCAAAACAAATATTTTTCAATATTTTAAAAATATTATTTAGTTTTAATGAAAAAGTAAACACATTAATCACAGCATCACTTGGTACATTATTTGTTCGATAAACATTTAAAATATTCATAAACCTTACTAACACAAAACACAATAGAAAACTAACATAAACATAATAATAAACATTGTCGACTCCTTGCAGTATATTTAATAAATCTTCACTACTCATATTATAGTCCTCCATTATTATTAATAATATTTAATAACAGAAATAATGAGCTACACTCTATTTGAAAATTTTCCGCGTTTGATATCAAGGGACTGTCAATCATAGACGACTGTGGCGTTCCCGGCACAGACAATACAACAGTGTGATAGAGATGGGCATTGCAGTCATTACAATTAATCGATTATTTACTAACACTCGACTTTTAAAGAGCGTATAGTTCAATATTATAGAATTTTCTCGATTTTTGTAACATAAAAGTTCAATATCAAATGTTTTATTTATTTATTGGCGCAGAATTCAGAGTAAATTAAATATAACGTAGGTTGCCGTCAAGATCGAATTTTTTGTTATATTGACTGCTATCTACATCACTATGTGTCCTGTTATGGTGACTGTGGCGTCGAGGGCACTAAGTTTTTCCAACTTTATAACTGGTTTCCTTTTTTGTCATCTTATGTTACTATACATGAAATCTGACGAAAGCAGTTCACTTCAAATAAATTAAGAAGAGTTAAGGTACATAATTAACAAGGGAAATAAACAAAACAATGCTGTTTTATGACATTTATTTATGTTTAAAATTCTGTCACCTAGTCGCGACCGTGGCGTGTTGGGCACATTTTGGTTTGTCGTCTATGCACGACTGTGGCGGTCAAAAGGTCGAGATGTTGTCTTTAATACAAAAACTAATAACACAATAAAACGGGGTGGACAGCAGCAGTTAGAGAGCATAAAATTGGATGCAAGTATTGAAGATTGTAGTGGTCATCTGTTAACAAACATAGATCAGTATGAGTCTTCAATATGTCCTGAAAACAACAGCATAGAACCTGAAAAAGAAGAAGAAATATTAGTACAGAAAAACACAGAAATAAATAATGCTAGTAATAATGATGAGCAAGTAATAAATAAAAGGGTAAGAAGAGTTCCACAAAGATATAATGGTTATGTTCTACTTACATACCAAGAAGCCATGAAGTCACCTGAAAAAGAAAAATGGAAAAAGGCTATAAATGAAGAAATAAAATCTTTAGAGAAAAATCAAGTGTGGAAACTAATAGATGAAAAGGATGTCAAAGATGCTAAGATTCTAACCAACAAGTGGGTATTCAGAGTTAAAGAAGATGGATCATATAAAGCCAGAATTGTTGTAAGGGGTTTTTGAACAAAGAGATATAGATTATGATGAAATCTTTAGTTCTGTAGCATGTCAAGCTGCATTAAGGATTATATTCTCTTTAATGGTGATAAATAACTACCATCTTATGACATTTGATGTCAAGACAGCATTTTTAAATGGAAATCTCAGAGAAGGAGAAGTGATTTATATGAAAGTACCTGAAGGTTTTGAAGAAAGTTATGGAAAAGTATGTAAACTGAAAAAATCCCTATATGGTTTAAAACAGGCATCTAAAAGATGGAATGAAGAATTTATTAAAATAATGAAAAGTTTAGAGTTTGAACAGGTTAAAAATGAGCCATGTGTACTACGAAACAAAGAAGCTACTATTATAATAGGTATTTATGTTTGTCTACGCTCCTACCACAGTATGACGATGTCTGCGGGGACTGCGGGGAGAGGAGGAGGGTCGCCAGGTCGAGGGCCCTACTGCTCCCCTCCAATGCCGCGCACTCGCCACTCGCCGATAGATCGCCGTCATATTATTATCAACCAATGTCGTCTATTTTAATTAAATATAGTACTTTTTTATCGGTTGAGTCGCCTTATTTTTCTTATGTTCCCGTACTGAACATAAAGTGGCGACCGTGAATATTATTCTGAAACAACAACTGTCGCATCATCGGACGGTTCCGATACCGCGCCGCGTGTCGCCGGGACAAAGGTCGTAGCGGTCAGACTCGTTTTACTCCTTCGCGAACATACGAACAGCAGAGAAGACGAGCTACAACTGCAGCAAGCCACCCAGCCAAGCACGAGGAGAACATACGGTCAAGAAATACTGAGAACAACCACTTTGCAGCCATCGCGAGCCGGCCAAGCGGACATACCACGTGTCGCAACAGCGGTTTGCCAGCCAAAGTGAGCCCGTTCCATCATTATTCCTTCAGTTTCCACACTACTATCCCTTACTTTTGTTTGTGTGAGCAGAGAGATAAGGAATCATTACCTTGCTAAATAGGTATCCTAAATTTAAGGCCTAACCTCATACCACATTAGCAAATCAGCATCCATTTATTTTCTATCGCCTACCTAAGCCTTATTTCTTAAACTATGCTAATTGCATACCTACCTAATCTATAATAGCTGTTTCCTACCAACAGTTCTATAGCTCATTAAACTCGTTCGTAATACCATTAATAAGCAGCTAATTTCAAGTTACTGTCGTAATTGTATAAATCTATTGTTCGACTTGAAAGCCTATACTGCAACTATTATATTACGCACAACCTGCTACTATACACAACTAAAATCATAATAGCTAAACCTATTCTAAACACTTCAATAATACAAGATAATAAATAAATACGACACGATGCTTAGCTAATTATCTACACCATTTACAGATTAATTTCTTGTTGCCTTATACATTAAGCACATACTTAAGCACTATAGCAGCGATTTATAAAATAAAGCAATTGTTTTGCTTTGTTAATTTAATTGTCTAGCCACACCTATAGTCACTTATAATTATAATTTCATTAAACAACAGTTTGCTCAATTTAACCGCTAATCACTATCACCCTTGACACTTAGACTGCCTAATATCCCTACATAGATATACAAAGCATTCCAACGATCTATTCCAGCTGCCGTGCGTTCTTCGCTTGTGCACCTACGTCGCGTACTGAGATCTCGCGCACACTGCGGGTGCAAATCGAGTGCTGCTGCAGCGCGGCCGCTGATCCAGACCGGTTTCCGAGTCGACTGACATCGAAGCGAGGAGCGTATCGTATGCATTTAATAATAATTGTTATTGTTGACTGATCTCTTTGTTTGTTTACGCGTTGACCTCATTAGCATGGAGACTACTTATAAAACTTTAAATTTAAAACGTGCTTCAATAAAAGGACGTGTCACTAAGTTTAGTAATCAGTTAGTAGAATTTCAATGTAAAAAACTTACTCCTACTGAGGTTAACGTACTTACACAGAAGTTAGTTAAAATTGAAGCGCTATTTGTCGAATTCGATGGTGTGCAAAATCAAATCGAGGGAATGGATGAAAATAGTTTGAGCAACGAATTAGATACAAGGGAATTGATTGAACAAGCTTTCCACAATTCGATCGCAAAGGCACAGGAAATTATTTCACTAAATAGTTCGACAAAAAGGTCGACACTTGAACACAGCAGCAGTTTCACCACAGCTAATGAAGAGGATCATGAGGTTATCGGGTTTCGTTTGCCAGTCATTAAGATAAGCAATTTTGATGGTACCTTCTACAAATGGTTGGAATTTCGTGATACATTTAGTTCATTAATCCATAATAATTCTAAAATTAAAAATATACACAAATTTCACTATTTGAATTCCTATTTGGAGGGTGAAGCTGCTCGTGTGATCAGCAACTTCGAAGTTACAGACAATAATTATCCTGAGGCATGGAGCATTCTTTGCGAACGTTACAATAATGTTCGTCAGTTAATAAATAATCATTTAAAGATTTTATTGAACATTGAACCATTACGTGAGTCAGATAAATCCTTAAGGTTTCTTGTAGACCATATTACTAAAAATTTACGTGCCTTAAATATTTTGAAACAGCCAACCGACCACTGGGATACCATAATCATATATATATTTGCAGCAAAATTAGATAGTAATACGCGCCTTAAATGGGAAGAATATATACATAGTAATGTTAGTGCTTTGGATATGCCTACTCTAGACGATTTTCTGTCATTTATTAGGGGTCGAGCAGATGTTCTTGAGTGCGTTTATCGCAGTAAGCAAGATAGGGGCAATAAATTATCACCTAATAACACTCATAGTCCTAAACAAACACCTAATTCTCACACTAAGTCGTTTGTGACTGCTGACCAACCTGATTCATCGTCTCAAGGTTCTAATAAATGTATCTTTTGTAATGGTGACTCCCATCACATTTATGAATGTTCACAATTTAAGTCTCAACCAATTGATGATAGACTAGCTTTCGTAACGAAATCTAAATTATGTACGAACTGTTTGCGTAAAGGTCACAATAAGCGTGCATGTAGACTACCAGGGACATGTAGAATTTGTAAAAAACGTCACAACACTAGTCTACATAAACCTACAGACCCTAACGCTGGCAATACAGAATCCATGCCCGTTTCTATGTCAGCTGTTTCACACACACATTCTTCACACACACACTCTGAGACATTGTTATGTACTGCGTTGGTTGATATAATTAATCCTCTTAACAATAAATCAGTTACTACCAAAGCTCTATTAGACAACGGCAGTCAGTCTTCGTTTATCACAGAGTGCTTAAAGCAGCAACTAAATTTAACTACTTTGAGCTCAAACACAAAAAACGTTATTGGTATAGGTAACACTGTATACAAACTTAATGCTGAACGTTGTAATATACGCATACAATCAAAGGTACGTCCATACAGTGTCTTTACATCATGTTTGATTATACCCCAAATTTCAGGCAAAATACCTAAGACTACTTTAACAGTTACACATTTAAACTTAAAATCATTCGAGCTAGCAGACCCCGGCTTTTATGAGCCTTCTGAAATAGGATTGCTTATCGGTGCTGACTTATTTTGGGACATTATAGGTACCAAGCAGCACTCTTTAGGACAAGGCAACCCTACCTTACATGATTCGAAACTAGGATGGCTCATCGCAGGTCCCTTGCACTATAACACTTGTAATAACAATACAGAAGTAAAATGTAGCTTAGCTAATATTGATAATAATGATAAATTAATTAAACTTCACAATGATTTGAAAAGATTCTGGGAGCTGGAAAGCTTACCACAAAAACCACCTTTTACTGATCAACAAAAGGCTTGTGAACTTCATTTTTTGCAGCACACTAAACGAACCAAAGATGGTCGTTTTTGTGTCAAGCTGCCACTCATCGATGAGCCAGATTGTTTGGGTGAATCTTATTTTGTAGCCAAACGTAGATTTTTTAATTTGGAACGCAGGTTTCGCAAACAGCCTGATCTTAAGTCTGCTTATGTAGATTTCATAAACGAATACCACAAACTAGGTCACCTGTCCATCTCCCAGGAAGATCGACCCGAGAGAGCCTACTTTGTTCCGCATCACCCAATCATTCGCGAGGACAGCGAATCCACGCGTCTCCGCGTCGTTTTTGATGCGTCAGCTCGCACCACATCTGGTTTGTCTATAAACGACATTCAAATGATAGGCCCTACTATTCAAGACTCTCTTTTCAATATCCTTATTCGATTCCGTCAATATCGTTATGTATTGTCGGCGGATATTGAAAAAATGTACCGCCAGGTATTGATAGACGAGTCTCACCGTAATTTGCAGCTGATACTGTGGCGTGATGCGGAAGATAAACCATTGCAATCTCTCAGGCTTAATACGGTTACCTACGGATATGCTAGTGCTAGTTACCTAGCCACCAAATGTCTTTGGCAAGTAGGCGAAGAATGCGGTGATGATTTAATCAAAACTGTAATTCAGCAAGATACCTATGTCGACGATTTCGTAACCAGCAATGATGACGAAAATCAGCTTCGTTCTATTCGACAATTAACGTCTACGGTTCTTCTTAGCGCTGGCTTCAATCTTCGAAAATATCGATCTAATTTGCCTTCTATACTACCTTTAGACGAGGTCCAGTCTGGCGGGAACCTTAAATTAAGTCATTCTACCAATACTTTAGGCCTGGACTGGAATCCTTCAACAGACAGTCTTCAGTTTCCCATCTTAGTAGACAGTTCTTCTGTTGTTACTAAGCGGAGCATCCTGTCTTCAACTTTCAAGATCTTCGACCCCTTGGGGCTCCTATCCTTGTGCACTATCGTTCCCAAAATTTTAATTCAGACATTATGGTCTTTAAAGCTTGACTGGGATGATCCTGCACCTGAAAGGGTGGTAAAAACATGGAACACCTTCAATGAAGGTCTTACGTCCATTTCCACCTTATCTGTACCTAGATGGGTATCTATTGCCGAGCCAGTACTTGTTGAAATGCACTGTTTTTGTGATGCATCTCAGCGTGCTTACGGTGCATGCTTATACTTACGGTCCATACACAAAGAAGGACAAGTATATGTTCAACTATTATGTGCCAAATCTCGCGTTGCACCCGCATCTAACTCAATTACCATTCCTCGACTTGAGCTCTCAGGCGCCCTACTTGCGGCTGAAATGTGCTCATCTGTGACAAAGGCCTTGCGACGTAACATAGCAAGACATATTTATTGGACCGACTCTAATATCGTACTTAGTTGGTTACGTATCGGTTCATCTAATTTAAAAACGTTTGTCGCCAATAGAGTCGCCACAATCAGAGAACTGAGTGACACCACTTCATGGCGCCACGTTCCCACAGAGCACAACCCAGCTGACTTACTGTCCCGTGGCGTAAATCCACAAGAAGTCGCTAAATGCGATCTGTGGTGGCATGGGCCTGAGTTCTTGTTAGCACCCGAGTCTGATTGGCCTATCACACAATCACAGAGTAATAATAAATCCATAGATTTACCTGAAGTTAAGGCACATTCCACTACTATCGTAAGCACAGACACATTATTTAGAATAAATAAATTCTCTAATTTAAAAAAATTACAACACATTTTTTGTTACATAAACAGGTTTATTCATAATTGTAAGGATCCTAGTAATAGATATACAGACTCACTGACTGCTATTGAGCTTAATAAGGCTCTCAACACATTAGTATATATATCCCAGAAAGAATCATTCCCCAAAGAATTCGATTTATTGGTCAAAGGAAAATCACTTAATTCTAAATCTCACATTGCCGCACTTAATCCGTTCTTACATGAAGGAATTATTAGAGTAGGTGGTCGAATACAAGCTTCAAAATGTAATTTTGATATGAAACATCCCATGCTATTAAGCCACAAGCACCATTTTGCTCAGCTTTTATTCGAACAGGAACACCGACGGCTTTTGCACATAGGTCCACAAGCTTTGCTAGCGTCGATTCGAACTCGTTTCTGGCCTATCGGTGGAAGAAATATAGCTCGGCGAACAGCGCGTAATTGTAACGTTTGCAGGCGCTTTAAAGGTAAAGCGATGCAAAACATCATGGGAAACCTTCCTGCCGAAAGAATAGTGCCTGATTTTCCCTTTCGCACTGTAGGGACTGATTTTGCTGGTCCATTCATGATTACGGATCGCAAAGGTCGTGGCTGCAAAATATCGAAGAGTTATTTATGTATTTTTATATGTTTTAGATATAAGTGCATCCATTTGGAAGCAGTAAGCGAACTTTCCAAAGATGCTTTTATTTTAAGTTTAAGACGTTTCATTTCTCGGAGAGGCCTACCAAATCAAATTTTTTGCGACAATGGTGGAAACTTTGTTGCAGCTTCCAGGGAGCTTAAAGAATTTATACACACTAACGCTAATTCTATCACTGATTTTGCCGCTAGCGAGGGCGTCGAATTTTGCTTTTCCCCTGCATACGCTCCTCACTTCAATGGTTTAATGGAAGCCGGTGTGAAATCAGCCAAGTTTCATTTGGCTAGGATATTAGGGGCTGCTCACCTTACTTTCGAGGAATTATCTACTCTGTTCGCTCAAATAGAAAGTATCCTCAATAGTCGACCTATATGTCCCTTAAGTTCCTCACCCACTGATTTCTATCCCTTGACCCCGGGCCACTTTTTGATTGGCAGACCCCTCCAGTCACTGCCATCTCCGTGTCTACAAGCCTCTAATGCCAATCGTCTTGACAGGTTCAAGCGCCTTGAACAGATAAGGCAACACTTCTGGCAGCGCTGGAGCCACGAATACATTGCTGAGCTTCAGACGAGGACAAAGTGGCACACAAAATCTCCGGAGAGCCTACAAATAGACGACTTAGTCATCCTAAAGGAAGATAATGCTCCACCGTTGTACTGGCGCCTCGGGCGTATCCAGAGATTGTTCCCGGGCACTGATGGTGTAACTGTTGCTGACGTTATGACAGCACGAGGGACCGTCCGACGCGCTCTCAACAGAATCTGTCTGCTTCCAAGGCCAGATAACGAAGCGAAACTTGAAAGCTGATGAGCTTTCCAGGGCCGGGAATATGTCTACGCTCCTACCACAGTATGACGATGTCTGCGGGGACTGCGGGGAGAGGAGGAGGGTCGCCAGGTCGAGGGCCCTACTGCTCCCCTCCAATGCCGCGCACTCGCCACTCGCCGATAGATCGCCGTCATATTATTATCAACCAATGTCGTCTATTTTAATTAAATATAGTACTTTTTTATCGGTTGAGTCGCCTTATTTTTCTTATGTTCCCGTACTGAACAATGTTGATGACGGAATAATAATTTCTAAAAATAAAGAAGATGGCTGTAAGGTACTTGATGAAATAAATAAAATAATAGAAATAAAAATATATAAAAAACCTGAAACATTTTTAGGCTTACAACTTACATATAAAGATGATGGAGTTTTGTTGTCTCAAGAAAACTACACCCGTAACATACTAGAAAAATATAATATGTTGGATTGCAAAGCCGTTGACACACCTTGTGTAGGTCAAGAAGGAATTGTCTTGGATGAGAAAGGCAAGAATCTTTTTCCTTATAGAGAGGCTGTTGGGAGCCTACTGTATCTTTCAACCAGGACAAGACCTGACATAGCTTATGCAGTTGGGTTAGCTAGTCGCAAAGTAGAAAATCCTACTAAGCAGGATGTAGTTTTGATAAAACGAATCTTCAAATATTTAAGAGGTACCATCAATGATGGATTGTTCTTTAGAAAAACAAGTAACATTAAAGGTTTAGAATTGTACTGTGATGCTGATTATGCCGGTGATTGTGACACTCGTAGAAGTACTACAGGGTATGTTATCATGTTGGCTGGGTGTCCTATTACCTGGTGTTCAAGAAGGCAATCAGTAATTGCACTTTCCTCCACAGAGGCAGAATTCATATCAGCTGCGGAATGTTGTAAGGATGCAATATTCATTAAATCACTGTTAAATGAACTTAATATTAACATTAAAATGCTTCAATTCTATATAGATAATCAAAGTGCTATACATTTAATTAAAACAGGTATATTTAACAAAAGGTCCAAACATATAGACGTCAGATTTCATTATATTCATGAACTATACATGAATAATGAGCTTTGTATTACATATTGTCCAAGTGACTTACAACCTGCTGATGTAATGACAAAAGCTTTGAACAAGCATAAGTTTGTAAAACATAAGAATACTGTGTTAAACAAGTGTATTTCCTAATATAAATTATGCAACTGTAAGAAGTAATAACTAAGTTTATTTTTTGTTTGTTGTTAGACATTGTTTAGTAGTAACATTTGTTTCTCTTATTATTAAAACTGGTAATATAAAGATTGTTTTGTAAAACCAATTGTTTTGTTTATTAAACTAAAATAGACTAAGTAAGTTGCATGTAAGATTATTTTGTGTAATGATACTTGAAGTATGACACTGTTAATTTCACTATTAAGTTTTTTTTTTTTTTTAAATTAAGAAATTAAGGGAGGGTGTTAAATAATATAGTTTATAGTTAATTTCTTATAATAATATTTAATGTATATTAAAACACTGCTTCCTGGTAAAACAATATTGGTAGGTGGCAACACCGTTTTTGATTTTTGTCTTTCTCTCTTCTCTCTGTGCCATGTACGGATACGAACTGTTAGTAATAACAATATAAAATTAAATAATAAAATGTCTTTCACTTAAAAATCTCAACATTGTATAAGAAAACCCTGTCATAAATTACAATAAGTAGTAGGTATTCCAACATTTTTTAAAAATTTAAACCTGTAACGTTTCAGTGGTTACCTGCTTCCCAAAGAAAAACTGAAAATTACGATAAGGAAGAGAAGGAGCTCATTAAGAAGCGAGCAAGCTATAAAGGCCGATTAACGGTATTTTCTAATTATTTAGAAACTTTAAAGGATTCTTTGACGCAAACCCAGATCAACGAACTGCAGTTACGTCTCGGTAAGGTTGAACTTGTTTATTCGCAATACGACGAGATTCAGTTAAGGTTGGAATGTGTAGTGTCTGACATAAACGTACAGTTATCAGAACGTAATGATTTTGAATCGTGTTATTACAAACTTGTGGCGAAAGCACAAACTTTACTAGCTAATCAGAATGAAGCTGTCAATGAAGGTAGATCATCTCGGATTAGCAATAATAAGCTGGTTAAGTTACCAACCATACAATTGCCAAAATTTAACGGAACATATGACAAGTGGTTAGAGTTTCGTGACACGTTTTCAAGCCTAATACATTCGAATGACCAAATAGATGAAATTAACAAGTTTCATTACCTGCGAGCTTCCTTAGAAGGGACAGCCGCCGTAGTCATACAGTCGATTGAATTTTCTGCTAACAATTATTCTATTGCGTGGAATTTACTTAATGAAAGGTTTGATAATAAGCGGCTTCTCATTCAAAATCATGTAGCAGCCTTATTTAACATTGAAGTGGTTAACAAAGAATCCTCAGATTGTATAAAACGTATTATTGATACCTTAAACAAAAATCTACGTGCGTTAGAGTCTTTGGGCGAGCCAATTAAATTTTGGGATACTTTGATAATTTACATAGTCACTCACAAGTTAGATTCGAGGACTTATCGACAGTGGGAAGAAGAAAAGGGACATTTTGATAAAAATAAATCAATCACATTAGAGAACTTTCTTGATTTCCTAAGAAGTCGCGCAGACTTGCTTGAAACAATAGATTTATCTCGCAATCAGTTTAATAATCATAATGGTGCTTCTAAATCTAAACACAAAACAATGATATCTTTGACTAATGAAATATCATCACAGAAAACTAAAATTAATAGTTCCATGCAGGCGTCATGCCCGCATTGTAATAGTAAACATACTTTAATTACTTGCCCACAGTTTCTTGGTATGAGCAATGAAGAACGACTTAAACAACTGCCTCAATACAAGGTATGCTTCAATTGTTTTCGTTCTGGGCATTATGCAAATCACTGCAAGTTGCAGGGTTGCAAAATATGTAAGCGAAAGCATAATACGCTGATTCATGTATCTGGTCTTTCACATAAATCTATATCTAATGTTTCTGCTTCACAAACTGATAACTCAGTCTCTGTAGACGTTAAATCAACTGAGAATAAGCAAAATACAAATGTTACGCTATCTGCACTTGCTCCAACTAATGTCAGCAATAGAGGTCAAGTCCTATTGGCCACTGCAGTAGTTAAAATATATGATAAAGATAATCGTGAACATCTCGCTCGAGCTATATTAGACACTGGCAGTACTTCTTGTATAATGACAAACAAGTTATGTAATTTATTGAATCTACCTACAGTTCACGTAAATGAGTCTGTACAAGGTATTAACAATTCTAAATCGAATATTAATAAAATGTGTGGTATTTCTATTAAGTCATTAAGTGAAAACTTTTCTACTAGTCTTTATTGTTTTATTTTACCTTTTATTACGGATGAAGTACCGTGTCATAAATTATCTATTAATAATTTAAATATACCGAGTGATATTTGCTTGGCTGATCCTTACTTTCACACACCTTCAGCGGTGGATTTAATAATAGGTGCAGATGTATTCTGGGACCTACTGGGCAAGCAAAAAATCAACTTAGGTAAAGGTAAACCGATACTATTTGAATCTAGGCTAGGGTGGCTAGTTTCAGGTCCATTAATTAATAGCGTCCAAGAATCAGTTTTACCATTAACTCATAAAGCAAACATTGCAAACCTACATGTCAGTTCTTCACGCAATTCTACTAATGAAGATGACATTCAAAACCTTTTAACGCGTTTTTGGGAACTAGAAGAAGTAGCCCATCAGTCATCTTCATATTCGGAAGAAGAAGCTAAGTGTGAAGAACATTTTGTACTTAACACAACTCGACTGACGGATGGTAGGTTTTGTGTTAGGATACCACTCAAACAATCACCTAGTGTTCTAGGTGACTCATTCACTAGAGCAAAACATTGTTTCTTATCTCTTGAACGTAGATTAAATAAACAGCCAGTTATAAAGACTCTTTATTGTAATTTTATGAAAGAGTATATTTCATTAGGGCATATGTCTGAATGTTCAATTGATCATGAGCAATTGGCATACTTTATACCGCATCATGCCGTGTTACGCGAGTCTAGCCTTACTTCAAAATTAAGAGTTGTATTTAATGCCAGCAGTCTTACTACTTTGGGCATCTCCTCTAACAACATTCAAATGGTAGGTCCAGTTGTTCAAGACGACTTAATGTCTATTCTACTTAGATTCAGGAAACATAAATATGTTATTTCTGCTGACGTAGAAAAAATGTACAGGCAGGTGACAGTACACCCTGATGACAAACATTTACAAAGAATTATGTGGCGTGAGAAACCTTCAGAGTCTATTAAATTTTACGAATTGAACACTGTGACATATGGTACTGCAAGTGCACCTTTTTTAGCAACTCGTTGCTTAAAACAACTCGGCTTAGACTGTAAGGACAAGAAGATAGCTAACATTATTTTACATGATGTATATGTTGATAATTTGCTCACAGGGGGCGCCACAATCGCCGATATCACATATATTCGCGACAAAATTACTGCTATTTTAGCCTCAGCTGGAATGTCCCTAAGAAAGTGGAAATCTAATAATTCCCTTATTATATCAGATCAAGTAACAAATTCATTGTTTAATTTAAACATTGGTTCTGATGAGCCAAGTAAAACATTAGGCCTTAACTGGCTAACAGACTCCGACACGCTTTGTTATTCAAAAAGTAATACATCAATATCTGAAAACGTAACAAAGCGTGAAGTTTTGTCAGTCATATCTCAAATATATGATCCTTTAGGATTAGTAGCTCCATGTATCATACCTATGAAAGTTATGATGCAAAAGCTTTGGTTGCACAAATTATCATGGGATGACAGCTTACCTCCAGATGTCGCTAAGACATGGAAGAATATTATTGAAGAGTTATTTATTTTAAATAGTTTACGCATCCCACGTTTAGTTTTATGTGATTCTTGGAAGGTGATAGATTTGCATATATTTTGTGATGCATCACAAACGGCTTATGGTGCTTGTATTTATGTTCAGAGTACTAATAATAATAATGAAATTTCAGTGCGGCTGCTCACAGCTAAGAGTAGAGTAGCTCCTATAAAGGCAACTACAATTCCTCGGCTTGAGCTATGTGCTGCCCTTGTTGGAGTAAGACTGTATAAAAAAGTCGTTGCCTCACTAGATGCACCAATTCACAGTAGTACATTTTGGAGTGATTCTACAATAGTGCTTGGGTGGTTGAAAATGATTCCAGGTAAGTTACAAACATTTGTACGTAATCGTGTCTCAGAAATTTTGGAATCAACGAAAGGTATCAATTGTACCTGGAGACATGTTCCTACACATCTTAACCCTGCTGATCTTATATCTCGAGGAACAGATGTAAGTCACATTCAAAATCTTGATTTATGGTGGTCTGGACCTAATTTTTTAAAGCAGGATACAAGCGTATGGCCTTCTTTCCTACTACAGTAGAATCGCTACCTGAAGTTAAAACTGAGATTTCTTTGTTAACTACGTGTGACACTTCTAAGCCATTAATTGATTTTAATCGTTTTTCAAACCTTTCTCGACTTAAACGTACAGTAGCATACGTGTTACGATTTATTAATATTTGTAAAAAGCAACCACCTACCACTATACATCTTAATGAAGACGAATTGCAAAATGCTTTGACTTTAATAGTGAAACAGTCTCAAATGGAATCGTTTCCAGAATATCAATTATTGATTAAAAATCAGTGCTTACCAAAAGGAAGTCCACTGACTAAACTTAATGTATTTCTGGATAGCAATAAATTAATTCGTGTTGGTGGTCGCTTACAAAATTCTTCATTTTCATACGATAAAAAACATCCGTTAGTCATACAGTCCATTCATCGATTTTCTAAATTATTATTTAAATTTACACACAAAAATTTAATGCACGCGGGACCGCAGTTGCTACTAGCCACTATAAGAGATACTTATTGGCCAATAGGCGGTCGCAATTTAGCTAAACTGTGTTATCATCGTTGTGTTGTTTGTAGTCGCATCACAGCTAAACCAATTACTCCCATCATGGGAAATTTACCTGAGAAACGGCTTACGTCTGGTGGTCATCCATTTGAATGTGTTGGGGTTGATTACGCTGGCCCTATACTGTTGGCTTCCCGACAAGGTCGTGGTTGTCGACTTGTAAAGGTTTATATTTTACTATTTGTTTGTTTCACGACGAAGGCAGTTCACATTGAGTTGGTTGGTGACTTAACCAGTCATAATTATTTATCAGCACTTCGTCGTTTTATGTCTCGTAGAGGTAAACCTACGCATATATATTCCGACAACGGAACCTCGTTTGTAGGCGCTTACAATGAACTCGGTAAATTTTTGAAAGAAAATAGCAGTACGTTGTCTGGTGATATTGCTGATGAAGGGATTAATTTCAATTTCATTCCTCCTTATGCTCCACATTTCGGTGGTCTTTGGGAGGCAGGTATCAAATCAGTCAAATTTCATTTAAAAAGAGTAATGGGAAATTGTCACTTAACGTTTGAGGAATTATATACAGCACTGGTTCAAATTGAAGCCATCCTTAACTCACGCCCACTCACGCCGTTGTCATCGGACCCAAATGACCTTTTGCCGCTGACGCCTGCACATTTTTTGATAGGACGTACACTGACGTCTTTGCCTGTGCCGTCTTTTAATGAAGCCACGTCAGTTACTCATTTGAAGAGATATGAGAGAATAGAGGCGTTACGTCAACACTTCTGGTCGAGGTGGAATAAAGAATATATCTCGGAACTGCAGCAGCGGACAAAGTGGAGATCTTCAAAGGCAGCATTAGATATTGACCGCCTTGTTGTTATAAAAGATGATAATTTACCGCCACTGAAATGGCGACTAGGCCGAATATCAGCTGTCTACCCAGGACGTGATGGAATCAATCGTGTGGCAGACATAAGAACTGCCAATGGAACAATCCGCCGTGCATGCAGCAAGATATGCCCATTGCCATCAAATTGAAGTTATGGTTGAAAGATGGTCTTTCAACGCCCGCGGGCATGTTTATAAACTAGCCTTAACGCCTACAACCATAATAACATTAGTTGTATTTACAAATTGCTATTTGAATGATCAGGCGCTCGTAATGCGGGTATTTAGTTATAGGTATACCTCCGTAATATTATAAATGTTATACGATCTATCTTGTAAAAAGGAATACACGTAACCTATTGCTCCAGTTTAAGATTTTTATTTCCTGCCTTATATAATTCATCTCATCATAATCAAAACATACACTAAAATCACTTATTGGACAAAATTATTTCAAACAATCGGTGAATTTTATGTTCGACCATTCACCGACAGATAATCATATTATTCTGACAAAATCTATAGCTGAAAAATATTATATAGATATTCGTTTTAAGCATTTTGCAACTGTAGAAAACGATATAGCAACCAACCGACAACAACTAACCAAAACAATTATTTTTTCAGGAAATTAATTTCTCTAATAAATATTTTTCATTATAATTTGTCTATCATTTATTCTGCTTCTGAAATTAGTTTTATCTACTTGGCCATTTTCCAAAGAGTCTTGTTAATTAAAAAGCTTCTTTCACGTTATGCGTCTTTTGATTTAGTCTGTTAAAAACTACTATTTTTTTAACACTAGCTTTTGCCCACGGCTTAGATCGCGTAGATATTGTTTTTTTTTTTCATACAAATTTTATATTATTTATAGATATGTATATTGTTTTCCCTACTTTTCTCATCCCTCATTCATGCAATTCCCCATTTAACCTATCTAAAGATATTTCCTGTTAAAAAATATACAGTATACCAATGCAAATTCACTACAATAACTTAAAAAAAGATTTTCTATACAATGTTTGATTATTATATCACCCCTATAGTAAAAAAAAAAAATACTGTTACGTGTCAGGATGAGGTTCGATGTAAAATGCCGGTTACGCAATAATGAGTTTATTCAAGACTCACACAATACACTAACAGTAACAAAATAAAGCAATAAACACTTATACTGCACTATAACGCTTCGTATATCGCTCTTCGTAAACCTCCGTATGTATCACTTAGATGTTCGCTCGAGATCGCTGTATTCACAACTGAACGAAGTGCCGACGTTCGCATCCTTTTTATAGTCATTCAATAGATTTCTAGAACCTTCCTGTTATTACCACAAAGTTGCCGACAATTCTCGATAACAGAACAATGAGTGTAGGTACTTAACTGCGACGCGTAGGTATGCCTACCGCCGATGAGCTATTGTTATACGTGTAAGTAGGTACTTGCGAACGTTCTAGCGTAGGTATTCGTCGTACACGAGTAGGTAGGTACTTTCGAACGTTCTAGCGTAGGTATTCGTCGTATACGTGTTGGTAGGTACTCGCGAATGTTCTAGCGTAGGTAATCGTCGTGATAATACATTACCGTTAAATAAATGTCACCTACTACAATGAAATTTTAAACGTAAAAACATATTTTCTTTATTAGTACCCGACTGCGGAGAAGCCTTAAAAAGAGGGTTATGTGTTTGACCTGTGTCTACGTATGTATGTATGTATGCTTAACTACTAAACGTGTAAATCGGTTTTAACATTTACAATGAATAACAAAAATAATGTCAATTACAAATGTGTAAATATATTTAACATTTAAATATTTATATAATGTAAATATGTTCAAATATACTCTGTCCATTCGTTTATTTTCTTTTTGACAGTTCGAGTCAGTTCGAAATTAGTGATTACCTCACACGTTACCGATTCGATATGAAATAATAATCGATTTTATTTATGAAGAACTTTTAATCGATTTATTGTATCGAAATATATTTTTAGTTTATATATTAATTATTCGTTTATCAGTTTTTTTAATTATATGAAAGCAGTAAATATATTTTAATAAATAATTAAATTTATGTATACTTATAAATTTTAAAACGAATAATCGTAATTAGTGATGTAACGAATGTTGGATTTTTCACATTCGCGAATGCGAATGCGATTGCGAATATTTATCTTCAACATTCGCGAATGTGAATATTTTAAAATTTCAAAAAATCGCGCGTAAAATGTTTGACAGGTTTGACGTTTCGTGTCGGCCATGTTTAAATTGAACATAGCCGAGCCGATATTGGTTAATTGAATGCATTTAGTCACAGAAAGTTCATTCTAAAAGTTTTGTTTTGTTTTGAGGTTAGTTTTATGTTATTTTTCAAATTTAACTGATATTTAAGGGACAAAGTGGCATAAAAACATGAGTAAAGCACACATCAGCGAAGTTTGGACTTATTTTACAATATGTGATGCTGAAAATGTTAATGGCAAGTTGTGTGATAAAAAGTACTCGCGCAAAGGTAGGACCACGAGTGCTATGAGAAATCACCTGGAAGCTAAACACAAAAATGAATATGAAGAATTGAAAAAAAAGAGAACATGAAAAGCAAGGTGCTGCTAAAATTAATTCTTTGGCGTCCTCTTCGCGACAATGTACCAAAACTGACCTTAAGCAAATGTCTTTGAGTGTTTGCGTTGAAAAAAATAAAAAGTGGGATATCAACAACACCAAGTCTTTGGTGCTGGATAATTTGATTGGCGAAATGATCGCACTGGAGGACTTACCATTTAGTTTTGTGGAATGTCTTGGATTGATAAACCAAGTATGCCCTTCATATAATTTAAAAAGTCGGCAATATTTTACTTCCTTCATTTGTGAGAAATTATACGGCAAGGTAAAAGATAAAATTCTGGAATTAATCAAATCATTTGAAAAATTAGCATTAACAACTGATATCTGGTCCGACTCTTGCTCTGGAATGTCGCTGATAAGTTTCACTTGTCACGGAATTACCAATAATTTTGAACGAAAAATGATTGTATTGAAAGCAGAAGTATTCAATGATGGGCGACATACAGGAGAAAATATAACGGCAAAGTTAGAAACTATGTTGTCATCATGGGGAATTCCCAAAGAAAACGTATTATGTATTGTTAGAGATGGTGGCACTAACATGAAAAATGGTATTTCTTTATTAAGTATTAAAAACATTGATTGTTTATCGCACCAAATCCAACTTGTTGTTAAAGAAGGGCTTAAGTCAGAAGAATCTATCATTGCAGCCATTAACAAATGTAAAAAGATAGCAACACATTTTAACCACTCTAATGTAGCTCAAGATGAACTTGTTAATCTACAAGAAAAGCTTAATCAACCAAAGCTCAAGATAATCCAAGAGTGTATTGCGAGGTGGAATAGCACCTTTTACATGCTAGAACGCATTTTGAAAAACAAAGATTCGCTGTGCCTTTATGCTTCCACCAGCAACAAAATTTCACAACTAACTTCAGAAGAATGGATACTTGTGGAAATATTGATTACATTGCTTCAACCTTTTGAAGAAATAACTCGAGAACAAAGTGCAGCCAATGTTTTCATATCATCTGTGATTCCGTTATTGGCCACTGGAAAAGGTGATTGATGAATATGATGCATCTGACGAGTGCATTAGGAACACTATACTTGTTTTAAAACAAGAAATGAGACAGATTTTCTCACTTAGAAAACCACATATTATTTACTACAGCAACGTTTATTGATCCTAGATACAAAACGAAATTCTTCAAAAATTCTTCAACAAAAGATCAAGTCATGAAAAATATTTTAGATTCACTTGGAGATGAGGACTTAGTTTGCCGTCATGTTCAAAGCCAAAGCGTCCTAAAATAAGGAATCAGGATAATGAAAACTTGGACTCCAGTACCAGTCTTTCAGAAAAATCTGTGACATTAAAAGAAACTATGAAAATGATGATGGACTCAAGTGAAAGCGAGGAAGAACTAGATAATGATATTCCAAATCCATTAGAAGTATT
Source organism: Parascotia fuliginaria (assembly GCA_963082885.1). Taxonomy (NCBI): domain Eukaryota; kingdom Metazoa; phylum Arthropoda; class Insecta; order Lepidoptera; family Erebidae; genus Parascotia; species Parascotia fuliginaria. The sequence continues at coordinate 12,482,345 of OY720192.1, forward strand.
AATAAAAAAAAATATTAATGAATATGTTTTGGATAAACGTATTGAAAATGAAGAAGACCCACTTCTTTGGGGGAAAGTAAATAGCAACAAATATGGCATTCTTTCTCCAGTAGCCAGAGAATATTTGGTGACTCCGCCCACAAGTGTCCCCAGTGAAAGAGTTTTCAGTGGAGCTGGACTACTTTACATACCTCACCGAAACAAGCTTCACGGAGAAAGAGCCTGCAAACTTTTATTTTCAAAATTTAACATTCCATTGCTTCAATTTAATTATTAAGAATTAATAATTACAACAAATTTAATAATTAAATAGTCAACATGTTATTAGTAAAACTATATTTTGTGTACCTTATATATCATTATTTTTATACATACATAAATAACTTACAATTGAAACCAAATGTTAACATAACAAGTATTAGAAGTTTACTTTAGTTTAAAATAAAAATAATTATAATTTTGTTTTTGAAAAAAGGTTTATTTACAAATAGTTAAGCATTCGTTGTTTTGTTTTTTAAGTTTATATTTCATTTTATAAATATATTTAATTCTTCAGATATATAAAGTGGAATGAAAAAATACACATTTAAAGCCAAAGATTATAAATACTTAATACATTAGATATTAAAAGTTTAATAATTTTGTTTCAAGTAATTGTTTAGTTTTTTAGTAAATAGAAATTGTAAACTTTATTTAAAAATGGTAGTAAAGTAATAATATACTGCTAAATGAATGCAAACCTTACATAGTTGTAACAAGGTTGATTAATGTTAGATTTGATCAGATATATTATGAAGTTCTTTTTTTATAAATTAGACTTTAATTTAGAATGCAGAAGTATGATTTAATAAAAATGATTAAGTGTTATCTATTGTATTATTATTACATATGCATGCATATAATAATTTCCCTTTTTGATTATTAAAAACATTCGCTACATATTCGCATAATTTTTGCGAATGCGAATGCAAATATTGAAAAATATGCGGATATTCGCGAATGCGAATGCGAATATCCGTTACATCACTAATCGTAATATAAACAGGTTATCATCTCTAGCAATATCATAATGCAACGCATCACTCACACACCCGGCGCCGCCGCGCCGCCATTTTGTTGTCACTTGCTATCTGTGCTTGCCGACGCTTGTGTACCATTTTGTTTTTCGCTTCGTTGAATATCCCTTTGCAAATATCATACGTTGAGTTGAGTATTATATTCCTCCATATCGATACGTAAATTCTTCAGTTGATAAGTAAGTTCTCAATATGCCGAATAGAACTGTGTTGAAAGGACAATCGAGAGAGTTTGTGCTACTCCTTCAAAATTATTTCAATAAGGAATTTCGTAATGGTGCACCGCTATTACCAATGTCGCAAGTTCGAAACCGCGTTGCTGCCGCCTTAGGAATCAGTGTTCCAGCAGTTACTAAAATTGACAAAGAAGCCTAAGGCAGCAGTGGTATAGAACAAAATAAGCTGTCTACGCCAAAGAAAAATCGCCAGTCCTGTAAAGTAACACGCATTGACAATTTTGACGCCGATGCTATTCGACGTCATATCTATGAGTATTACGAACGTAAGAAAATTCCGACTTTAAGAAGAATGGTGATTACACTTAGAGATAGTTATCGTTAGGTAAAGTGATAAAAAAAAATTAATTTTATTTCAAAAAGTGTGATAAGAGAAAAATCTTATTGGAACGTCACGACATAGCGCTTGCTCGATGTGACTTCCTAAGGAAGGCCAAACAAATCGAAGACTGGTCGAATGTGGTTTTTCACTGACGAGACTTGGCTCAATGCCAATCATACTATATCACAATCGTGGACTGACGACACTGCAGCATCCACTTCGGCTGTGCCTATGGGCAAGGGTGAACGCCAAATAATTTGCCACGCGGGCACTGCAAAAAAATTTGTAGCTGATGCTCTACTCGCTTTCAAATCAAAAAAATCTTGCTACTATCACGAAGAGATGAATGCAAAAATATATGAAAATTGGTTCAGGGAAATGTTGACGTTACTGGAAGAACCTTCAATTATATTTATGGATAATGCGCCCTACCATTTACGGCAAATTAATAAAATGCCAACGCAACCACCGCAACACCAAATACGAAATTATTAACTGGCTTCGTGATAATGGCGAGCATGTGAACAATTCATTTTTTAAAGCAGAACTAATAAGAATTTTTAATTCGAAACGTCAACCTAAAAGATACGTCGTTGATGAAATGGCAGAGGAATATGGACACAAAGTTATTAGGATCCCACCTTACCACTGTCAATACAATGCCATTGAATTGATATGGGCACAAATAAAAGGAAAGGCAGCAAGAAACAACACAACGATGCCTTTTACAGCAAATAAAATGATGCAATTATTAAAAAATGCGTGTGATGATATGACACCTGAAAACGGCGAGTGTTGTGGAGAGGACAAGAAAAATAATAATGTCTTATTGGGATCGGGACGTTGCAATTGACAATTGTTAGCAAGATACTAAATATACTCTGTTTCTAAACGTAGTAGTTACTCTCTCTTTGGTAATACTTACGCCTAGCAACATCACAATTTATGTCAAATCCTTTTTCCTGTACTTTAATTACTTATTACAGATAATTATGTGAATGAGTATGTAATATTTTATTATTAATTATTAATCAGTATTATGGATTTATTGTAATTTAATGCTAATAATAGAAATAGTATTTTCGTGTAAAATACCAGTAGCGACATCATTAGAGGTTGTCGAATAATGTATGAGTTATTTAGAAACTTATCTAAATAATTATTATAATTGTTTATAATTCTAATTTATATATTTAATACTTATGGACAGCATAACAAATATTTAATTAATCTACTTATTGAACGGGACGCTGTGTAAAGCGTTTTGATTGGTCGATGGACAGATCTTGTAATGGTAGAAACTGTACTTTGTGTCCGAGAATATATTCTTCAAGTGTTACAACCTGAGTATAATTTTAATTAAAACCCACAACCCACCTTCTGTTACATCTCAGAAGTGGGATTGTGAAAATGTCGGGTCCCTACGTTGATGGTCTTGGTAAAAAGAAGAGAAAGGTGCGAAGCGGCGAAGAAAGTGATTTTTTTCTTCTTCATCTGAGGACCCCGTACCATGCCTCACGCCTACACCAAGAATACGACGCCGCGTGACTCATGCCGATGCTGAAGTTATCCCGAAATTCCGGCCCGAAGACAACACCAGTAACGTTAGCAGTTGGTTACACAAAATTGATCAGCTTGGTGAAATCTACGGTTGGGACGCGACCGAGAGGCAATTTATAATGCAGCTTCGTCTTCGTGGTTCCGCTAGACGTTGGTACGATGAACTGGATGATTATAACCTTGACTGGGATGGTTGGAAACATGCTCTCGAAACTGCTTTTCCACGAACTATGGACTTTGCGGACAAGTTAGACGTGATGATAGGGAGGACCAAACAGGACTCAGAGACCATGACAAAGTACTACCATGACAAAGTTTCTCTACTCAGAAAATGTAATATCACCGGTGAAGATGCAATTTCATGTATAATTAGAGGCCTTCCGGTTGAGCTACATGCGAACGCGAAGGCCTATCAGTGCCAGACGCCTGAACAGCTGTACTTCGGATATTTGTCGTCACTCGAAAATTATAGAAGAACCGGATCCACTACATCTTGGCGGAAATCTACATGGAGAAGAGGTGCAACAGATGATGTCTCGAAAACTACAATACAGCAAACTGGAATGAAGCGGTGCTACATCTGTCGTCGAGGTGGCCATGAAGCGCGGGAGTGCCGAGCTCAACAGCGCTGTGATACCTGCCAGTGCAGCGGGCACACGTCTGCCTCCTGCTGGTTTACTGCAACTGCTGGTTCTTCGCGCCAAGCAGCGCCTACATCTCGGGTTAGTTCTGTTATGTTTACTCTAAGAAATAATCTTTTGAGCATATACAAACGCGTTGCATACATTGGAGCAGAAAAAATTTTTGTTTACATTGATACTGGGAGTAAACTAAACAAAATTACTCAAAGTAAAGCGAAAGCGTTAAATCTAGTTGTAACGCCATCGAACACTGTTATGAAAGGGTTTGGAGGTGCTCACACACAGTCACTAGGTAGATCACGGATAAATGTTTGTATAGATGACATGAGCTTGAGAGGTTATGTAGAAATAACAGATTGTAACCTTTTTGACATTGACTTGATAATGGGGCAGACCATGATTAATCAACCTGGTATAAGCCTAGTAACGACCGCCGACTCTGCAAAATTTTTTTAAAACTTTCGAAATTGCTTATAGTTTAAAATGTCTCACACTAGGAAATTCAGACTATAATTATAAATATAATGTGTATTTAAAAAGTGAAGTAACTATACCTGCACAAAGTGTTACATTAATTAACGTGTTTGTTGATTATGAATGCAATGATAATTTACACTTCTTAACCAATTCTGTTTATGTACAATTGGGTAAATTATGTTATGCTATTCCTGGAGGAGTTATCTGCATTGAAGGGCGTCTGAAATTTATTAATATAGGTGATGTATCGGTTTCTTTTCCGGCCCATAAATTAATAGTGCGCGCAGAATTAATTACTATTACCCCTAACATAGTACAAGACGTTATGACTCTCGATTTTGTTTCGCGGTCTGCTAGACACTCTGAATTGTCGAATATAGGCGAAATAGATGTGGGAGAATTAAATAATATGGAACTTGAGAAATTATTGACCTTGCTAGATAGATATAGTCATCTTTTTGCTAAAGACTCGAAAGATTTAGGATGCACAGACCTTATGGAAATGCACATTCAGACAACGACAGAAAAGCCGGTACACTTTAAGCCATACAGATTGTCTCATAAGGAAAATGAAATCGTTACGGAAAAGGTACAAGATTTGATTGAAGCTGGAATAGTACGCGAGTCGATGTCTGAATACGCAAGTCCGGTCATATTAGTGAGAAAGAAAGACGGAGATTATGGACTATGTATAGACTACAGGGCACTAAATTCACAAACAGTAAAAGACCGGTATCCTTTACCACATATTGAGGATCAAGTTTCTAAATTAGCAGGAAAACGTTATTTTACGACATTAGATTTAGCTCAAGGATACAACCAATTGAAAATTTCTGAAAACTCAATTCGCAAGACTGCCTTCATTACGCCTACTGGACAGTACGAATTTCTTAAAATGCCCTTTGGTTTGGCTAACGCCCCCGCGGTATTTTCCCGATTAATACGTCTAGCTTTAAATGACGTCATGAATGACGTTAGCACTTATCTCGATGACGTAATGTTGCCATCAGTAACGGCAGAAGCAGGAATACAGTTATTAGAGCGGGTCTTAGACCTTTTGCAACAAGCAAAACTAAAATTAAATTTAAAAAAATGCTCTTTTCTTAAAACAAGCGTTGAATACTTGGGGCATGAAATTGCTGCAGGTACTATTCGGCCTGGTCAAGCCAAAATTAATTCCGTCAAAGATTACCCACGACTACGAAATGTCCACGAGATTCGACAATTTATAGGCCTAACCTCCTACTTTAGAAAATTCATTCGTGGTTTTGCCGAAATTGCTCTTCCATTAACAAAGCTCACAAAAAAGGACGAAAGTTGGTGTTGGCATCAGGAACAGGAGAAAGCATTTCAGACACTAAAACTTAAATTAACTGAGAGACCTATTCTTGCTATCTACGACGGTAAAGCGGTTACAGAATTACATACTGATGCGAGCAAGTTAGGATTAGGTGGCATGCTTATGCAACATCAGTCAGACGGGTCAATAAAACCAGTAGCTTATTTTAGTAGAGTCACTTCTAAAGAAGAACAGTTTTACCATAGTTATGAACTTAAAACCTTAGCTGTCGTAGAATCACTTAAACGTTTTCGCATTTATTTAACAGGTATTCCAGTTAAAGTAATTACCAATTGCGCGGCTTTGCGAACTACTTTGGTTAAAAAAGACCTAATTCCTCGTATAGCTCGTTGGTGGCACACTATTCAAGATTTTGATTTGCAAATAGAGTATAGACCAGGGGAGCGAATGAAACACGTGGACGCGTTGAGTAGAAACCCTGTTGTAGAACCCGTCTTACAGATTAATGAGTCTGACTGGTTAGTGACATTACAGATGCAAGATGATAGTATTCAACACATATTAAACCAACTAAATGAACACTCAACTAATCCAGACTTAGTAAATAATTATATTGTTAAAGATAATATTCTATATAGGAAAACTATGCACGGTGATCGTTTTGTTATACCAAAACTTGCGAAATATGGTCTCTTGCAGAAATACGAGGGTGCGTTTTTAAGTTCGCGGAAAGAGAGGGTTGTGGGGGGGGGGATTACACTCATTAGGGTCGTAACGTATTCAGTGACTCATAATTAGTATAAATACGAGGTTTCATTGCAATTAGACAATTAGTCTTTGAGTTATCGTCAATCAAGCAACATAATCGGGAGTGAAAAGTGAAATATGGAAAAAATCGAATATCGTGCCGTTATAAAGTTCCTTACCAAGCAAGGAAAAACAGTTGCGACCATAATGAATGAGATGGCATTGGTTTACGGTGACTCTTGTCCAGGAAAAACCATGGTCTACAAGTGGCACAATTTATTTAAACAAGGAAGGGAATCCATTGAAGACGATCCGAGGCCGGGCAGGAGTATCGAGGTGACCACGCCAGAACTTATACAAAAAGTTGAAAAAATTGTACTGGAAGATGCTCGACTAAAGAAGAAACAACTCGCAGAAAGGGTTGGAGTATCCGATACAACCATTTTTAAAATTCTTCATGATCATCTTGGCATGACTAAGGTCAGTGCAAGATGGGTGCCAAGAATGCTCACGCCGCCCCAAAAACAACAGCGCGTAGAGTGTTCACGTGCATTTTTGAACCTCTGTAATGAAGACAAGGATGATGTATTGAGTCGAATTGTTACTGGAGACGAAACTTGGGTTCATCATTATGAACCTGAGTCGAAACAAGACTCCATGCAGTGGCATAAAAAGGGCGCAGCACCCCCTAAGAAGTTTAAGGTGTCACAGTCAGCTGGGAAAATTATGGCAACGGTCTTTTGGGACTCGGAAGGAATATTATTAATCGACTATAAAGATAAAGGTGTTTCTATAACCGGGGAATACTACGCTTCAATATTAGAGAGACTTAAAGAAGCCATTAAGGAAAAAAGACGGGGAAAATTGACGAAAGGTGTGTTGCTTTTGCACGACAACGCGCCCGTTCACAAGAGCCGCGTTGCGTTGGCTGCCCTGCATAAGGTGGGCTTCGATATTTTAGAACACCCACCCTACAGCCCAGACCTGGCCCCAAGTGATTATTACCTGTTTCCAAAAATGAAAAAAGAACTACGGGGTAAAAAATTTACCACCGATGATGAAGTCAAGGAGGCAGTTTCGGCGTATTTTGTAGACAAAGAGAAATCTTTTTTTTATGAGGGTATTAATAAATTAATTGAAAGATCTGAAAAATGTATTCGTCTTGCAGGTGAATATATTGAAAAGGAAAAATAATTTGGTTTTTTTATTTCCACTCTTTATCCCCCATTCCGCGAATATAAAAACGCCCCCTCGTATCATGACCAAATAGGACACCCCGGTTTCGAAAGATGCGAGAAAACTATAAAAACACAGTTCTGGTTCCCTGGAATGACGCGTTTCATCAGAAAATATATTAAATCATGTTTACAATGTGCTTATGGCAAATCTGAATATGGTAAAAAACAAGGACAGTTATTTCCGATCGAAAAAATAAATTTACCTATGCATACTCTGCACGCCGATCACCTAGGCCCATTTGTTAGAACAAGGAAAGGTAATACATATGTACTAGTTGTTATAGATTCGTTTACGAAATTTGTATTTGCTAGAGCTGTCAAAAATTGCAGTTCGGTCGAGACTATTAGAAACTTAAAGGAAATAATAATACTATTTGGCTATCCAACTAGAATTATTACAGATAGAGGTAAAGCTTTTACCAGCCGTTATTTCAAACAGTTCGCCGAAGAAACGCAATTTAAGCATATTTTGAACGCTATAGCGAGCCATAGGTCTAACGGCCAGGTCGAGCGTATAAACCGAACGATCATAGATGGCTTAAATACGTAAGCGTCAGGACCCCTGGACCAAGAGAGCTATTTGATGTTTAGAAAATACCAAAATTTACTACCTTTTTGCTACTATTTGATACCTAACTTCGAATATTTAGTACCTCAACTGATAGCGAAAAAACACGTAAAGAAAGTGGTCAGCCATTCTGACATCAGGATGTCTGGACCATTTTTTTTTTCATAGGTCGAGACAACACACCTAATTTATCTCTTTGTAAATATTTACTACCTTTTTAGTACCTCAACATATATTTTTTTCAAATTTTTTTGGCAGTCCAGAAAAATGCTACGCATGAAAGATTGCACCAATAGAGATATTTGATGTTTAGAAAATACCAAAATTTACTACCTTTTTGCTACTATTTGATACCTAACTTCAAATATTTAGTACCTCGACTGACAGCGAAAAAACACGTAAAGAAAGTGGTCAGCCATTCTGACATCAGGACGTCTGGACCATTTTTTTTTTCATAGTTCGAGACAACATAACTAATTTATCTCTTTGTAAATATTTACTACCTTTTTAGTACCTCGACATATATTTTTTTCAAATATTTTTGGCATTCCAGAAAATGCTAAGCATGAAAGATTTTTATACATAATGGATTTTTTATAATGGACATTTAATTTGCCACATAAAGATTATATTTTTAGGATATAGATACATTTATATTGTGGATTAGAAAATCATACACTCTAATATAGAAAATAATTTTAATAACTAGGATTGTAGGCTACATATCAAACTATAAATATCCAGTTTATGCTGACCTCTTATTGTAAGGAAATCCTATAGAATGCTAGATCAGCGTATACTGGAAACTTATAGTGTACATGATGTTATTGATGAAAGTTAAATAATTAATATTTCATGGCGTATATTAAACAATGAGCAGTCATGTTCTTACAACTTATAGTAACTCTACTAGACATATCGTCGTAACATTGCCATTTCGACTCTCGTCGGCAATGCGATTTATAATGTCCTACACCTTCGGGAGTCGCAGATGGCACAAATTCAATAACAGACAATAGATTGTATTCTATACCTTTTAAAGATATATTTTCTGGTAAATCATTGATGCAAATTTGTACTTCAGGGTTGGGCTCAAAGGCAACAATATTCTTCAAATTATAATCTATGGTTCTTATACCGTCGCAGCTAGAATGTCTACAATTTGACATATTGCTGTCGCTGTTAATCATTGAATTTACAGATTCACTTAATGTGTCTTTGTTGAAGTCAAGTGGCAAAAAAGCACATTTCCTATGAATCTTGTTTACAAGACAGTTAAAATTTGTGCAAGATTCTCTTATATCTGCACTATATATTATATCTAACAATATCTTTTCAAATATGTATGCAACGTTGCATTCACTATTAACGTACATTTTATCGCCAATGGATTTGATTTGAAAATACTTTTTCAGTATCTCTGTACGGACTTTGTAAACATTTTGTGTATCGTTGGCTACAATCATTTTAATGAATTTACAATATTCATTATCTTCATTGGTATGTATGATCCTACCCAATGCGTAGTCATCAGCAACTCCAATGGCAATCGCTTGTGCAACTGCGTCAAAAGCGCAAGTATTTAAAATAATATAATTTTTATCAGCCAAAGTTAAGGAGCCATTTCTCAATAAAATTATCTTTTTTTTAATGAATTTTATTTTCTTTTCCTTTTTTCCAATACCTAAGCCTCTCCAATTTTCTAACATTGAAGGCGTATCAGAAAAAACGGACTCATTGTTTATACCTTTTATAAATTTAGTTTTCTTATCCTTTTTCTTTTCATTCGTTTTTTTTTTCTTTTTATTACCTTGATTTAATGAACTATTTGCCGTTTTCAGTTGTCCCGAAATAGACTCGGAGTGTTTAACAATAAATTCATCTATACGATATCTCTCCGATTTCGTGTTTATTTGGCATAAATATCTTTTCAACATTTTAAAGTAAACTTCGACATTAGATGAAGTTGGGGCTGATATTTCTGATTGGAAAGTTCTTTTCATAACATTGGACCATAACGGGAGTTGTCCCATTAGTCGTGTTAAAGTTGTTAGAAATTGTGGGAAATAATACAAATTGTCGTGTGTTCCACAATAATCACCATCAGTGAGAGTAAGCAATAATTTTTCAGAATCAACAGCATCAAAAAACCATTTAGGATTTTTTCCAGTAAATTGCTTATCATCAATGCCTTTTGATTCAGTGTCTGAAAATAGAGATTTGTTTGATGACGTTTGCGAAATTTTACTGGTTTCCTCTATAACGATTTCAGAATCAGAGGTGTTTTGGAAAGAAGTCAGTCGTTTTAACCTGATTTTAGCGTTTTCACATCTTGTTAAGGTTCCTTGTTTATCTTGCCCATCATATTTGTTCAGACACACTATGATCAGATTAATTACCATCTCCTTCAATTTATCATAATCTTCACATCGCTTCACTTCTTGCAGACATTTCAAATAAAAAAATTTTACTCTTTGATCTACATGGTCAAAGCATGCCAGATTAAAAAGAATTTTAACAAAATGACTGGTGTCGATTCGAATGAAGCATTCATCTGGTGTTTGCTCTTTTGTTTCTAATTTTATGTAACAGGCATTAACATACTCTTTTGTCGATACAAATTTTGTAAAAGCTCTAACAACAGCTCCGATCAAGGCTGCACAGTCATCAACGACTACTTCACTCGGAGTTGCATTATTTTGAGTTTTACACCATGTGTTGAGCCATTTATATATTGTTTCTGAAGTATGATTGTCTGATAACATTTGTATTATTGGTACACTTTCACTATAAACTGATAATAGCACGCATGAATACAGAAATATCGGTTTACTCAGTACTAAATCTTTATTTGGTCCACATGGCTTGAAGATACTTCCTGTTGCGTCAAGACTTAATACAGTTCTCTCAGATTTTCTATAATCCCTGTAGAATTGTTCCTGTGCAATAGACCAATAATAAATGCAAATAGGAAATACTGAGATGGATCTAATCATTGTGTCATAAGGAGATAGACGTGTCATAATCCACAAAGCCATTATTGGATTCGGATCGTAATATGTGCTTTTCCGCTGTTCATATTTTATTTGTCTTAAGCAGCCGACTGTAGGTAAGTGAGCTGGTTCAAAATCATAATTTTTATTCATTATAGAATCACTCAGTTTGTTTCTAACCGTCACAGCATGTTCAAACTTTAAATCACCACTAAGCTTACAGCGTTTTACAGGGGAAAGTTTGATTTTTTTTGTGTAGTCATGTTTGAATGTTTCATCATAATTACTTATGGTACAAATACAACGCGCAATTTTTTCTGTTGGCCAATTAATCACTACTTCTACCTTTGCCTTGCACTGCTTACAGGAACCATAACACCTAATGTTGGCTTCCTTTTTAATTGAATAATTTTGGAATATCCAACTGCACGGCGAACGTACACGTTTCCATATTTCTTCTCTTAGAAGGTTCGCCCATTGGTGACTTGGTAGCAAAGTTTTACTGCGAAAATCAGATAAAGTTCTTGTACGTTTCACGCAACGTTCAATGGGCTTAATTTTATTCCACTGATAAATATCAATAAAAAAATTATAAGTTTCACACTCAGATGTTTTGTTAGTTGCCATACTTGCTTCTGCAAATTCATCAGAACAAGTATCGGACTCGTCGTGACCAAAAAACAAATCGTAATTTTTTTTTATTGATAGGTATAGAGCTTTTGTTGACATTTTGTAAGACAATCTTTCGGTAATGTCTTGGTATATTGGGTCACAGGGTGAAGGTAAATCATTTTTACGTGAAAAGTATTTCTTGAACTCACTCAAAACACACTTTTGTTCTTCTAATGGAACTGCGGAAATCCGACCTCTTTTCATAGTTTATTATAGAAAATATACGTAATCACTGCTTAAGTATAACCACTGGCGAATTAATATTATTAGAAATAATTATTGGTGTAAATGTGTGACGCGAACGACAAGACGCGACGTGACGAACTTTATTAACCAATATGAGGGTAGGTAGTTTTTAAGAAATAATTTATACGGTACCCACGAATATTGTTGGAAATAAAAAGAATACCGTCGTCAGATTAGTGTTCTGAATGTTTATGTTACGGGCAAAAACTTTGTTGCAGTATGAGAGACCAACTAACTATAGTGATAACAAGATTTGCGGAAGTCAAGCTTATTTATGATTAATTGATGTATGATGATATTTCTATTAATAAAGTGACAACTTATCTATTTACATGGCATAAGAATTAAGGGGGAACCTTCACGTTAGCCCGTGAAATTAAAATTTTCGTACGTTTTTTGCAATGTGCAGCTCAGTGTCTGGGTGTGCGTTGATTAAAGTATGATTCGCGACTGTAAAAATATGTACTTACATAATTATAATCATTACAATCAGTAATACAAATCCATAAGTTAGTATTGCTATCAAATGTCAGGATTTCATGACATCTTGCAAATTGCAAAAAACGTACGAAAATTTGAATTTCGCGGGCTACCGTGAAGGTCTCTTTGTACTTACGGTATATGGAGGGAGGTGATAAAAAACTTTAAAAAATAACAAGAAGATTACAGAATGTAACAAGATTTAGAGAAATAAAACAAGCATACAAATTTTAGGAGGGGGCCTCACTTCACAGTGTAGGTTTACAGGACAGGTTTAGGATTTCACATAATATTTTTTAATTTTAATAATATTATTGCTTATTCTGTAATGTTTGTTTGTGTGTTTGTGTTGTTGTGTGTGTGTGTGTGTGTGAGGGAGAATATACATAACTAACAAAGTTTCTTGCGTAGCATTTTTCTGGAATGCCAAAAATATTTGAAAAAAATAAATATATGTCGAGGTACTAAAAAGGTAGTAAATATTTACAAAGAGATAAATTAGTTATGTTGTCTCGAACTATGAAAAAAAAAATGGTCCAGACGTCCTGATGTCAGAATGGCTGACCACTTTCTTTACGTGTTTTTTCGCTGTCAGTCGAGGTACTAAATATTTGAAGTTAGGTATCAAATAGTAGCAAAAAGGTAGTAAATTTTGGTATTTTCTAAACATCAAATATCTCTATTGGTGCAATCTTTCATGCGTAGCATTTTTCTGGACTGCCAAAAAAATTTGAAAAAAATATATGTTGAGGTACTAAAAAGGTAGTAAATATTTACAAAGAGATAAATTAGGTGTGTTGTCTCGACCTATGAAAAAAAAAATGGTCCAGACATCCTGATGTCAGAATGGCTGACCACTTTCTTTACGTGTTTTTTCGCTATCAGTTGAGGTACTAAATATTCGAAGTTAGGTATCAAATAGTAGCAAAAAGGTAGTAAATTTTGGTATTTTCTAAACATCAAATAGCTCTCTTGGTCCAGGGGTCCTGACGCTTACCTTAAATACTATGTCGGATAGTGAAAACACATGGGACGAAAAACTACCTGATATTGTATGGGGAATAAATAATACCCCTAATTCTACCACAAAATGTTCGCCGTTCAAATTGATGTTTTGTCATGAAAATTCTCGCTTGCCAGCATACCCTTTAGGACAAGAGCAGGACTTTGCATCACAAGAACATACTTTACAGAATAGGCGAGAAACCGCTAAGTTATTTATAGACAGAAATATGACCGCTATGAAAAATCAGTTTGATAAATCTCGGAAAAAATGCAATAAATATTCAGTAGGACAATTAGTTCTATGGAAAGGTGGCACTAATAGGGATATGTCTACAAAAGTATCACAAAAATTGAAGAGTCTTTACACGGGGCCGTACAAAATATGCAAAGCAGAACCAAACATAGACCGTTACACTATTTGCAGCGTAAAAGGTATGAAAGGGTACAAGAAATTTAATGCGGTTGTACGAGCTGAAGTTTTACGACCTTACAAGCCGGTAATTTCTGATGCAGATAGTTCATCCAGTAGTGATAGAGAAGTGGATAGAGATGATCTCATAGATTTGCTCGAAAGTTAATTTTAAAACGTTTGTAACTAATGTAAGGTGATCTCATTGTACAAAATTAAACACAAATAGGAATTTGCAGTTCTTTATTTTAAAATTAAATAAGATAAAACTACACTACAAACAAAATAACAGTAGAAACTGTTTCAGCTGACCTCTAAAATCGATATGCTGAAAAAACACATATTACATAAAATGAATGTTTGTCTACGTAATCCACCCAAGCTAGTGTCTGTGTGACCTAAAATATGTCTGCGCAACTTAAAATATGATGTGTGACTTAAAATACGTCTGTGTGACCTAAATACATCTGTGTGACCTTAAATTACGGTTGTGTGACCAAAATACGTCTGTGTGACCTATAATACGTCTGTGTGACCTAAATACATCTGTGTGACCTGAAATACGTCTGTTTGACTTATAATATGCCTGTGTGACCTAGAATACGTCTGTGTGACGTAAATACGTCTGTGTGACATAAATACGTCTATGTGACTTAGAATACGTCTGTGTGACCTAATACGTCTGTGTGACCTAATACGTCTGTGTGACTTAGAATAGGTACGTCTGTGTGACTTAGAATACGTCTGTGTGACCTATAATACGTCTATGTGACCTATAATATGCCTGTGTGACCTAGAATACTTCTGTTATCTAGAATAATATGACTGTTTGATCTCAAAATATGTCCGTGTGGCTATATATATGTGATGATGATGAAGAATAATATATAAGTGCGGAAATATTATGCTCACGACGATTGAGAGAAGAAAGAAAATTGACTAAGAAAAATGTCAAATAGTGTAAAGCTTACCGATTGTAGATGATAGTCTGCTAAAACACTTTGTTGTCCCATTTACTTTCTTTTCCAGGTATCGAATGGTGCAGAGGGCAAGGTGCAGTCTGAGAGCCGTGGGACACGGCAGTAGCAGGATGGCCGAATGTTAGCAAGATACTAAATATACTCTGTTTCTAAACGTAGTAGTTACTCTCTCTTTGGTAATACTTACGCCTAGCAACATCACAATTTATGTCAAATCCTTTTTCCTGTATTTTAATTACTTATTACAGATAATTATGTGAATGAGTATTTAATATTTCATTATTAATTATTAATCAGTATTGTGGATTTATTGTAATTTAATGCTAATAATAGAAATAGTATTTTCGTGTAAAATACCAGTAGCGACATCATTAGAGGTTGTCGAATAATGTATGAGTTATTTAGAAACTTATCTAAATAATTATTATAATTGTTTATAATTCTAATTTATATATTTAATACTTATGGACAGCATAACAAATATTTAATTAATCTACTTATTGAACGGGACGCTGTGTAAAGCGTTTTGATTGGTCGATGGACAGATCTTGTAATGGTAGAAACTGTACTTTGTGTCCGAGAATATATTCTTCAAGTGTTACAACCTGAGTATAATTTTAATTAAAACCCACAACCCACCTTCTGTTACACAATATTAATATAGAAGAGTTAATTATTCATGTAACTGATGACTCAACTAGTGTAAATTATGAAGAAGAGTCTGATTGACCATTGTAATAAATAATATTTACATAATAAATTTACTTGTTTTATTTGTCCAATTTATCTAGCTTGTTAAATAAGTAAGTAGGTAGTCGTCGATCTTAAGATCGATTTATCTCATTTTAATACCTGTTTTATAGTCTGTGGTTGTTTGCTAAGAATAGGGCACTTCACTAAGTAGGCGTTACCGTCAATAAAGTATGTTATTTATTGTAGTTTATTAATCCGATAAAAAAAACGGTAATTCATAGGCGTGACCTGTCAAAAAGAAAATAAACAGATGGTCAAAGTATACATAACTATATTTATAAAACGGGTCTACTCGTGTTAGAGAATTATTATAAGGTGTCATACCTCTTTACCCGACGTTTCGGTCGAATTACACCGACCATGGTCACGGGCTGACTGATGTAGCCAAGCACTAAAAGGATTGCGGGATAATGCGGATGTTTTAGTGCTTAAGGCCGATAAGGGAAACGCCACCGTAGTGATGAATGACTGCGACTATGACAATAAAATGCGGAGTTTGTTATGTGATACGTCGGTTTATAAGCCAGTGTCTTATAATCCAACGGCCAGAGTTACAAAACGTATACGAGCACTTATCAAAGACCATAAAGACCTATTTATGGACGACGAGTTTGAACGTCTACACAGACCTACGACCGTTCAACCACCGAAAATATATGGCTTACCAAAAGTACATAAGAAAAACGTGCCCTTACGCCCAATTGTAAGTCAAATCGCTTCACCTACTTACGACTTAGCGAAACACGTAAGCTCGGTACTGCAACCAATAGTTGGTAAGACCTTGTCGTTCGTAAAGGACTCTCGCCATTTCGTGGACATCCTCAGGACTGTGAAAATGGAACCAGATGAAGTGATGGTGAGTTTTGATGTGGAGTCACTATTCACAAATGTTCCTATACACGATTGTCTTGACGTAATCGAGAAGAAGTTGAGGGAAAACGGTCTGTCCAAGGAGTACGTTGTTCTGCTGAGAAATTGTCTAGACGGCAATTACTTCCTTTACCGTGGACAATATTACCTCCAGATCGACGGAGTAGCCATGGGCAGCCCAGTCGCACCGGTGATGGCTAATATCTGGATGGAGCATTTTGAAGAAGGTATAGACCTTAAAGCGTTTTACGTAAAGTTATGGAAGAAGTACGTCGATGACGTCTTCTGTATTATGAAGGGGGGTAGACAAGCAGTGGAACAACTGGCTGAATACCTGAACTCCATACATCCGAATATTCGGTTTACATATGAAACGGAGACGGACAGATCGTTAGCCTTTCTCGATGTGAAAGTAATGGTTCGAGAAAATGGGTGCTTAGCACACACGGTCTACAGGAAACCGACACACACAGACAGGTACCTTCACGCCGATTCGCACCACCATCCGCGACAATTACAGTCAGTCGTAACCTCACTGACCAATCGAGCATATGATCTATGTGACCCTGAACACTTGAACAGTGAGCTTACACATGTTCAGGAGGTACTAAAGCGGAATGGATACCGGCCAAGCATGCGACGTCCAAAGAAGAGGGAAAAGATGGCAGAAGTAAGCAGAGCACCAGCTTTTATGCCCTATATAAAAGGAGTGACGGACAAAGTTGGAACAGTACTACAGAAATACTCCATAAAGACTGTATACAGTCCGCACTCCAAAATATCTCATCACCTGCGTACTCCGAAAGATGTCATCCCTCTACAAAAGCCTGGTGTTTACAAGGTGGATTGCAGCTGTGGAAGTTCCTACATTGGACAAACCAAGCGCACAATAGCGGAAAGGGTCAAAGAACATATCACAGCTGTCAAGAACCGTCAAACAAATAAGTCTGCGATTGCTGAACACCTGTTAGAGTCAGGAACCAACCACTGGATTGAGCTACATAAGCCGCAAGTGCTTTCCACTGATCGGCATTACTACTCCAGAATAGCTCGAGAAGCGGTTGAAATTAAAAAGTACCGAAATTTCAACCGAGAAGACGGATACCGCTTATCTCCATCTTGGAATCCAGTAATCAGCAGGTGTGAGCGTCGCAGTTATGACAAAGTAGGCCAAGGTGAAGACGTCGTGAGTGTTGTGTGTCGTAGTACTGACTTTTTACAAAACAGTGTAACAACAGACAAAGTGAGGGTAGTTGCCGAATCCCGAGCTTCAAGGCGAAGACGACGCCTGGCTACATCAGTCAGCCCGTGACCATGGTCGGTGTAATTCGACCGAAACGTCGGGTAAAGAGGTATGACACCTTATAATAATTCTCTAACACGAGTAGACCCGTTTTATAAATATGGTCAAAGTATAGTTGAGCAATCTAGTTGAGTAGTGGGGAAAAAGCGAGCGGTCGCATACACTTCTGCTGTACCACGGAGGCAGTCATACTAGCTTTGTCGCCGTATCCCAGTAGTTCCATTATGGATCTACTGGGATATTTTCGCCCAGTAGTTCCATGGAACTAGAATACCTTTTCAATCTAATCCCATTAGTTCCATTATATGAATATAAGTACAGTTGAATATAAACTTACCTATTTGCATACTACTGGCATAATATTATTCTTACGTGCATTTGACATATTTATAAGGGTGCTATTAGACCAATCGATCAATCGTCGATCGACGGCAGAAAGGATTAGTAGACGTCGATCGATTTTTTCTATCACACCAATCGATCGATCGTCGATCAACGGCATCGATCGATGGCAGAATGGATTAGTAGGTAGACGCCACCGTCACGTCACCCGCTGCCCGCCCGCGCCCCGCGCGCTTACTATCTGGCCTGCCCTGCTTGTGTGTGTTTAGTTGTGTGAATCTCGCGTTCGTGAATGCTCGTTTTTGTCTGTGACACGCAAAATGGCGGCGAACGCGTGGACGAATGAACGAACTTTAGAATTTATCGAGCAATACAAAAATAAACCTTTACTATGGGACATTGTTCACAATGATTACCGAAATAAAATAAAACGTCATGATGCACTTCTCGAATTAGCCAACTCATTTGAAGTTACTAAGGAGGAGGCAGAAAAAAAGATAAAAATTTATGTGTACATGTCAACTGATGTAAGTACCTACGTACATATTTATTTATTTATTTTGGGTCAATATGTCAATATGGTGGTAGTGTTGTCATAAAAATAATAATACAATTACATACTCAAAACCTTTATTAATACAGCTTACACAGTAGATGTAATTAGTGTGCAGGGTTTTATTCCAATACAAAACTCGACATGACTGGCTAAATACCTACTCTCCCGATATTTTGAAAGTCAATTATTTAACAATACTTGTATTGCCATCTAACCATACCTTCTTTAGAACAAAAATATTCAGCGAACTCTTCTCTCACTAGTTCAGCTGGACTTGGTAAACTGTGGAATTGTATAGATGACTGAATTTGCGCCGGTTGTATTATTTCGGAATCCACACTCTCATTTCTGTTATTTGAATAGCGTAGTTCTAAAGACTTATAACTTTCGCAATTCCTTCTTAAATAGTTGTGAAGATAAGTCGTAGCTAACACTATATTTTCCACATTTTTCGGTTGAAGATGAAACGGCCTTCGAAGACAGCGAAATACTGCACTTAAAATGCCGAACGTACTTTCCACCATTCGGCGAGCCCTGCTCAACCTATAGTTAAAAATTCGCACCTTTGATCCTTTTCTCCCCAATTCGAGAATTGGGTTCATTAAATTTTCTGACATAGGAAAGGCATTGTCACCTATAAAAACATATGGTGTGAGACAACTTCTTTCAGGTAACGCATTTTCTCTTGGGATTCCTCGTACATTCATGGAATTCAAAATAGTATTTCCAAACACACCACCGTCAGAAATACGACCTTGGCAGCCAACATCGCAGTACATAAAATTGTAATTCGCATCCAATACAGCCATCAGGACAATACTGTGAACTCTCTTGTAGTTAAAGTATGTGCTCCCACTGTTATTTGGAGCTCTAATATTTATATGTTTCCCATCAATTGCACCCAGACAGTGGGGAAAATTCCACATCAGTTCAAAATATTTTACAATACAAAAATAAAAATATGTAATTGTAACTTAAGTTATCCAGTCAGTCATATAATATTCTTTTCACTATATTATCAGTCACTTTTATAATTTTAAAGTTTATTATAAAAAAAAAACGTTTATTTAGATGTGAAAATGTATTTAATACTTAAAAATTTTGTTAGAGATGAATTCACAAACATCTGAGTCGGGGATGGACAGTTCCGTTGAAAGTGAAGGTAGTCGTAAAAGGCGCCTCAATCCAAATGATGCCGCAATAGAAAAAACGTTGGAGATGGTTGATTCATTGATTCGCAATAGACAAGGCGTTGATGAGTATACATTGTTTGGAGAACAAATTGCAATTAAATTGAGATCACTGAAAACTGACTACGCGCGGATTACAGTACAATGATGATGAAGAATAAGATTTATGACTTTGAAGATTTTTATACCGCTGTGACTAGTGCTGGGAAAATGTAATTCCAAAAAAAAAAGTGGACCACGATGACTTTTATGAATGGCAAGATTACACAACGCAATACAAACTGTCTCGCCTTAATCCACGTCCTTACATTTGCGATATAGTGCAAGTGGAAGCTAGGAGAGGTAGTTTCGATTTTAATTACAAGACATCCTTTGATAGTGAGTATATAACTGCTAGTATTATTGGAAACAAGATTTTAAAAACGAATGCTCTTTCACCTCCAAAGAAGAATACCATGCTTAACGGAATTTCGCAAGCCAAGAACAATATTTTGAAATCCCTTCAAAATAAAATACCAGGCAATAGACTGTCCTTTTGGAGGGAGCTCCTTACTTCTGATTGATTTATGACATAGATGCCTATTTTCAAAATTTAAAATTTTCTAATTATGTTAATCTTAAGTTTATTAAAATTATTTCCAAATGCACTTTTTTCGTGTTTTATTTTCTTTTACATGGATTTTTAACAAAAATGTATAGAAAAACATTTGTATGAAAATTCCTATGAACACACTATAACTAAAGGCGGTAACTCATATTAATAAACATATTATTCGAAGCTCAATAGCGGTATCTCAAAAATGAGGTAAAAAAACATATTTTTCCTTTTTTTAAAAACATCAATAAGAAATATGGGTATGAGTATTTAATATTATGAATGAATAATTTTAAAATACTTTACTAAGTTGACGCGAAATCAAAAAAACTAAAACATGAATT
Organism: Parascotia fuliginaria; assembly: GCA_963082885.1. Lineage (NCBI taxonomy): Eukaryota > Metazoa > Arthropoda > Insecta > Lepidoptera > Erebidae > Parascotia > Parascotia fuliginaria. The sequence goes on from OY720192.1 coordinate 12,503,248, forward strand.
TTCTCGAATCTCACTTTTTTGAGATGACACTTTTTGGCTCATGAGGGCAATATAGCATTCATTGATCTCGAAAAAGCGTTCGATGAGGTAAACTGGGAAAAGATGATGGAAATTTTGAAAGAAGCAAGATTAGACTACAGGGACAGGAGAATTATTTACCAACTTTCCAAAAATCAGGAGACTATGTGTGAAATTGATAAGAAAAGCACAATAAAAAACACATAGCTATGACTATGTGTGAAATTGATAAGAAAAATAGGGTCGTCGGCGTCGGTGTAAGGGAAGAAATTCTGGAAAACTTATCTAAAAGTTTAAGGCCTTGCGTTCGGTGTTATCGCTTGATCTTTGAGTTGACGGCGGTCGTAAACTTTTTGTTAGAGTTGACGACGGTAATAAACTTTTTGAGAATATTTTATGAATGGAATAATTTTAGAAAGAGATAAAAAATGTGTGAATGAAAGGTACATTTGACAGCTATATATTACCCGCGCAAAGTGCAAACATGTCACAACATGTCGCATTATTACTATGCCACTACCGCTTGGTAGTGGCATAGTAATAATGCGACATGTGCACATAAAGGACAAAGAAGTTACGCTTATATTGAGAAAACGTTATCTACCGCTTGGCGCAAAAAAACATAAACACGAACGTGACCGTGCTGCTGATTATAATAAGTGGAAGAAAAGTACTGAAGGAGTTACTATAAGATCTAAGGCTACTCGTGATTTTATTCGTGAACACGGTAATTATAGCCGTACAAGTGAATCTACTTTGCATCGTATTCGCGAAGAAAACGAACCTCAACCTGGACCAAGCCATCAATCCGATACCGCCACCGGAGGACCAGACAACGGCGGAAATTCCGACGAGTTCTCCGATACCGATCAAATATTCAACGATACAGATTTCGATCAGTTACTGGCAAGTTTGGGTAGTGATAATTTTGTGTCTCCGGACATGGCAGATATACAAAATAATTTGCCTGGCGCTCCGACAGCGTCTCAGGTTGCTCAGGGTGCTAGCCAGGTCCCTATGGATACCTCCGAGGGAGGAGTGGGAGGAGCAGCTTCTTCTGGCGCCGGTGCAGCCAGGGGCCCCGGCGCGGTCGGTATAATAGCTACTATTATACCAAATCCAAAACTAAAGTCTGGTCACTTAACTGTGCATAAGACTTGGTATCGTTATACTTATGGTTTAGCTCACAGTGTAATTGAAGGCACAAATCCTAAAGTTACTCGTATATCTACCCCATATGCTTACTATCCCGTTGATTGGTTACCATTTTATATGTCTAAACAAGAATTTATATCTTGTCCTTTTGACTCAAAAATATTACATGTTAAATGTTCTATCACACCAATTGGTACTCGTACTGCGTTTGATCATGGTACTACTTTAAGTGGCACGGCTACTACAGAATATGTACCTATTGTAAAATCTGTTATTGGCCTTAACCATAAAATGTACATTGAAAATCGCAGTGTTAATTTAAAGAGTACAGAACCTATGATGGTTGATTCATTCAGTTCTAAAACTTTGGATGACCAATGGAAAAATTTATACGAACCTATTGGTGCTTTGGAAGTACCAAGACATTCCAATTGGTATTGTAATGTTTTATATAACTCTAAAAGTACCCAATACGATGGTATAGATAAACAAACACAATATCGTATAGACAAAGTGTTAACGACTCACATAATTAACCATAAATTAGGTAAGCCATTAGTGGAATATGAATATTCCCCAAAGAATGGTTATTTTAAGCCTGGTAAACGTCAATTCTTAATTGATTATAATGAGGCTGATGGATTTCCAGCGGATGTTAAAAATTCCGAAATTCCTTTCAAACGTGTTTTGCCAAGCACAATAAATGTATTGGCAGATAAGAAAGGTCAAGTTGGAATTTCTAAGAAACTCGCTTACGCACCAACTGATTATATAAACCGTACTGTTTATAACTATTTTCAATCTATAGAAGGATTGCCATTTGTAACTGTACACGGTGATATCGTTGGTTCATTTAGTCTTCAGCCTCAAGTACATATAGGTCTCTTAGCTACACCGGCATTGAATCCTGCTACAGAGACTAAAAATTTTTTAAATTCTTCACTGTATACTGTTGTATAAAATTTAATGGAGAGAGCATACCATTTGTAAGATTTGCAGATGACATAGCAGCGTTGGCTGACAGTAGAAATAATTTAGAGGTGCTTTTAGAAATTATGAACAACACATTTATCGATTTCGTACTGAAAATAAATTTAAATAATACAAAAACATTAACAACTTCAAACTTTCCATCATACAATAGACCTATCCAAATTGAAAACACAAATAGGTAGCCTAATAAATAACACACGACTCCAGATGTATGCCAGACATTACAGCTAGAATATCCATTGCTAAACAGGCTAAAGGCCTGTTGAGCAATGGATATGGTTTAGCAGGAAGAAACAACTTTTTAAAGCTTCTATAAATATAAACATAAGCAACTTATAAAGACCTACATATGGAGTATAGCATTATACGGATGTGAAACGCTAAACCAAAGAGAGAGAGAGAGAAAAGCTGGAGGCATTTGAGATGTGGTGTTGGAGAAGGATGGAAAATATCAGTAGGACAGAGAAATAACAAATGAGAAAGTACTAGAACTAGTTAAAGAGAAAAGACAGTTGTTGGGAACTGTAGTTAATAGAAGAGGAAAGCTGATAGGTCACTTGATACGAAACGATAATTTGTTTAAGACCATTTTAGAGGAAAAGTGAAGGTAAACGAGAAAGAGAAAGACCAAGACGGAGTTTTATAAAACAAATTAAAGAAAACCTTAAAAGTCGAGTCGTATCAAGGGGTTCAAATTAAAGCAAACGACAGAGAATAATAGCGGATGCTCCACCGACAAGAGCTGAGCTCTTAAATCAAGAAGAAGACTTCTTTTTATTCCCAAATGTAAAGAATAAATTACGAGGTCAACGATTTTCAACCCGAAAAGAAGAATCATGTTCTGAAGATACCGCCTTCCGATCGGAAAAAAGTGCTTTGAAAACTTGTATTACCGAATGCTAAAGTGCATCGATCATTACGACGAATATATTCTATAATATAAAAATAATGAATAATGTCTATAATATAAACAATACGCTGAATGCGTTGCTAAGCGCAAATCTTGAGAACAGCTGAACCGATTTTGCTTATTCTTTTTTTATAATATTTCTTGAAGTATGAGGATGGTTCTTACGGATAGAAAATTTAAAAAATTGCCTGAAAGAAAATCCAGTGAAATTACTACTGACACATGCACAATACCAGCTGTACCTTCTATTGGATTAAATAGTGATGATGTTTATCAATTTCATATTGTGTCTGACACTCAAAATAAAAATAACCAACATGAGTGTTGTGCTAATTTGGAGAAAAGTTTGGCAATGCAAAATGTTCTGTTATCCAATCAATGTAAAATTTTAGAGCAACTTAATACTATCACAAATGTACAAAACTCCTTAATTCAGAAAGTCGCTTCATTTTCTGTACAATTAGAAGATGCAATATTGCAAATTAATCAAGCAACAGGTAAAGATTTTCACGTCACTGAATTAAGCGAAGCCAGATCTACAACGAGTAATACATCTTTTTATATCAAACCAGTTGATAGTATCCAAAAATTAAACGAATTGGAACAGCAGTTATCAGAGAGTAGCGTAAGACAGCAATTGAAGAACAGATATTCGGTAATATGCTCCGGGGGTAAAGGTATCGATTGCGCCTATACGTTGGTAGATATATTATTTTCACGGGACTTGCTGTGCCAATGTACTTGGAACGGAGGTAGTCGGAAAGAAGATATTAAATTTGCCTTTAAGAGTTACAAAAATATCTTGTCTTTTTTTTGGCAGCTGATTCACTCTTGGAATGAAACGTACACAATTAATGATAACGAAAGCTTTTTTAAAAACATCCTAAAAAATTCAAAGAAAAGACAAATGGCGAAGAACCAAAGAGCCTCCACATCAAGAAAACGTGTAAGACTTTCAAAGGCGCAAATTGTAAATGAAGAGGACAATAATGAAAAAAATCCAATTACTGTAGAATCAGAAGAAGATCAATGCATAGAAACGGAAAATGAAAAAATCGATGACGGCAATAAATCAAAAAGAAAAGAAGAAACCGAAAACATTGATGAGGAAACAAAAGGTGATAAAGCCATTAATGAAAAGAAGACAGAAGAAGAATGTGTCGTCAAGGAAATGGAAAAAGAACAGAACAGTCTTGAAGAAATTACAATGGACTTAAACAAGATAGAAGAACATGGTATTGTTTACAACTTAAAGGGAAAAGAACAAAATAATCTTGAATTTACGAGGCATTCAGAAAAAGAGACAATTACTGAAGCAAATAAAGAAAATATTATTGAAGTACGGAAAATGTATGAACCAAGTACATCATCGGTTAATAGTTTTCTGAAGGACAGTAGCAACCCTAAAATGAAAATAACTCAAATACTTAAGAAAAAGAGACAAGACAAACGTCTCGAAAACTTAAAAAATATTCGGCGGATACACAAGAAAGTTAGTTTTCGTCGCTGATTAAGTTCATTTTCAAAAAAAGACAATGTTAATTTGTTTGTTTTCATGAAAAGACAGTTTAAAAAAAAATTAAATATCCCTCTACACAAAAACCTAAGTTCCCTTTAAAGAGTAAAAAGTAATACAATAACTCAATCTTAAAGTACCTAAGTATGTAATAAAAATTCTATAAAAAAAACGTCGCTTTGGGGTACCGTTCCTAAACTAACAATTTAATTAAAAATAGTCTAACCTAACTAAGAAGAATAAGAATAAGAATAATTTATTAATTTCTTAAATTGGCACAAAAAATACATAAGCAAGGTCACAAACATGATACTTAGTATTTACGATGAACTCTGGTACCCAGGATAAGATTTAACTTGTGTTTAGGGTACCAGCGTTCTCGCGCACACTGTATACAATATTACGTTAGTAACACTCGGAAGACGAACAATGTTAATTAAGAAACATTCTACAAAAACATAACTAAATTAAACAAGAAATAGGTAAGTACTTAGTTGCTAACAGCTTTTATTTTTATTTTTACTATGTGTGTATGGTTTTGTGTGTGTGTGTGTGTGTGTGTGTGTGTGTGTGTTTTGTATGTGCGTTTTGTATGTGTGTGTGTGTGTGTGTGTGTGTGTGTGTGTGTGTGTGTGTGTGTGTGTGTGTGTGTGTGTGTGTGTGTGTGTGTGTGTGTGTGTGTGTGTGTGTGTGTGTGTGTGAGTGTGTGTGTGTGTGTGTGTGTTGTGTATACGTATTGTTGAGTGAGATATTTAATAATCTAAGCCTCTAAAGTCTTATGATCCACGTCGTATCAAATCCTCTGTCTCTTTATAATCCAGTGTCAAGAACCATTTAGACACAGTAGTTTTACAGTTATTGCGACACATGGGCGCAATGTTACACATTTTATTAATTTTATTGTACAAATGATTAGACACGTAAGTATAGTTACGCTGTGCGAGGTTTGTTCTGCATTTTTGTTGCTTGTTGCAACTAAATTATTAATACATACTTAGGTACTTTAAGATTGAGTTATTTTATTAAATTTTACTTTTAAAAGGGAACTTAGGTATTTGCATTATATGGTATACGCTTAAGCTTTTGTTTATCGTCTATGTATCATAATATAACTAAACAGTTATGAACAGTTTTGAAGACTTTTGATTTCAGAGTATGTTTAGATTTTAGAAGAGATTTTTACTTTATTGAGAATATTTGTTTTTTTATTAATTTTGACATTTTAATTTGAAAGTTAACTAATTATAATTAAAGATTTTAGAATAATTTTTGTTTTTGTTTTTATTTTTGTTTTCATTATTTTTAAAATAAAATGTATCATTTTTCTCTTGTACCTACGGTAATCTTTGTTTTGATTAAGTAACTATTGTTATAATTGCGAATCGTTTAAGTTGTTAAAGGTCTACACGTATTTCTAGACTCTCTCTATTTAGACTGATTTTATTGTGTACAGTTTAACGAACGATCTACGCAAAAAACTATATAAGGTGATTATTATATTTTCTTATAAAAAGTTGTTTACTATTAAAGAAAGCTACTAACTATTAAAATAAACAACCTTTTATAAGAAACGTATATCGAATTCGTCAAAATGTGTGTGTGTGCGTGTGCGTGTGAATCGAATTCGTCAAAAGTGATTAGAAATACATTGAAACTTATGCATAAATCTTGACTGATTGTTTTATTACATTATTAATATTAATACCAAAGATAATTCGAATAAAACGATTTTTTTAAAGAAGTGAGTTTTATTTTCACACTGTATGTAAAAGAGGTAAAAAGAACAAGAAGCCACTATTATTAATACAAACTAATTTGCATTTTACATCTTTGGGATATAAGATGATATCTTTCGCCGATAAAACACAAGTTTCACTAGCTTTGTAAATATTCAAAAATGACGACCTGATTGGCTTGTCAAATACGATATCTTTTTCAGTAATTTGTTTACCGTGTATACTTATCTATTTGTTTATTTTCGACTGATACATACTTAACTTCAATGATATCATTGGCTATTGACATAAAATATTTATTTCTAGTCTTGCAAGATAATATAAAGTGCTCAAAGTGAAGCACTGTAACATTCTTGTGCTTTGTCAGGAAAGGTTCATGAAACGTTTTTTTTGGTACATTTTCGTAGTGTTTATCAAGCTCTGATAATCTTTTAGCTACCTGGGAAAGTGGTTTATTACCCTGCCTCACCATTTTTTTTATCAAATATAATTGATTTTCAAATGGATATGCGTTGAATGTTGGCAATGGGCCGTATCTTTCTACTTCATCAGCTACATGTAACAAATTGTGAACATTACTAGTAATATAATCACGGCCGTAAAATTGTTTATAATTTTCGACAAAGTAATTAAACATCTCTCTCGCTAAACGCAGCAAGTGATTATAGTCTTCTAAAGAGCATATCGTAACACTGCAAAATAGAGTCAAAAAATGGTGATAGGCATCCGGGCGAAGGACAACTGGCAATATGCCTATGCTCAAATAATGTAAAAAGGTTCTAAATTCACTTGCTTTCCAGTAAGCTAGACAATCTAAATTTCTTACTGCTCTGTGGATTTCAGATGGAAGTTTGCATTGATGCAAAAATACATTAACCTTTTCGTTATCTTGTGCACACCACTTAGTCTTAAGATTGCCAAAATTTCCATCTCTCCATCCCATTAGCAACCTTTTCATAATTCCTAAATGAATCAAATGTAATGAATCTGACACGGGAAATTGTTCAATCATGTCAATAGGTAATCTTAACAATGGTGAATCCATTTTGTGATGGCTGCCGTACATCTTTTTCCTAAAGTTTTCGTCAGTTCTTTGAGAAGATACTCTTGTCGAAAATATAACAGTATGCGATGTGTGTGAGTAATCTCCCACGGTTGTGCATTTTAAACAACCGTTCTTGCCATTAAAGTTACAAACTCCTGGAAAAGTTAAAAATGACTAACTTATTTTTATAATAATTTTCAAAACCAATTATTCAAGTAATAGGTAAATATTGTTTAGAATTAAGCTAACCTTTTATAAAAGCGCGTGCTGGTGAATCACAAATAAAGCATCTTATATTGACTTTTACATTGGTACCATTAATCCAAACTCCATGCTCTAAAACGTTGCTCATTTCATTCACAAAATCTTCTAAAAATAAGTTAAGGCTTTTAGGTTTTCCCTTACCATAATAAATACCAATAATAAACGGACCACTGTCACTTTCATATATGTTAGCCAAAATAGGCCACAATTCATGCTTAGAGCTTTTAAAAATAGGTAAACCATCAAGATTAATATTCAGGTGAATATTTTCTGGCAGCGGGATAATATTTTTAAGTGTATTCGATAATGGGTGAATAATCCCATGATGCCAATATTCACCACCACCTTCGATGTATTTCAGACAAATTTCTGTTGGTGTTTGTAAAATAGTTCGTGGGTCTGACGGTAAAATATCTTCAAATCTCTTGTTTAAAATTAATAACAAATATTTCAAAGCAGCTTGGCTAATATTTTTCTGTAACGCCCATGTTCTTAAATCATTTTTCAAATTTATGTTTTTCATACATTCACTGTCTTGTTCATCGTCCGAGGTGTCAGAATTACTGAGAGGTAACAATGTATTGTATTCATCGTCGTTGATATCAGTTTCTTGCTGTACGGAACCCTGATCTAAGTTTGTAGCTTCTGCTTGTCCGTTACTGATTTCACTGATACTACAATTACATTCTTTTATGACATCAGAACTACTGCCCGGGGGCATATTATTATGCACTCCACTAAACATGTGTAATTCCTCTCCTGATACTGTGTCATAACCTTTTTCTTCAGTTAAAGAAGGCTTATTGTAGTTTTGCGACAATCTAATTATATTCCTATATTCTCTCGAAACTTTTCTTCTAATTGTGCCCGTCCTTTTCTTAACTTTCCATGGTTGCATGGTCGAAACGATTTTTTTTCTTATAAGCCTGTTGCACAACGTAAACAAAAGACATAAAACATTATTTATGGGGTTACATTTAATTAGACGTATTTAAGTGATTTAAATTGTATAACTCAGCTTAAAGTGATAATTTAGAGATATAGAAGTGATAATTTAGAGGTATAGAATCTGCACATAACGTTTGCAGCTATATACGAGTATATCTAAACACCACTGTATTACCTGGGGCAGCGGAAAATCTCGTTATATAACCTGCTATGATTTAAAGGTGGTTCCTGACACTTGCAGCACCTAGCTCTATAAGACTTATAGTTAATACTTCTATGACCCCAATAGCTTTCTTCTTAGCTCTTGGAGCTCCATTAAACTATAATTCTATTTAAGAACTTTAGGCTCTTGTAAGTGTCAGCAGACTCCCTACAACTGCTTTTAGTGTTTTACGTTTCCTAAAGATTTAAGAGTAAGTTATACTAAAGTTCTGACTAACTCCAAACAAGCTCCTTAAGTTATATATTTTTTCTTTATTTCTATTACGCCTCTTGAAACTTTAATTATTTATTTTTAACGCCGCAGTAGAGTCTAAAGTTATTGTCGGAGCTCTTATACGTCGTTTATAATACTGTAAGTGCCAAAATAGGTTTCCCCTAGCGCCAAAATGTTTGTTGGGATAAGCCGCGGGGTCTCCTGCGCCATTCACACTAGCACTCTGGCGGTGCATGTTAGATACAAGCGAGGTATGTCAGGAGAAGCGGGGCGGGTTGGCAGCTCGGCCGCTGTGGCGTCAGTCGCCAGCCGGCGTTCGGTTTGAGTGTGCACGTACGTAGTTACTATTTTCGCGCCAAAAGTAAAAAAAGCAGTCCGTCGTATTTTTTGGTACCCAGTCTATGCTTGTTCTGTTAAGGCAACCGAGTAAGTGTATTTTCATTTCATATTAGTGTGTTTACATGATGATATAATCAAAAATAATCTCAATAAATAATATCAATAATCTTAGCATGGCTCTATACATTTAGTAGAAAAGTGGGGTAGGGGTCATTTGAGCCAAAAACAAACGGGGTCTTTTGGACCCCATAGTATTAAGTGTATTTTTGGCTGCATGGCTCATTGGACCCCATAGTATTAAGTGTATTTTTGGCTGCATTTCTTTTTGCTGTTTTTTATTTTATCGTTCGAATATTTACATACAAATTCCATTGCTCGTTCCACCCAAGTGCCGATAAATCTTTCAGCATCAATTTTATTATTTTAGGATGCGAAATTACAAAAAGAAAACCGAATTTAATGAAACTTGCCGTAGAAGAAGTTATCAACGGCAAAAGTATCCGAAAAGCGGCACTTGATAACAAAATAGATAGAACTACGCTCGCAAGGTACGTCAATAAATTAAAGAAATCTCCCGAGTCTGATGTCTTTAAGGAGTACTCTAACCCTCGGCAAGTGTTTTCTAAGGAACAAGAAAAGCAGCTTAAGGAATATCTCATTAAGCTTGCTTCTATATATTATGGTTTAACTCGCAACTGATGTCCGTCGCCTTGCATACGAATGTGCCCTTAAGTATGATAGAAAGTTCCCTGAGAGCTGGCATACAACTAAAATGGCAGGAAAGGATTGGATGACTTCTTCCTTAAAAGGAACTCTGAACTGTCTATTCGAAAACCAGAGCCCAGTAGTCTTGGAAGAGCAACATCTTTCAATAAAACGAATGTGCAATTATTATTCTATGAAAAGCTTAGAGAAGTTCTGGACAGGTATAAATTTCCGCCTTCTAGGATTTGGAACATAGATGAGACTGGTGTTCCAACGGTTATGAGACCTGCTAAAATTATAGCAGCAAAGGGGAAACACAACGTTGGTTCGGTCACCTCGGGTGAAAGAGGCACTAATGTAACTGTAATAGGGGCAGGTGTCAGCTTCGGGCAATACAATCCCTGTCATGTTTATTTTTCCCCGTAAGAAATTTAAACCTCATTTTATAGCCAAGGGACCACCAGAATGTATTGGACGCGGCAATAGAAGCGGTTGGGTGACTGATGATGAGTTTTATGCCTTTATCCAACACTTTATTCATGAACGTGAAACCAACACAGCAATCGCCAGTTTTATTACTGCTGGATAAGCATTCCTCGCATCTAGCAATTAGAACGATTGAACTTGCCAAAGAAAATTGGGTGGTTATACTCTCGTATCCACCCCATTGTACACACAAACTACAGCCATTAGACGTATCAGTCTATGGCCCTTTTAAACGATATCTTGCAGTGGCACACGACGCATGGCTTCGCAGCAATCCCGGGAAAACGATCACCATCTATGACATTCCTCAATTAGTAGCGATAGCTCTGCCGTTGGCAATGACACCAACAAATATATTAAATGGTTATAGAAAAACCGGCATTTACCCCTACAAGAGCCACACTTTCAGTGAAGAGGAATTCATGCCAGCTTTTGTAACAGACCGTCCTGAACCCGAGCGAGAATAGAGAAATAAATGTTCCTTCACCTGCGGTTGAGATTGAGGTACCTTCAATAGTAACGCCATCCCAGTCGCCGGTTACCGTATCCACTAACCAAGTTCCATCAAATGATAAAGAAAATCGAGAGCCTGATATTGTGTTTTCACCAGAATTTGTGAGACCACTTCCGACAGCGGGCCCACGTAAGCAACAGCAAACAAAAAGGAAAAAGAGAAATTGTGCTGTTTTTACTGATACACCGGAAAAGGACTAACTTGCTGCAGAACAGAGTAAGAGGAAGAGTAAGGGAAACCAAAAAATACTGAAAAGGAAGAAACAGATACTGAAAAAAGCTCTTTATAAGAGTTTATCTGAATCTGAACATGAGGCAAGACTTCTTAGGAAAATTAAACACGTCCAAAAGCGGAACAGAGTACAGACGACAAAGATGCCTTCATCTGACAGCGAAGATGAAGAATGTTAAGGGTTACCTTAAGTAATTAATTATTGGTAAGGGGTCTATATCCAAGCTGCACCTATATGCTACAAAATAATGACAATATAATAAAAACAAATATAAGTTTACTTGGATAAAAAAAGACAATTTAAATGTATAAATATGGCTAAGCCATTTATTATCTATGCCATTCTGGTACTCCATCTGTATCTTAACTAACAATCTATTGAATGTATTGATTAATGAGCATTACATAATTTTATAACAATTTAAAACATTGAATTACTTGTTCAGTATACAGGATTATCATAGCAATTTGTATTAAAATTTATTTCACCACAGCTTATAAAAAGACTAGCTTTCGGCGCTC
>OY720192.1:15027565-15035065 GCA_963082885.1 Parascotia fuliginaria
GTATTTTGGTTTTGGCTCCTTGACGACCGGAGCCGGGACTGCCTTGTTTTTCGGCGCAGCGGTTTTTAGGGGAGGCGACGTCGAAGACCTCAGCTTCGACTCGATCTCCCCTATGCTACGCCTGACCTGCGCTACCCCGGAACCGGTCGCCACAGGAGCCGCCGTCTGCGACGTGCTGGGCTCTTTTGTAGGAGTGCGGAAGCCGAACATGGTGAGCCTAACTTATGAAAACTCAATCAGATTAAAATAAAAGTTTGTATAAGTTATATAAGTTATGTGATTAAATAATAATAATAATAAAGATTAATAAATTATTAAAAGTAACGTAAAATAAACAATTAAAATGCAAAAGCAGGACAACACAATTAGCCTAAATAACTTATGGTCAAAAAACCATAAGTTAAATAAATAAATTAAATAGTAATAAAATAAAATTGTCAATAAAAATTTATAAATAATAATAAATCGTCAGTATAATATAATTTCAATTAGTAAAATTGTCAATGTAAAGTTAATAAAATGATAAAAGACAATAGTCAAAAGTCGGGACGAAATACAAACAATAAACAATAAAACGGTACAATAATTCGACCCTGTTAAAAGTATTAGTCATACAATACAATATATAAAATTTTTCAAAAATTTTTTGCTGAGGTTTCTTGTTTTGCCCCCTATGTTTGGTGTACAGATAAAATTTTTACTATCGTAATCTGTAAATTAATAAAGGGTGGGTTTGGGCGGGCAATTTTCAGGTTCCCTTCGCCCGATCTGGACGCGAGGGGTGTCAAAAGACGCGGCTGATCACCAGCTACAAGACGAGACTATCCCGGACACCACCAGGGTTCACGGTCAAAAGTTATTGGCGACTTTGTTCAAAAATTTACTGAAAAGTATGCGGTGACACCACTGTTTTAACTATTTTTGTGTGTTTCAGAGGGTGCAGAAGCGATCCAGAGGTATCCCTAGATAGGTCTCACCGTCCTCAAGCCAAAACAAATGATACACAGGAATTTGGAATACGTCTAGTGCTATAGAAAAATTAAAAACTGCAAAAATTTCGTCAAAATGTACTAAAGTCCTGAAAGATGTGTAATTTGACACGTGTTCCCGTTGGAGTATAACCAAGGGATAAAAACTACCTGCTAATTAGTCAACAAACAACACAAAACCAAAAGAAAATTTCAAAAAATAGCAAGTAAAATTTCTAACATCAGCTCCCTAAGGTAGACTTTTGTATGTATATATGTATAATGTGTATAGAACACGAGTCTACTAAAACGTCAAAAACGTCAAAATTTTTCAGGTTCCCTTCGCCCGATCTGGACGCGAGGGGTGTCAAAAGACGCGGCTGATCACCAGCTACAAGACGAGACTATCCCGGACACCACCAGGGTTCACGGTCAAAAGTTATTGGCGACTTTGTTCAAAAATTTACTGAAAAGTATGCGGTGACACCACTGTTTTAACTATTTTTGTGTGTTTCAGAGGGTGCAGAAGCGATCCAGAGGTATCCCTAGATAGGTCTCACCGTCCTCAAGCCAAAACAAATGATACACAGGAATTTGGAATACGTCTAGTGCTATAGAAAAATTAAAAACTGCAAAAATTTCGTCAAAATGTACTAAAGTCCTGAAAGATGTGTAATTTGACACGTGTTCCCGTTGGAGTATAACCAAGGGATAAAAACTACCTGCTAATTAGTCAACAAACAACACAAAACCAAAAGAAAATTTCGGTTAGGTTAGGTTAGGTTAGGTTAGGTTAGGTTAGGTTAGGTTAGGTTAGGTTAGGTTAGGTTAGGTTAGGTTAGGTTAGGTTAGGTTAGGTTAGGTTAGGTTAGGTTAGGTTAGGTTAGGTTAGGTTAGGTTAGGTTAGGTTAGGTTAGGTTAGGTTAGGTTAGGTTAGGTTAGGTTAGGTTAGGTTAGGTTAGGTTAGGTTAGGTTAGGTTAGGTTAGGTTAGGTTAGGTTAGGTTAGGTTAGGTTAGGTTAGGTTAGGTTAGGTTAGGTTAGGTTAGGTTAGGTTAGGTTAGGTTAGGTTAGGTTAGGTTAGGTTAGGTTAGGTTAGGTTAGGTTAGGTTAGGTTAGGTTAGGTTAGGTTAGGTTAGGTTAGGTTAGGTTAGGTTAGGTTAGGTTAGGTTAGGTTAGGTTAGGTTAGGTTAGGTTAGGTTAGGTTAGGTTAGGTTAGGTTAGGTTAGGTTAGGTTAGGTTAGGTTAGGTTAGGTTAGGTTAGGTTAGGTTAGGTTAGGTTAGGTTAGGTTAGGTTAGGTTAGGTTAGGTTAGGTTAGGTTAGGTTAGGTTAGGTTAGGTTAGGTTAGGTTAGGTTAGGTTAGGTTAGGTTAGGTTAGGTTAGGTTAGGTTAGGTTAGGTTAGGTTAGGTTAGGTTAGGTTAGGTTAGGTTAGGTTAGGTTAGGTTAGGTTAGGTTAGGTTAGGTTAGGTTAGGTTAGGTTAGGTTAGGTTAGGTTAGGTTAGGTTAGGTTAGGTTAGGTTAGGTTAGGTTAGGTTAGGTTAGGTTAGGTTAGGTTAGGTTAGGTTAGGTTAGGTTAGGTTAGGTTAGGTTAGGTTAGGTTAGGTTAGGTTAGGTTAGGTTAGGTTAGGTTAGGTTAGGTTAGGTTAGGTTAGGTTAGGTTAGGTTAGGTTAGGTTAGGTTAGGTTAGGTTAGGTTAGGTTAGGTTAGGTTAGGTTAGGTTAGGTTAGGTTAGGTTAGGTTAGGTTAGGTTAGGTTAGGTTAGGTTAGGTTAGGTTAGGTTAGGTTAGGTTAGGTTAGGTTAGGTTAGGTTAGGTTAGGTTAGGTTAGGTTAGGTTAGGTTAGGTTAGGTTAGGTTAGGTTAGGTTAGGTTAGGTTAGGTTAGGTTAGGTTAGGTTAGGTTAGGTTAGGTTAGGTTAGGTTAGGTTAGGTTAGGTTAGGTTAGGTTAGGTTAGGTTAGGTTAGGTTAGGTTAGGTTAGGTTAGGTTAGGTTAGGTTAGGTTAGGTTAGGTTAGGTTAGGTTAGGTTAGGTTAGGTTAGGTTAGGTTAGGTTAGGTTAGGTTAGGTTAGGTTAGGTTAGGTTAGGTTAGGTTAGGTTAGGTTAGGTTAGGTTAGGTTAGGTTAGGTTAGGTTAGGTTAGGTTAGGTTAGGTTAGGTTAGGTTAGGTTAGGTTAGGTTAGGTTAGGTTAGGTTAGGTTAGGTTAGGTTAGGTTAGGTTAGGTTAGGTTAGGTTAGGTTAGGTTAGGTTAGGTTAGGTTAGGTTAGGTTAGGTTAGGTTAGGTTAGGTTAGGTTAGGTTAGGTTAGGTTAGGTTAGGTTAGGTTAGGTTAGGTTAGGTTAGGTTAGGTTAGGTTAGGTTAGGTTAGGTTAGGTTAGGTTAGGTTAGGTTAGGTTAGGTTAGGTTAGGTTAGGTTAGGTTAGGTTAGGTTAGGTTAGGTTAGGTTAGGTTAGGTTAGGTTAGGTTAGGTTAGGTTAGGTTAGGTTAGGTTAGGTTAGGTTAGGTTAGGTTAGGTTAGGTTAGGTTAGGTTAGGTTAGGTTAGGTTAGGTTAGGTTAGGTTAGGTTAGGTTAGGTTAGGTTAGGTTAGGTTAGGTTAGGTTAGGTTAGGTTAGGTTAGGTTAGGTTAGGTTAGGTTAGGTTAGGTTAGGTTAGGTTAGGTTAGGTTAGGTTAGGTTAGGTTAGGTTAGGTTAGGTTAGGTTAGGTTAGGTTAGGTTAGGTTAGGTTAGGTTAGGTTAGGTTAGGTTAGGTTAGGTTAGGTTAGGTTAGGTTAGGTTAGGTTAGGTTAGGTTAGGTTAGGTTAGGTTAGGTTAGGTTAGGTTAGGTTAGGTTAGGTTAGGTTAGGTTAGGTTAGGTTAGGTTAGGTTAGGTTAGGTTAGGTTAGGTTAGGTTAGGTTAGGTTAGGTTAGGTTAGGTTAGGTTAGGTTAGGTTAGGTTAGGTTAGGTTAGGTTAGGTTAGGTTAGGTTAGGTTAGGTTAGGTTAGGTTAGGTTAGGTTAGGTTAGGTTAGGTTAGGTTAGGTTAGGTTAGGTTAGGTTAGGTTAGGTTAGGTTAGGTTAGGTTAGGTTAGGTTAGGTTAGGTTAGGTTAGGTTAGGTTAGGTTAGGTTAGGTTAGGTTAGGTTAGGTTAGGTTAGGTTAGGTTAGGTTAGGTTAGGTTAGGTTAGGTTAGGTTAGGTTAGGTTAGGTTAGGTTAGGTTAGGTTAGGTTAGGTTAGGTTAGGTTAGGTTAGGTTAGGTTAGGTTAGGTTAGGTTAGGTTAGGTTAGGTTAGGTTAGGTTAGGTTAGGTTAGGTTAGGTTAGGTTAGGTTAGGTTAGGTTAGGTTAGGTTAGGTTAGGTTAGGTTAGGTTAGGTTAGGTTAGGTTAGGTTAGGTTAGGTTAGGTTAGGTTAGGTTAGGTTAGGTTAGGTTAGGTTAGGTTAGGTTAGGTTAGGTTAGGTTAGGTTAGGTTAGGTTAGGTTAGGTTAGGTTAGGTTAGGTTAGGTTAGGTTAGGTTAGGTTAGGTTAGGTTAGGTTAGGTTAGGTTAGGTTAGGTTAGGTTAGGTTAGGTTAGGTTAGGTTAGGTTAGGTTAGGTTAGGTTAGGTTAGGTTAGGTTAGGTTAGGTTAGGTTAGGTTAGGTTAGGTTAGGTTAGGTTAGGTTAGGTTAGGTTAGGTTAGGTTAGGTTAGGTTAGGTTAGGTTAGGTTAGGTTAGGTTAGGTTAGGTTAGGTTAGGTTAGGTTAGGTTAGGTTAGGTTAGGTTAGGTTAGGTTAGGTTAGGTTAGGTTAGGTTAGGTTAGGTTAGGTTAGGTTAGGTTAGGTTAGGTTAGGTTAGGTTAGGTTAGGTTAGGTTAGGTTAGGTTAGGTTAGGTTAGGTTAGGTTAGGTTAGGTTAGGTTAGGTTAGGTTAGGTTAGGTTAGGTTAGGTTAGGTTAGGTTAGGTTAGGTTAGGTTAGGTTAGGTTAGGTTAGGTTAGGTTAGGTTAGGTTAGGTTAGGTTAGGTTAGGTTAGGTTAGGTTAGGTTAGGTTAGGTTAGGTTAGGTTAGGTTAGGTTAGGTTAGGTTAGGTTAGGTTAGGTTAGGTTAGGTTAGGTTAGGTTAGGTTAGGTTAGGTTAGGTTAGGTTAGGTTAGGTTAGGTTAGGTTAGGTTAGGTTAGGTTAGGTTAGGTTAGGTTAGGTTAGGTTAGGTTAGGTTAGGTTAGGTTAGGTTAGGTTAGGTTAGGTTAGGTTAGGTTAGGTTAGGTTAGGTTAGGTTAGGTTAGGTTAGGTTAGGTTAGGTTAGGTTAGGTTAGGTTAGGTTAGGTTAGGTTAGGTTAGGTTAGGTTAGGTTAGGTTAGGTTAGGTTAGGTTAGGTTAGGTTAGGTTAGGTTAGGTTAGGTTAGGTTAGGTTAGGTTAGGTTAGGTTAGGTTAGGTTAGGTTAGGTTAGGTTAGGTTAGGTTAGGTTAGGTTAGGTTAGGTTAGGTTAGGTTAGGTTAGGTTAGGTTAGGTTAGGTTAGGTTAGGTTAGGTTAGGTTAGGTTAGGTTAGGTTAGGTTAGGTTAGGTTAGGTTAGGTTAGGTTAGGTTAGGTTAGGTTAGGTTAGGTTAGGTTAGGTTAGGTTAGGTTAGGTTAGGTTAGGTTAGGTTAGGTTAGGTTAGGTTAGGTTAGGTTAGGTTAGGTTAGGTTAGGTTAGGTTAGGTTAGGTTAGGTTAGGTTAGGTTAGGTTAGGTTAGGTTAGGTTAGGTTAGGTTAGGTTAGGTTAGGTTAGGTTAGGTTAGGTTAGGTTAGGTTAGGTTAGGTTAGGTTAGGTTAGGTTAGGTTAGGTTAGGTTAGGTTAGGTTAGGTTAGGTTAGGTTAGGTTAGGTTAGGTTAGGTTAGGTTAGGTTAGGTTAGGTTAGGTTAGGTTAGGTTAGGTTAGGTTAGGTTAGGTTAGGTTAGGTTAGGTTAGGTTAGGTTAGGTTAGGTTAGGTTAGGTTAGGTTAGGTTAGGTTAGGTTAGGTTAGGTTAGGTTAGGTTAGGTTAGGTTAGGTTAGGTTAGGTTAGGTTAGGTTAGGTTAGGTTAGGTTAGGTTAGGTTAGGTTAGGTTAGGTTAGGTTAGGTTAGGTTAGGTTAGGTTAGGTTAGGTTAGGTTAGGTTAGGTTAGGTTAGGTTAGGTTAGGTTAGGTTAGGTTAGGTTAGGTTAGGTTAGGTTAGGTTAGGTTAGGTTAGGTTAGGTTAGGTTAGGTTAGGTTAGGTTAGGTTAGGTTAGGTTAGGTTAGGTTAGGTTAGGTTAGGTTAGGTTAGGTTAGGTTAGGTTAGGTTAGGTTAGGTTAGGTTAGGTTAGGTTAGGTTAGGTTAGGTTAGGTTAGGTTAGGTTAGGTTAGGTTAGGTTAGGTTAGGTTAGGTTAGGTTAGGTTAGGTTAGGTTAGGTTAGGTTAGGTTAGGTTAGGTTAGGTTAGGTTAGGTTAGGTTAGGTTAGGTTAGGTTAGGTTAGGTTAGGTTAGGTTAGGTTAGGTTAGGTTAGGTTAGGTTAGGTTAGGTTAGGTTAGGTTAGGTTAGGTTAGGTTAGGTTAGGTTAGGTTAGGTTAGGTTAGGTTAGGTTAGGTTAGGTTAGGTTAGGTTAGGTTAGGTTAGGTTAGGTTAGGTTAGGTTAGGTTAGGTTAGGTTAGGTTAGGTTAGGTTAGGTTAGGTTAGGTTAGGTTAGGTTAGGTTAGGTTAGGTTAGGTTAGGTTAGGTTAGGTTAGGTTAGGTTAGGTTAGGTTAGGTTAGGTTAGGTTAGGTTAGGTTAGGTTAGGTTAGGTTAGGTTAGGTTAGGTTAGGTTAGGTTAGGTTAGGTTAGGTTAGGTTAGGTTAGGTTAGGTTAGGTTAGGTTAGGTTAGGTTAGGTTAGGTTAGGTTAGGTTAGGTTAGGTTAGGTTAGGTTAGGTTAGGTTAGGTTAGGTTAGGTTAGGTTAGGTTAGGTTAGGTTAGGTTAGGTTAGGTTAGGTTAGGTTAGGTTAGGTTAGGTTAGGTTAGGTTAGGTTAGGTTAGGTTAGGTTAGGTTAGGTTAGGTTAGGTTAGGTTAGGTTAGGTTAGGTTAGGTTAGGTTAGGTTAGGTTAGGTTAGGTTAGGTTAGGTTAGGTTAGGTTAGGTTAGGTTAGGTTAGGTTAGGTTAGGTTAGGTTAGGTTAGGTTAGGTTAGGTTAGGTTAGGTTAGGTTAGGTTAGGTTAGGTTAGGTTAGGTTAGGTTAGGTTAGGTTAGGTTAGGTTAGGTTAGGTTAGGTTAGGTTAGGTTAGGTTAGGTTAGGTTAGGTTAGGTTAGGTTAGGTTAGGTTAGGTTAGGTTAGGTTAGGTTAGGTTAGGTTAGGTTAGGTTAGGTTAGGTTAGGTTAGGTTAGGTTAGGTTAGGTTAGGTTAGGTTAGGTTAGGTTAGGTTAGGTTAGGTTAGGTTAGGTTAGGTTAGGTTAGGTTAGGTTAGGTTAGGTTAGGTTAGGTTAGGTTAGGTTAGGTTAGGTTAGGTTAGGTTAGGTTAGGTTAGGTTAGGTTAGGTTAGGTTAGGTTAGGTTAGGTTAGGTTAGGTTAGGTTAGGTTAGGTTAGGTTAGGTTAGGTTAGGTTAGGTTAGGTTAGGTTAG
>OY720192.1:15040065-15044524 GCA_963082885.1 Parascotia fuliginaria
TAGGTTAGGTTAGGTTAGGTTAGGTTAGGTTAGGTTAGGTTAGGTTAGGTTAGGTTAGGTTAGGTTAGGTTAGGTTAGGTTAGGTTAGGTTAGGTTAGGTTAGGTTAGGTTAGGTTAGGTTAGGTTAGGTTAGGTTAGGTTAGGTTAGGTTAGGTTAGGTTAGGTTAGGTTAGGTTAGGTTAGGTTAGGTTAGGTTAGGTTAGGTTAGGTTAGGTTAGGTTAGGTTAGGTTAGGTTAGGTTAGGTTAGGTTAGGTTAGGTTAGGTTAGGTTAGGTTAGGTTAGGTTAGGTTAGGTTAGGTTAGGTTAGGTTAGGTTAGGTTAGGTTAGGTTAGGTTAGGTTAGGTTAGGTTAGGTTAGGTTAGGTTAGGTTAGGTTAGGTTAGGTTAGGTTAGGTTAGGTTAGGTTAGGTTAGGTTAGGTTAGGTTAGGTTAGGTTAGGTTAGGTTAGGTTAGGTTAGGTTAGGTTAGGTTAGGTTAGGTTAGGTTAGGTTAGGTTAGGTTAGGTTAGGTTAGGTTAGGTTAGGTTAGGTTAGGTTAGGTTAGGTTAGGTTAGGTTAGGTTAGGTTAGGTTAGGTTAGGTTAGGTTAGGTTAGGTTAGGTTAGGTTAGGTTAGGTTAGGTTAGGTTAGGTTAGGTTAGGTTAGGTTAGGTTAGGTTAGGTTAGGTTAGGTTAGGTTAGGTTAGGTTAGGTTAGGTTAGGTTAGGTTAGGTTAGGTTAGGTTAGGTTAGGTTAGGTTAGGTTAGGTTAGGTTAGGTTAGGTTAGGTTAGGTTAGGTTAGGTTAGGTTAGGTTAGGTTAGGTTAGGTTAGGTTAGGTTAGGTTAGGTTAGGTTAGGTTAGGTTAGGTTAGGTTAGGTTAGGTTAGGTTAGGTTAGGTTAGGTTAGGTTAGGTTAGGTTAGGTTAGGTTAGGTTAGGTTAGGTTAGGTTAGGTTAGGTTAGGTTAGGTTAGGTTAGGTTAGGTTAGGTTAGGTTAGGTTAGGTTAGGTTAGGTTAGGTTAGGTTAGGTTAGGTTAGGTTAGGTTAGGTTAGGTTAGGTTAGGTTAGGTTAGGTTAGGTTAGGTTAGGTTAGGTTAGGTTAGGTTAGGTTAGGTTAGGTTAGGTTAGGTTAGGTTAGGTTAGGTTAGGTTAGGTTAGGTTAGGTTAGGTTAGGTTAGGTTAGGTTAGGTTAGGTTAGGTTAGGTTAGGTTAGGTTAGGTTAGGTTAGGTTAGGTTAGGTTAGGTTAGGTTAGGTTAGGTTAGGTTAGGTTAGGTTAGGTTAGGTTAGGTTAGGTTAGGTTAGGTTAGGTTAGGTTAGGTTAGGTTAGGTTAGGTTAGGTTAGGTTAGGTTAGGTTAGGTTAGGTTAGGTTAGGTTAGGTTAGGTTAGGTTAGGTTAGGTTAGGTTAGGTTAGGTTAGGTTAGGTTAGGTTAGGTTAGGTTAGGTTAGGTTAGGTTAGGTTAGGTTAGGTTAGGTTAGGTTAGGTTAGGTTAGGTTAGGTTAGGTTAGGTTAGGTTAGGTTAGGTTAGGTTAGGTTAGGTTAGGTTAGGTTAGGTTAGGTTAGGTTAGGTTAGGTTAGGTTAGGTTAGGTTAGGTTAGGTTAGGTTAGGTTAGGTTAGGTTAGGTTAGGTTAGGTTAGGTTAGGTTAGGTTAGGTTAGGTTAGGTTAGGTTAGGTTAGGTTAGGTTAGGTTAGGTTAGGTTAGGTTAGGTTAGGTTAGGTTAGGTTAGGTTAGGTTAGGTTAGGTTAGGTTAGGTTAGGTTAGGTTAGGTTAGGTTAGGTTAGGTTAGGTTAGGTTAGGTTAGGTTAGGTTAGGTTAGGTTAGGTTAGGTTAGGTTAGGTTAGGTTAGGTTAGGTTAGGTTAGGTTAGGTTAGGTTAGGTTAGGTTAGGTTAGGTTAGGTTAGGTTAGGTTAGGTTAGGTTAGGTTAGGTTAGGTTAGGTTAGGTTAGGTTAGGTTAGGTTAGGTTAGGTTAGGTTAGGTTAGGTTAGGTTAGGTTAGGTTAGGTTAGGTTAGGTTAGGTTAGGTTAGGTTAGGTTAGGTTAGGTTAGGTTAGGTTAGGTTAGGTTAGGTTAGGTTAGGTTAGGTTAGGTTAGGTTAGGTTAGGTTAGGTTAGGTTAGGTTAGGTTAGGTTAGGTTAGGTTAGGTTAGGTTAGGTTAGGTTAGGTTAGGTTAGGTTAGGTTAGGTTAGGTTAGGTTAGGTTAGGTTAGGTTAGGTTAGGTTAGGTTAGGTTAGGTTAGGTTAGGTTAGGTTAGGTTAGGTTAGGTTAGGTTAGGTTAGGTTAGGTTAGGTTAGGTTAGGTTAGGTTAGGTTAGGTTAGGTTAGGTTAGGTTAGGTTAGGTTAGGTTAGGTTAGGTTAGGTTAGGTTAGGTTAGGTTAGGTTAGGTTAGGTTAGGTTAGGTTAGGTTAGGTTAGGTTAGGTTAGGTTAGGTTAGGTTAGGTTAGGTTAGGTTAGGTTAGGTTAGGTTAGGTTAGGTTAGGTTAGGTTAGGTTAGGTTAGGTTAGGTTAGGTTAGGTTAGGTTAGGTTAGGTTAGGTTAGGTTAGGTTAGGTTAGGTTAGGTTAGGTTAGGTTAGGTTAGGTTAGGTTAGGTTAGGTTAGGTTAGGTTAGGTTAGGTTAGGTTAGGTTAGGTTAGGTTAGGTTAGGTTAGGTTAGGTTAGGTTAGGTTAGGTTAGGTTAGGTTAGGTTAGGTTAGGTTAGGTTAGGTTAGGTTAGGTTAGGTTAGGTTAGGTTAGGTTAGGTTAGGTTAGGTTAGGTTAGGTTAGGTTAGGTTAGGTTAGGTTAGGTTAGGTTAGGTTAGGTTAGGTTAGGTTAGGTTAGGTTAGGTTAGGTTAGGTTAGGTTAGGTTAGGTTAGGTTAGGTTAGGTTAGGTTAGGTTAGGTTAGGTTAGGTTAGGTTAGGTTAGGTTAGGTTAGGTTAGGTTAGGTTAGGTTAGGTTAGGTTAGGTTAGGTTAGGTTAGGTTAGGTTAGGTTAGGTTAGGTTAGGTTAGGTTAGGTTAGGTTAGGTTAGGTTAGGTTAGGTTAGGTTAGGTTAGGTTAGGTTAGGTTA
Source organism: Parascotia fuliginaria (assembly GCA_963082885.1). Lineage (NCBI taxonomy): Eukaryota > Metazoa > Arthropoda > Insecta > Lepidoptera > Erebidae > Parascotia > Parascotia fuliginaria. Next base: position 15,043,088 of record OY720192.1, read on the forward strand.
GGTTAGGTTAGGTTAGGTTAGGTTAGGTTAGGTTAGGTTAGGTTAGGTTAGGTTAGGTTAGGTTAGGTTAGGTTAGGTTAGGTTAGGTTAGGTTAGGTTAGGTTAGGTTAGGTTAGGTTAGGTTAGGTTAGGTTAGGTTAGGTTAGGTTAGGTTAGGTTAGGTTAGGTTAGGTTAGGTTAGGTTAGGTTAGGTTAGGTTAGGTTAGGTTAGGTTAGGTTAGGTTAGGTTAGGTTAGGTTAGGTTAGGTTAGGTTAGGTTAGGTTAGGTTAGGTTAGGTTAGGTTAGGTTAGGTTAGGTTAGGTTAGGTTAGGTTAGGTTAGGTTAGGTTAGGTTAGGTTAGGTTAGGTTAGGTTAGGTTAGGTTAGGTTAGGTTAGGTTAGGTTAGGTTAGGTTAGGTTAGGTTAGGTTAGGTTAGGTTAGGTTAGGTTAGGTTAGGTTAGGTTAGGTTAGGTTAGGTTAGGTTAGGTTAGGTTAGGTTAGGTTAGGTTAGGTTAGGTTAGGTTAGGTTAGGTTAGGTTAGGTTAGGTTAGGTTAGGTTAGGTTAGGTTAGGTTAGGTTAGGTTAGGTTAGGTTAGGTTAGGTTAGGTTAGGTTAGGTTAGGTTAGGTTAGGTTAGGTTAGGTTAGGTTAGGTTAGGTTAGGTTAGGTTAGGTTAGGTTAGGTTAGGTTAGGTTAGGTTAGGTTAGGTTAGGTTAGGTTAGGTTAGGTTAGGTTAGGTTAGGTTAGGTTAGGTTAGGTTAGGTTAGGTTAGGTTAGGTTAGGTTAGGTTAGGTTAGGTTAGGTTAGGTTAGGTTAGGTTAGGTTAGGTTAGGTTAGGTTAGGTTAGGTTAGGTTAGGTTAGGTTAGGTTAGGTTAGGTTAGGTTAGGTTAGGTTAGGTTAGGTTAGGTTAGGTTAGGTTAGGTTAGGTTAGGTTAGGTTAGGTTAGGTTAGGTTAGGTTAGGTTAGGTTAGGTTAGGTTAGGTTAGGTTAGGTTAGGTTAGGTTAGGTTAGGTTATGTTAGGTTAGGTTAGGTTAGGTTAGGTTAGGTTAGGTTAGGTTAGGTTAGGTTAGGTTAGGTTAGGTTAGGTTAGGTTAGGTTAGGTTAGGTTAGGTTAGGTTAGGTTAGGTTAGGTTAGGTTAGGTTAGGTTAGGTTAGGTTAGGTTAGGTTAGGTTAGGTTAGGTTAGGTTAGGTTAGGTTAGGTTAGGTTAGGTTAGGTTAGGTTAGGTTAGGTTAGGTTAGGTTAGGTTAGGTTAGGTTAGGTTAGGTTAGGTTAGGTTAGGTTAGGTTAGGTTAGGTTAGGTTAGGTTAGGTTAGGTTAGGTTAGGTTAGGTTAGGTTAGGTTAGGTTAGGTTAGGTTAGGTTAGGTTAGGTTAGGTTAGGTTAGGTTAGGTTAGGTTAGGTTAGGTTAGGTTAGGTTAGGTTAGGTTAGGTTAGGTTAGGTTAGGTTAGGTTAGG